>PCFQ01000004.1:804184-824117 GCA_003063905.1 Chlorella sp. A99 | reverse complement strand
CGCCGGGGGGGGGGGGGGGGGTCCCCCTCCGCGGGGGCCCCCGGGGGGGGCGCCCCCGGCGGGGCCCCCCCCCCCCCCCCCCCCCCCCGCCCCCCCCCCCCCCCCCCCCCCCCCCCCCCCCCCTTCCCTCTCCAGCGCAGGTGGCCGGAGAGTTCGGGCCGCCGGGGCGCTGCATCTACCTGCGGCCCACGGGGGTGAAGCTGGCGCTGCCGGGGCGCGAGGGGCGGCGGCGGCGCTGGGGGCGCACGCAGCGCCGGCGGCAGTACAAGGCGGTGTGGATAGACGGGCAGGCGCTCATCAGCGAAGGCATCCTGATCTCGGGTGGGCGGAAATTCAAGGCACTCGAGTGCAATCCGAGCTGAACTCAGCTGTGTTGGGGCGGCGGCGCGTGGGCGCCGGCGGGCGCGCGCGCCTGCCGCGAGGCGGCGCCTACTGCGCCGTGCGCCCACGCCCCCCCTGCGCCCCGTGCTGCTGCTGCTGCTGCAGGCCGCATGATGGCCGACCACATGGTGAGGGGAGCCCAGGCCAGGCCAGGCCCCGTCTCTGATGCCAGCCCCTGGGCGGCTCCCAGGCCGTCCCCCTCCTTTCCACTCCCCCACCAACCACGCATCCCCCTCCCCCCTCCCCACCCAGCCTGACTATGCCTTCGCTACCCTCAAGGCGCTGGCGCTGGCCACAAAGCACCAGAAGAGCACAATCGTGGTATCGGACCGCGCCGGCGACGCAGGCGCGCGCGGGAGGCCACGCATTTGCATGCGCATCCGCACTCTGCGTTCTCCATTTGCATCGTGGCGCGTTTGGGATCGCCGTGCCTGCCCCCCAGCCTGGCGCGCTGGGGGCGCTGGGTGCGGGGGGGAGGCTGGTGCGCCTGGTGTCGGGCCGCCGACGTGCTGCCCTCTCTGCGGCCCGCCGCCCCATGTCCACTGCTGCCAACCTGCCCACCCACCCACCGCGCATCCCTGTGCAGAGGTCGACCGCGTAAGCCAGCAGGCAGAGGCCGTGCGCGGAGGCGCGGGGCAGGGCGACGGCGGCGGCGGCTCTGGGGACGCCGACGGCTCTGGCGAGCTGCCCGTCTGACCATCCCGTGCTCTATCTGTTTTCATGCATTGCTTGCTTCTCCTCCTTCATTGATGCTGCTTCGTATGCAGGTTGCAGGTGCAGGTTGCAGGCAATGCGCCTGGTGTGCGGCGGCTGGGGCGGGAGCGGCGGCTGTCGGCGGAAGTTGGCTCAGCAATGCCAGAGCGCCATCGACTGCAGACATCGCGATGCGCGCCAAGCGCAGCCCAGTTCAGCAGCGGCTGCTGCAGCCCAGGGTACAGGCTTCCAACAAGTGGGCAGCGATCACCCCGTTCGGCCTCTTTCGCCGGGTGTTGCGGGGTTGTGCTGCTCGCAACTCGTGGCGTTAGCTGCAGGTCAGCCGGCCGCTGGTGCAAGCCCTGTGCTGCCTGCGGCTGGGGAACGGGCAGGCGCAGTGTGGATGCAATGCCAGGGCATGTAGCTGCATTGCTGGACGCTGCTTGCTCGCCATGGCGGCCCGGATGGCTTGGCGGCCTTGGTGCACGCACCAGCGCGCGGCTTGAGCACCGATGAGCGCTCCAGATGGCTGTCAGCGCACTGCCAGTGCTGGGCCAGCTGGAGCTGGAGCAATGGGCTGGGCCTGCTGCCTCGCTCCAGCATTCCCCGCTCCGCGCTGGGGCGGCAGCCGGGGATGCTGGAGACGCGATGGCATCGCCCGAAACGGAGCCGCCCGACCCCCTCCCGCCGCCCGCTCCCGCCGCCCGCCTCGGACCAACCTGCCGCGCCTCATCGGTTTGCAGAGCAAGCAAGATGGCGGACCACGATGATCACGGGCACGACGTGCACTTTGAGACTGCCGACGCCGGGTGCGGAGCTGGCGGGAGCGGGAGCGGGAGCGGGAGCATGGCGCTGGTGGCGAAGCGCCGCGGGCGCGGCGGGGCACGGCCGTCGCTGCTGCGGCTGCTCGCCGCGGGTGGCACGGCGCGCCTCACGCGGCGGCGGCGCCAAGGGGTCAGCGCACTGCCGCTGGGCTGCTGGGCAGCGCCAAGCCACACGGCGGTGTTGCATCTCGCCTGCACTCACTGGTTCACCCCCCCCCCCCCCCTCCCTCCCTCCCTCTGCCCTTGCAGCGCGTCCCACACGTACCCCCAGCAGGCCGGTACCGTGCGCAAGAACGCCTACATCGTGATCAAGGGCCGCCCCTGCAAGGTATGGCATGGCATGGTGTGGCATGCTGCGCCGGGGTGCCGGAGCGCGCGGGGGCGCGGGGGCAGAGGGGCGGTGCCGGGTCGGCCGCCCGCGCCGTGAGCGCCTCCTCTCTCGGCCCTCGCCACACGCCCATCCCTTGTCCATGCCCTCCTCTGCAGGTCGCCGACGTGTCCACCTCCAAGACGGGCAAGCACGGCCACGCCAAGTGCGATCGGGGAGCCAGCAACGACGCGCTGGCGCCGCTGGCGCCGCCGGTCCCGCCGCCGCCGGCACGCCGCGGTCGCGCCGGCGCTGCTCTGCCCCGCTCCACTAACCGTTCCGCTCCCTTTCCTGTTCCCGCGCAGGTGCGCGTTTGTTGGCATCGACATCTTCACCAACAAGAAGTACGAGGACCTGTCGCCCTCGTCCCACAACGTCGACGTGCCCCACGTGCGCCGCCCGCCGCGGGGGCCGTCGCTCGGCCGGGCCGGCGCCGACGCCGTCTGTCGGTGGAAACCTCGGCGGCAGACAATGCCAATCGAACAGCAGTGCCATTCCGCTCCGCGAAGTCCTCTCGGTTGCTCCGGCCCCCCCGCGCGCGCAGGTGCGCCGCACCGACTACACGCTGCTCGACGTCTCCGACGACGGCTTTGTGTCGCTCATGGACGAGAAGGGCGACACCAAGGACGACCTCACCCTGCCCAAGGCGGGTTTGTTGGGCAGAGGGGTGGAGGGGGTGCGGGCGGGGCGGGGGGGGGGGGGGGGGGCGGGGGCCACGCGCAGCGCGGAGCCGTCCTCCCCCAGCCCCCACCGCCGACGGCCGCGGCGCACACGCGGCTCGCCGCCTCGGCTGAGCGCCGCGCGGCCCGACACCCGCCCCCCGTCCCCGCCGCTCCCTCCAACACCCTCGCAGGGCACCGACGAGCTGGACAAGCTGGCCGCGCAGATCAAGGCGGACTTTGAGGAGGGCAAGGAGCTGGTGGTCAGCGTGCTGGGCGTGAGTCGACGCCCCTCTCGGGCGCGGGAGGGGATGAGGGTTAGGGATGAGGGTTGCTGGGGCGCTGCGACGCGAGCCCGGGGGCGGGCGAGCGAGGGGGGTGCTGCGAGCGGCGTTGATGACCAACCTAGTACCATCAAATTCTGAGTCTCCTGTGCTGACTCAACCTTCAGCCTTGTCTGAGCCGCCCGACGCGGGCGGCCTCGCGCGCCGCGCCCGCGGCTCGATGCCTCACAACTCCCTCCCCCCGCCGCCGATGGCCCCCCGCCCTCGCCAATGCAGGCCATGGGCGAGGAGATGATCTGCGCTGTCAAGACGGTGGGCGGTGCGTGAGCGCCCCTCCCCCCCTCTTTACCGGCGCGTGTCGCCGGCGGCGGCACGCGCCCCCAGCTTCCGCAGAGAGCGGCAGCAGCAGCAGCAGCAGCGCGGCAGGCGGCACGGCGCGGCGCGCGACGGCGTGCCGCCCGCCCGCGCACGCAGACCCCCGCGCACGCAGATCCTACCTGCCCCCGGTGCGGCGAGGGCATGCCACAACGACCTTCACCGGGCCCATATTTGCTTCGTTTTTCCTGCACTTCCAGCGTGTGATGCGTTGTCCGGCACTCGCACACACACACGCACAAGTCGTGGGGTGGGGTGGGGTGGGAAATCACGCGAAGGCCGGAGGAGGCGCACATCACAGGCCGATCCCGCGCCGTGTCGTCGGCCTCGCGCGCCCCGCCCCCGCCGTCTGCGCCGCCGCCGCAGCCCCCGTGCGCAGCGCGTCGCACGGCAGTGCGCCCCACCGCGGCGGCGGCGGCCTGCTGGGGCGGCGCCGCGCCGCGGGACGCGCTGCGCCGGCTCTGACTCTGGCGCCGCAGCCCCGCCGCAGCCCTGCAGCTGGCTCAGGCTCGGGCTCCGCCCTGCCGCAGCGCCTTCTGCAGCCTGAAGTTGACGATGAGGAGGGTGTTGAGGGGGCCGTCCACCGCGTCGGGCCGCACCGTTTGCCCCGCCGCCGCGCCGTCCAGCACCCCTCGCAGCGCCGCATTCTCGGCGGCCAGCCGCAGCGCGGCCGCCTCCAGCCCCGCGGCATCCAGCGCCGCCGCGTTGGTGCACGCCGCCAGCGCGGCCAGCAGGCGCTCGCAGGCGGGCGACAGGCCCAGCGCGGCCAGACCCGAGGCGGCGGCCGCCGCTGCCTCCTCCTCTGCCTCACTGCCTGCCTCTGCACCCCCCGCCTCTGCACCTGCCTCCAGCTCTGCCTCAGCCGCTGCTTCCCCGGCAGGCGCCTCTGCGCGACCCTCGTTGCTGGCGCCGCCCGCCGCCTGCTCTCCCACCGGCGGCGGCAGCTCCAGCTTGGCGCACAGCTGCGTGAGCGCGAGCGCGCGGCGCGCGCCCTCGACGCGCGCGGCCAGCCCCGCCGCCGCCTCACCCGCGGCCATGCACATGCGTCGCAGGCCCTCCTCGTGCGCGCGACGGTGGCGCGCCAGGGCCGCCTTGAGCGCTGTGTGCCGCGCCAGCACCGCCTCCTTCTCGGCTGCCAGCGCCGCGTTGCGCCGCCGCCACTCCTCGCTGTTGGCCACGATCGCGCCACGCCAGCAGGCCAGCGCGGCGTGCAGGTCGCGCAGCCGCGCCGTGCGCTGCTCGATGGCCGTCGTCACCTGCGGCGGGGGGCGCACGCGCGTGCCGCGCCGCGCACGCACGTGGCGGGCGGGAGTCGACGGCCGCCGCGGGGCAGCCGCGCGCGCTGCTTCGCTGGCCGGCTGCTCTCGCCTCGAGCCAGTCGAGCGTCGGATCCCCCACCATCGCTTGCACCCACCCGAGCGTCGTTGGCCGCAAGCTCCCGGTACAGCGCGTCCGTCTCCCTAGTGGCCTCCAGGTGGGCGGCATGCTGCGCCTCGATCTGCGCGCGCGTGCGTGGAGCGCCGCGCGGCGCCAGCCTCGCGAGGCCTGCTGGCTTCGGCCCCCCCGGCCCGGCCCCGCGCGTGCCCCTCGCCTCCCCCCATCACGCGCATTCTCGCCACTCCGCTTCCCGCTGCCCTGCCCAGCCCCTAGTGCGCCCCCCGATCGCACGCCCCCGCTCCCCCCTTTTCCTTCGCCCCGCCAGACGCTCACACCCACCCGTCCCTCCTTCACTCCCGCCATACCCCCACACCCACCCACCCACCTGCGCCTCCAGCTCCGCGATGCGCTGCCCCAGCGACAGCTTCAGCACGTTGTAGCCCTCGGCCGCCGTGCTGCGCAGCCCCTCTTGCGCGCCGCCCGCGCCCGCGGCCGCCGCGCCCAGCGCCGCTGCGTACCGCTCCTCCAGCGCCACGATTGTGTCGCCCAGCTCCTTCTTGCGCTGGCTGTTCGCCGCCGCAATCTCCGCGCGCTCGCTGCAGTGGCGGGCGGTGGCGGGGCCAGGCGGGGAAGGCAGCGGGAGCGGGGTGGTGGTGCAGCGGGGGCGGGGGCGGACCGCGCCCTCGGTCAGGGCCCCGTCTGTCCCTCCCTCTCCAGCATTCCCGCTCAGTCCCGCACGCTCGCTCGCCCCGCGCCCCTCCCGCCCTCTCTGCTCGTCGCACCGCACCTCTCAAACTCCTGCTGCATCTCCCTCAGCTCCCGCGTAAACGCCGCGTGCGCGCCCGCCAGCCGCCAGTCGTGCGCCGCCAGCAGCCCCTCCAGCACCTCGGCGTGCGCGTCGCAGGCGGCCAGCCGCGCCGCGTCCGCCGCCCCCAGGTCCTCCAGCAGCCCCTGCGCGGGGCAGGGGCGGCGCCAGCAGCAACAGCATCAGCCAGGAGCGGCGCGGCGCGTGGGCGCCGCAACAGCAGGGCGGCGGGCGCTGTGGCGGGCGGGCGGCCAATGCTCCTGCCAAGAGTCGGCGGGGCGAGGAGCGGGGTGGCTTGTGCTGCCATGCACGCGGTTTGGCCAGGCCAGACAGGCAGCACCCACCTCGATGAGCCGGTCGCGGCGGTCGCACTCCCAGTCGTGTGTCCGTGCCAGCGCCGATGCCTCACTGCGGATGCTCTCCAGCTTGGCCTTGCGCATGCGCTGCAGCCAGTCTGCCGCCAGGGCCGGCGCGTTGGCGCGGGCGGCCGCCTCCTCCGCCGCCCGCACCTCGTGCAGCCGCACGCGCGCCAGCTCGACGCGCCGCGCCTCTGCTTCCTGTGCTGCCAGGGCCTCCATGGACAGCCGCGCCTCCCTCTGTTCCGCCGTCTCCTTCTGCGCTCGCAGCAGTGGGAGGGCGGGTGTGGGAGGGAGCGGGTGTAGGAGGGAGAGCGTAGCGGGCGGTGCAGGGGCGGGCGGCGGGTGGTAGCCCGCTCCGACGCCCTTCCGCGCGCACCTTCTTCTTCTTCTCCGCCTTGGGGGCCATAGCTGCGGCGCGCTAGAAGAGGCGTCCGCGAGCTCAGGTCGGTTCGGCTGCCTGCTTCCTTTCTGGTTCGTGTGCAGTCTGCAGAGTGCCTCTGGCAAGAATTCGGTTCAAAGGGGCGCGAGGAATAGAGCGCGAGCTGCGGGGACGAGGTCAACTGCCATGGACAGGCGGGGGGCGTCCGAGCGCTCTGCGCATCTACGGAAGGCTCAGATCCCCTCACATGTTCCCCCCCTTCACAGCCAAGCACCGCACCACCATGAGGCTCAAGGCGATGCAGCGGAGTGCTGGCGCCTGCGCATCTATCGCCACGAGGTGCGGCCCTTCACTTACAGACGCCACCCCCCCCCCACACACCAGCCTGCTCCATTCCGAGACCGTGCGTGGAGGCGCCTCTCCCAGCTCCACAACCACCACCAGGGTTGCGCCTCGCTGCACGTGCGCCGCCCTCTCCACTCGCACTCGCCCCCGCAGCCCGCTCCTCCGCTGCGCTCCACCTGCCCAGCCCCCCGGCCATCGCGCCTTGCGCCCCATGCGCTCCGCGTCTGTTTTCGCGTTACATCCACCGCTGCGGCGCCGTGTCAGGGGAGCGCGAGGAGCCGCGGCGCCGCCTCCGACCGGCGCAGCTTAGAGGTAGTGGAACTTGGGGACGGAGACGCTGCGCAGAAAGAGTCGGGAGAGGGACGGGGGGGGGGCAGGAGGGGCGTCAGGGGAGGCGAGAGGGGGTGCGTCGGCGCCCAAGCGCGCGGCAGCCTGCCACCGCCGCGCCGTCCTTGGGCCTCCGCCGCGCTCCCTCGCCGCATGCCCCTGTGTCTTGCCCCAACACACACACACACCCGCCACCTGCCACGCCGCCAACGAGCGATCCACCACCTCCGCTGCCGCCGCCGTCGCAGCAGCAGCAACGCCGCTGTCCCGCCTCTGCGACCGCTGCTACCGCGCGCCGTCGCGCCACGCCCGCCCCACGCCCCGACGCCACCGCTGCCCTGCCCCGCCGCCGCTCACGTGGTGGCCACCAGGTCCATCTCGCTCTGACCCTTGGGCGTGATCCGACGGCCGCCCTTGGCGCCTGGGTTCTTCTCCACCAGGCCCAGCGCCTCGAGCTGCTGCAGCGCGTGGCGCACGATGCCGCCGGCGCCCTGCGTGGCGGGGGGGGGGCCCGCGGCGGCGCTCGCGCGTTGAGTGCGGGTCGCAGCGGCGCGCCGCGGCGGCGGCGCCGGCCGTTCCGCGAGCGGGGCTGATTTTAGGCCGGGTCGCCGGCCGCGCTCCCTCCCAGCCGAAAACTTCCCAACCAGAACCTCCCAATTTGAAACGCGCCTTGGCGAAGTGCTCGGGCGCGACCTTGCCCTTGGCGTGCGACCGGCCGCCAAAGATGCGGCGGAACTGGCCCACGCCCAGGCCCTGGTTGATGTACACGCGGCGCGCGACGGCGGCTGCGCGGGGGAGGGAGAAGAGCGCGCGCAGGCAGAGGCAGAGTTGGCGCCGCGAGCAGTTGAACGGCGCTGCGCGCGCGCTGCAACTGTTCCAGCTGCTGCCGCACTCGTGGGGCGTGCTGCCTTCCGCCACCTTCCTCTGTCACGCCGCTCAGCTGCGTCCGTGGCTGCTGCGGAACAGCAGAGCGAGCGCCCGCCCGCCCGCCCGCCCGCCCGCCGCACCGGCGCGGATGTAATACCAGTCAGGGTCCAGCGGTGCCAGCTCCTTGAAGCTGCCCGTCTTCACGTAGT
Organism: Chlorella sp. A99; assembly: GCA_003063905.1. Taxonomy (NCBI): domain Eukaryota; kingdom Viridiplantae; phylum Chlorophyta; class Trebouxiophyceae; order Chlorellales; family Chlorellaceae; genus Chlorella; species Chlorella sp. A99. The sequence goes on along the minus strand of PCFQ01000004.1, from coordinate 815,866 downwards.
CGACGTAGGCGGGCAGCTGGACCTGCAGGAGCGCCGGCCAGGCAGGTGAGCAGCATGCGGCGCGCAGGGGCTCGCTCCCGCGCCTCCCGCGCTGGCCTCGCAATGAACGACAGGTGCTGGACCAATCCAAACCGGCTGGGGCCGCAGCGCCTCGCCCCGCCGCATGATGTCCGCCTGGCGCGCCAGAGCCCCTCGCCTTGTTGGACTGCTTCAGGTGCGCCGCGAACGCCTCGATGAACTTGTCCGCGGGCACATCCTTGACGCTCTTGGGCCTCTGGTCCTCAGCCATGTTGGCGGGAGCAGGCCCAAGTCTGTGAGTCCGCTTGCCAAAGAGGGAGAGCCAGGCGGGGCCTTGGGCAAGTGGGCGCTGGACCACGGGCCGGCCAAATGCAGAAAACTGAGTCGTTTTCGCTCCCTCGCCTCATCTGTGTCAACGGAAGCGATCGTGCAGCTGTTGGGGGGGTATAGATCGCCAATCGGCGAGGGCGACCTCGCCGGCGAGGGTGGCGACTTGACGATGCCGGCAGCGGTGTCAGGCGCGGCCACAGCGGTCTGGCGCGGTGGCCACAACCACGCCCTTCATCCCGCCGCCCGCCCCCCGCCAGCACCCTGCCGACGAGAGGGACGCGCTCTAGGCAGCTGCTTGTCTCAGCCCAAACAGTCCAGACTGAGATGCCTTGGGTTGGGGGGGATGCCGGCTCAGCTTTACACCTACGGCCTCACACCCAGCGCCCCTCTCGCTGCCGCTGCCGGCCGCCGCAGCCGCGCCGCGCCTTACAGCAGCACATACACCAGGTGCGTCGCGCCCTCGGCCGGCACGCGCACCTCGGACGTGCGGCCCAGGTGCCGCAGCAGCTGCATCATTGCCTTGCCGCTCTTGTCCAGCCGCACCGCCTGCCCCGCGCGCAGGTCGGCCTCCAGCACCCACACCCTCCCTTTGAGGCCCTCGTGGTTCGCAATATTGTACGCCAGCCACATGGCCTGCGGGGGGGATATGGGGGGAGGGGGTGGGGACCCAGGAAGAGGGGTGGGGTGGGGCGCGGGGGCACGGGCTGACAGAGCCGGGTGGGGCGGGGCGGGGTAGGCGCGCGGGCTCGTGCGGGGCGGCACGCGGCGCGGCGGCGGCGCAGGTGCCTGCCCCCGCCTGTGCGCGGCGAGTTTGGCCCTCCGCCCCACGTGTCTCCCGGCAAACAGCCCCCGGCCCCGACCACGATGCAGCCCCACCGACCGCAGCAGCTCGCTCCCACACTCTGTGTGCCCCACCGCTTCCCCCGCAGCCCCCGCCCCCTCCTCCACACTCGGCACACGCTCACCACACTCACCACTCAGCACCACACTGCACCAAACTCAGGACTCCCCGCCGCACTCAGCACACGCCCACCACACTCCACCCTGCCGAGCAGCGCCCCTCACGTGCTTCTTGTCTGCTCCGACAGCGCGGTTGCGGCGCACCGCGGCGACAGCCGCTGCGTTCGCTTCTGCGATCCCGGCCATCTCGTCCAGCGCCGCGTTGATCTTGTCGGTCGTCAGGCGGCCGCGCATGTACGAGGACGCGCTTTCCAGCTCGGCCTGGGAGATGTAGCTGCGCGGGCGGGGAGGGGGGGTGGGGGGTGGGGNGGTTGGGGGTTGGGGTTGTGGGTGCGGGGGGGGGGGGTGGGGCGACAGGGGGGGCACGTGGTGGTGGTGGTGGAGGCGGTGGGGGCGCGTGGGCGGGAGGTTGATGTGGGCATGCGTGGGCGGGGTGGTCAGGGTGGGGTGTAGAGTGATGAGGGCACAGGTGGCTGTGGCACCAAGCAGGCACACAGCAAGCACAAAAGCGCGCCATGAGGCGCGGCGGGAGGCTGCGGCGGCGCCACACCCCGCACGGGCGCTGCGGCGACGCACCGGCGGGGTGCGGCGGGCCGCTTCTTGGCCGCCGGCTGGCCGGCCTCGCCGCCCTGCTGCTGCTGCTGCTGCTGGTTACTGCCGGCCGCCGAGGGGCCGAGCTCGCGCAGGGCTCCGCCGCCGCCGGCGGGCGACTCGAGGGAGGGCAGGTAGGTGGGCAGGTGGCCTGCGATGTGCTGCAGGTGCGCGCGCTGCAGCTGGCAGGCCTCCACCACCGCCTCCACCTGCGCAGCAAGGCGGGGCGGCGACGCGGCGCGGCAGCCGCCAGCTGTCAGCCGGCGCGCCGCGTCGGCGCACCCAGCCGGCACTGCATGCAGGATGCGCCCTGGTTTGGAGAGGCGCTGGCCACGGCTGCTGCAATGCGCTGCTGGGCGCAGCCACGCGTTGCCCACGTGCACTGCACTGCACTGCACTGCCCGCGCCACAGCCAGCACCCGCGGCGGGCAGCACCTGCGGAATCGCCTCCTTCTCCCTCTTGACAAAGGCGCGGATGTCGCGCAGCTTGAGCTCCAGCGCCCGCACCGTGGCCTCGATGGCCTCCAGGTCCTGGGCGTACAGCTGGCGCGTGCTGTCTGCAGGCGGGCAGGGCGGCAGGTTGGCGTGGCGGCAGGTGAGGCGGGAACGCGAGTGCAGCGGCACCGCCCGGCGGACATTAGTCGCGTCCCTCGCGCACCGTCGGCTCTCAGCAGCGTGCCCTCCCGCAGCTCCGCGGCGACCTGCGCAAAGGCAGCCACCACCACCTCAAACGAGCTGCCCATCGCCCCTCGCCAAGCTGAATGCTCTGCCGCAATCGAGGGCGATCGAGAGGAGCGAAGAGCGAGCTGCAAATTTGAAAACAAAAGGCAGCAGCACGGCGCAGCAGCACTCGCGATCTGGCGCCAGCTGACTCCTTGCACCGCTGTGACGCACCCGCATTCCGCTTTCATGTGAGGGCTCTAACCATCTATCGCACATTGTACAAGCTGCATGCAGCACAGAGGGGCTCGCCGTCGTCGCCCCGCCCCGCCCCCGCCCCGCCGCGCCGCCCGCCGTGCCGCCCGCCGCTGCTCGGCTCCGCCGCTCAGCGCCGGCGCTCGAGCGCGCGCCCCGCCGCCGAGGCCTGGATGAAGTCGCTGAGCCTGACCGGCTGCAGGATGCGCACCTCGCCCTCGTCCACCGCCGCCTTTCGCAGGCTTGGCTCCTCCAGCCGGCCGTCTGGAAAGGCGTGGCGGTAGAAGCAGCTCGTCCCAAAGGGGCAGGTCCCCTCGCCCCGCGCAAACCACTTGCAGTCGATCGTCGCCTGGCGCACGGGGACGGGGGGCGCGCACGCGCGGTCGGTTGGCGCGGCGGCGCGGCGCGGCGGCGCGGCGCGGCGCGCGCCCTCGGCCCGCCCGCCGGGCGCACGGCGGCGTGGGCCCGCCGCCAGGCCCCCCCACCGGCCAGGAGCGTCGGCGACCCCGAAACAAAGCAGCAGCCACCAGCGCTCTGCCATAAAAACACCCTGACTGCCCACCAGCTTGCCCTTGTACCCCTCCACGATCTCCGCCTTCTCCCCCTCGCTGGCCGGCCACACCGTGGAGGGCGTGATGAACCAGGAGGTGCCGCGGCAGATGGGGCAGGTGCGCAGCGCCTGCGACGTGTGCGGGGGAGGGAGGTGTTGTGCCACAGGGAGGAGGGGTGGGGTGGGGTGGGGTATGGTACGGTATGGGGAATGGGTGGGATGGAGCGAGGGGGACGTGAGGATGTGGGGGCAGGGTGTGATGTGGGGTGGGGGTGGGGTGTGTGTGGCGCGGGGCGAGGGCGAGGGAGAGCGGCGCCAAGGCCAGCAGCGGCGCGGGCCCCCCCCCCCCCCGCTGCCGCCCACCGTCTCGACGTCCGCGCCGCCGTCGGTCTTCTGGCGCCAGGCGCGGATGCAGCCGAGGCAGAAGGGGTGGTCGCAGGAGAGCAGGCCAAACTTGCGCTCCCCGGGGGCGGGCTTTGCCAGCACCTTCTCCAGGCAGATGCCGCACCTGCGCGCCGCGGCAGGGCGGGGGAGGCGTCGGCCCGGCGCCTTGGCGGGGGGCGCGCGCGTCCCAGGAGCGACAGCGATGGGAGAGGACAGGCGGCCACGCGTGCGGTCGGCCGGCCGGCAGGAGCGCGGAGGGTGCGCTGCAGCGCCGCGACCGCCGCTCCCGCGCTGCAGCGCTGCGGCCGCCGCCCCCGTGCTGCAGCGCCGCGGCCGCTCCGGCGCGGCAGTGCCCTCGCTCACTCGACGTCGGCCGACCGCGCGCGCGCCACCAGCCGCTCATGCCGCAGCATGCACTCCTCCACGTGCGCAGCGCGCGCAGCGTCGTCGGCGGGGTGCAGCGCCCAGTGGCCGCACCGCTCGCAGCGGTCGCCGTGCGCCAGCGCGCAGGCGCTCCCCTTGGCGCACTTGCCTTCCCTGAAGTGCTGCATGCACAGCGAGCGCAGCGCGGGGTGCGCCACCGAGCCGCTGCCGCTGCCGCCGTCGGCGCCGCCGCCGGCAGGCAGCGACCAGGCGCCGCCGCCGCCGCCGAGCGCGCCGGCCTCCTCCCCTCCGCCGCTGCCGCCGGCAGGCGGCGCGGGCGGCTGCCAGGAGGCCTGCGCAGCGGCGGCGGCGCCAGCCGCCGCGCCGCTCGGCCCAGCCTCCTTCTCCGTATGCTCCGCGCCGTCCCAATACCCCTCCTCGTATCCCTCCTCATAGCCTCCCCCATACCCCTCCTGCTCCTGCCAGGCCCACTCCTCCTCGCCGCCGCCATAGTCCCACTCTCCGCCGCCGCCGCCGCCGCCCTGCCCTGGCTGCCACGACCAGTCCACGCCTCCGCCGCCGCCGCCCTGCGCGGCCACCATCTCCTCCCACTCGCGTGCCTCGCACTCTGCGGCCGCCGCCGCAAACGCCTCTGCTGCCTCGGCGTCCTCATCCTCCTCCCCCTCGCCCCACGGCTCGGGCGACAGGCTTGCTGGCAGCGGCACGGGCACAGGCCCCACGCTGCCGCCGCCGCCGTCGGGCGCGCGCCCGCCCAGCCGCAGGCGCGAGATGGGGAGCTGTCCGGCCAGGTCGTCGGCCGGCGGCCGGCGCGCGGGCGGCGCGTAGCCGGCGGCGCCGGCGGACGCGCCGCCGCGGGGCGGCGCCCAGTCGGGGCGCGTGTGCTCGTAGCGGCAGCGCTCGCCGAAGCGGCAGTTGCCCTGAAGATAGTACTGGCACACCTGCAGCGGGTGCAGGCAGCGTTGCAGGGAGTGTTGGAGCGAGGGGGCGGGCGGCGCGAGCGGGCGAGCTGGCGCGTTGCAGGGGCGGGCGCGCAGCGCGAGCGCGCGAGATGCGCGCGAGTCAGGCAGTGTTGCAGGGGCGCGCGGCGCTAGTGCGCGAGATGCGCGCGAGTCCACGGGAGCGCAGGAGGTGCACGCAGAGATGCGGCGGCAGGCACACGGCGAATGCGGGCGGCAGCGCAGGCAGGGCGCGTGCGGGTGGCAGCGTGGCGGCGCCCAGGGGCCGCACGCTCTGGCTGTGCCGACGTGGTGCGGCGCGGCGCGCCCACGCAGCGCAGCACCTGGTTCAGCGGCTTGCTCCGGTCGTGGCTGAACTGGCAGGCATCCCCCAGGCGGCACACCCCTGCCAGGTAGTACTTGCACAGGATGCCCTTGCGTCCGTCGGCCATCGCTGCACGCGGGTGCTGCGACAGTGGCGCGCGTGCATGGTGCGGCGGCGTGGGTGTGGCAAAGGGCAGGGGCGAGAGATTGCCCCCCGCTCGCCCATCCACCCGCTGCCCACACCCGCCCGCCCGCCCGCCCCCATAGAGCTTGCCTCGGCTCGCTGGCCTCCTGCTCCTCAGCTAACGCCGCAGGTGCAGACTGGCGACTCGCGCTGTCGAAACGAAACAGAAACTGCGATGGCTTCCTTGTGGTACTCCGAGCGCTCTCGGTAAACGCACGGTAAACGCAACCGGTCGCTGAGGAACGATCGCGAAGCGGATTTCGCTTTGCTGGGTCAGGCGAGGCCGCCGCCCTCCAGGCCCGCCTGCCAGAGTCGCAGCATGTCCGCGCGTTACACGCCATGGCCCACCCTGCACCTAGCACCTCAGTCCAATGAAGCGATACAGGTGCTGGCGGCGGCCGATGCCAAACTCCTTGCCCCACAGCTGCCGTCGGATCTGCCCGACGTCGGCGGCGCTGAGCAGCTGCGACTGCACCGCGCCGCGCCGCCGCCGCTTGCCGGCGCCGCCCGCGCTGCGGGCCGCGCCTTCCCTCCGCCGCTTGGTTCCCGCGCGCGGCGCCGGCGCGCCAGCGCCCTCTGCCTCGCCCGCTTCGGCCGGGGCCGCCGCCGCCGCGGCCGCACCGCCCTCCAGCGCCGCCGCGCGCCCCTCCCACACGGCGGGCCAGAAGGGCGACGTGTAGGGCGCGGCAAAGCCGGCGGAGGAGGGGTCCAGGTTGGAGGGCGGGTGGAACCAAAAGTTGAGCGCCAGGTGGGCGCGGCAGTCCTTGCCCTGCGCTGCCGCGCCGGGGCCGCCGCCGCACTGCTCGCCGCCGCCGCGCCGGCTGCCGCCGTGCCGCGCCACCGCGCCGCGGGCGCCGCTGCCCCCCTGCTCCCCGTCCTCTCTCTGGGGCTCTCCCCCCTCTGAAACGCAGCTGAAGGAGGTGACCTCGTGGAACCAGCCGGCCGGAAGGTAGAGCATCTGCCCAGCCCGCAGCTCCACAGTGAGTGCCGCGTCCGCGCCCTGCGCCGGCAGGGGAGCGAGCGTTGGAGGAGGGTCGGGGGAGGGGGCGCCCACGGTGCGCGGGGGCGGGGTATAAACACGGGGGGAGGGAGCGGGCGCGAGGCGCGGCGAGCCGGGGCCAGCGCCGGCGCCGGCGACCGGTGTTGCACCGCGGCGCCCGGCGCCGGGTCTGCCCCAGCGCCCACCGGAAAGCGCGGGAAGCGGCGGCGCAGCTCCGCCGCCGGCAGCGAGAGGTCGACACGCGAGAAGGAGGGCGGCGGCTCGTCGCGCCCCCCCTCCCCCGCCCTGCCCGCCTCCTTCTCGCCGCCCTTGTCGCCGCCCTTGTTGCCGCCATCCTGCTCCTCCGCCTCCTCCTCGTCCTCCTCCTCCCCCTCAAAATCGTCCCTCAGGGCGCCCCAGTCCTCCTCCTCCTCCTCCTCCTCCTCCTCGTCTCCATCGCTGGCGCCGCCGCCGGCGCCCACCGCGTCCAGCGCCGCGTCCAGCGCTGCGTCCAGCGCGGCCTCGGCGCGCGCGAGGCGCGCCGCCGCGCCGCGCGCGCCCGCCGCCGCCGCCGCCTCGGCCGCCGCCAGCTCCTGAGTGCGGGGGCGCGGAGAGGAGGGCGGCAGCGGCGCTGGGCGTCGCTCGCGACTGGCGCGGGGGCGGCGCCGGCAGGGCGTGGCGCAGTGGCGCGCGCCAGCAGGGGGAGGCCCCTCAGGGAAGGCTTCCAAGGGAGGCCCCTCCCGCCCCCCACCTGTTCCACCGCGCGCTGCGCTGCCCACTGCGCGACGTCGGCCGCGTCGGAGCCGTCGGCCAGCACCTCCGCCTGGCCCTCGTACACGATGCGCCCGTTGGGGTGGATGAGCGCCGGGGTGCCGCGCACGTACATGTTTGGCAGGTCTGCTCAGTTGGGCGGGCGGGTGGATGGGAGCGGATGGAGCGGGGTGAGAGGGAGGCGAGGGCGTGCGCTGGCGTGGGCTGGCGTGGGTGGCGCGACGGCCCGCCCGCCGCTCTTGCGCCCGCCCTCGGCCCCGCCAGTCGAGAGGCGGCGCTGGGGGCCGCGCGCGGCGGCCAAGGGAGGGCGCTGGAGAGTCGCGCTCGGGGGGCGCCGCCGGCGCGCACCCGAGGGGGGGAAGAGGCGGAAGCGCTTGCGGCCGCGCAGCAGCACATAGAGGTTGTCGTGGAAGTCGTGGTGTAGGCCGGTGGAGGAGCCTTCAGGCGTGGAGACGCCCATCCACATGTTGTGCTGCGGGGGGGGGGGAAGGTGGGGGCGAGATGGCGCGTGGAGGGGGTGCCGGCAGGGGCAGAGGGGCAGCGGGCGCGGCGGGGGTGGTGGGCGGTGCGGGCGTCGGCGTCGGCAGCGCTGCGTGCTGCGGGCGCCCGGCTCGCCTGCTGCGGCACCAGGTTGCCCATCAGGCGCGGGCGCAGGGGGAAGTGGCCCAGCAGCGCCGACAGCGGCTGCGCCAGCAGCTGCGGTGGGGGCAGAGGGGCGGGCGTGTCGTGAGCTGGCCTGCCGCGGCGCGCCGCTGGCGCCGCCGCCCTGTGACGTGCGAGAGCGCCAACCTCGTTGCGAGGCTGCCTGCTGTCCCAGTCCTGTGCCCAGCCCCCTTGGAGCCTCTCAGAACCTGCTTGCCTCTGCCGTTGCCTCTCTGCTTCTGCCTCGCGCGCCCGGCCCCCACTCCCCGCTCCCCGATCCATCCCTCGCTCCCAACCCCACCCGCAGCCCCCCACCCACGCACACCCGCCCACACCCACGCACACACACCTCGGGAAAGCTGTCGGCGGCCATGGGCTGCTGCTGGCTGGCGAGGTAGAGCGAGGCATCCCCCGCGCGCAGGCTCCCCAAAAACTCTCCAAACCGCATGCGCTGGCTGCGCCCCTTGCCATAGCCCTCGGCCGCGCTGCCCCGCACCTCCACTGCGCACACCGCGCCGCCCGCGTGCGCTGCCAACCATGCGTCGCCCCAGGCGGCCGCACTGTCGGGGCCGGCACGCCAGCCGGGCTCGCCATCCAGCTCGCCCTGCAGCACCACCGGCCGCCGCTGGCTCACGTAATTTGCCCAGAAGCGCTCCGGCGTGAGCGAGGCGGCGGGGATGGGGTCGCCGAGAGAGGGCGGGAGGACCGCGTGCCCGGGCCAGCCGGCGTAGCCGCCCACCGCCGCGCTGCCGGCGCCCATCCCCTTGCCCTGTCGCTTCCTCCCCATCGACAGGGCTCCGCTGCTGCGCTGGATGCTGTCGTCTGGGCGCCTAGGGGAAGGCGACGATGGGCGGGGCCGTCTGCAGTAGTGCGAGTGGCGAAATCGCGCGATTTTGCTCTCTCAGTTGTGAAGCCGAGCGCGAATTGATAGGGGAAGGGTGTTTTCGCAACTTCGCCGCTTTCCAGCTCGACAATTGTGTGCAATCTCTACTCTGCTCACCAATCGCGACTCTCTGAGCACCCAATTGATCATCGGAAGTGCGTGCGCGATGCAAGGACGCAGCACTGCGAGCTTGCGACCCACCTGGGGCGCCTGCGCTCTCAATCCCTCGCTCCCAAGCACGCTGAGATCAAGGAGACGGCACTCCAGAGTCGCTGCCGCGCTCCAGGAATGCCTCGATATGGCGGCGGCAACACCACCGGCGGCCGCCACGGCACTGGACAGCGTCGCATCCTTGCAGCACCTGCCCGCGGATTTCGAGCTGGCGGGGCTGTACGACCTCGTCGCTGCAATGAATGAGCTGGTGGAGCAACAGCTGACCAGCCTCACGCCCGCAAGCTTCGCGGTCGTGCTCGCGGCGGGCCTGCTGACCTCCCTCTCCCCAGTGCGCCAGCGGGGCTCCGCACTGCTGCACACTACGAGTCCCAGAGGCACACGCTGCCTGCTGGTGTCTTGGCATGTGCACGCTCCTGCTAGGCCGCCCCTGCTGGACTGCTTGCGGGGGAGTGCTTGCCCTGGCGCCGATCACTGGTGCCAACTGCCCCCCGCTGCTCGCAGTGCACGCTGAGTGTTCTGCCGCTCACAATCGGCTACATCGGGGGATACGGCGGCGAAGGCGGCGCCAGCAGTGGCAGCAGCAGCCCGCCCAGCAGCAGCGCCGGGAGCGAGGGCAGCGCCGCGACCGGCGGCGGCGGCGGCAGCGACGGGGCCGAGCGGGGTGCGCCCGCCGGCGGCCCCGTCAGCGCCGCTGCGCCTACGCGCGAGGGGGGCAGCCTGCCGCTGCGCGCCACGGCGTTTGCGGCGGGCCTCGCCACCACGCTGGCCGCGCTGGGCGTGCTCTCTACCTACCTAGGCACCGCATACGGCCAGGCGAGCAATGTTTGAAGTTATGACGTGCGTCTGCGCCCAGCTGGCTTCCAGCGTGGTGCTCAGCTCCCTCTCAGCCCACCGCTTCCCGGAGGCTGCCGCGCATTGCTGCGTGCCACCAGCGTCGCATCATGCCAACGCGTGTTGCTGTGTGTGTATTGACGCGTGTTGCTGTGTGTGTATTGAACGCGCGTGGTTGCGTGTGCGCCCTACACCTCCGCGCCTGCCTGCCCTGCCCCTGCAGATCGGCGACGGCCTCCCCATCCTTGTCAGCCTCGTGGCCATCGCCATGGGCCTCAACCTGCTGGGCGCCCTGCCCCTGGCCCTGCCCTCGCTGGAGCTCGACGTGCGGGGTCCGCTGGCGGCGGCGCCGCCCGCCGCGCGTGCCTACGCCGCGGGCCTCGTCTTTGCACTGGCCGCCTCCCCCTGCTCCACGCCCGTCCTGGCCACGCTGCTGGCCTGGGTCGCCACGACGCGCGACCCGGTGGCGGGGGGCGCCCTCCTCTTCGCCTACGCGCTGGGGTACGTCGCTCCCCTGCTGGGCGCCGCGCTGGGCGCGGGCGCGGCGGCGCGCCTGCTCGCCGCGCGGCGCTGGAGCGGCTGGGTCACGATCGCCAGCGGCGTGCTGCTGCTGGCGGGGGGGACGTACGCGCTGCTGTCGCGGGTGGTGCCGGCGTGAGGCGGGCGCACGGCGGCGGCGGTTGCGTCCGGGTGGCGGCGCCGGGCTGGCGGCCAGGCGGCATGGCGTGTAAGAGCTTCGCTCGCCTTTCTGAGGCTGCAAATTGGATCAGGTCGGCTATCGAGAGGCCGATCGCGAGACGTGGCAATATCCCCCGCGTGACGCAGCAGCAGTGCGCTTCATTTTCGCGAGCAACCGACTCGATCCTCTACTCTCCGTCACTGCTCCATCACATAAATGAATCAGGCTTTGAAAATGGGCCGCGCCCAGGCCTGCACCCTGCTCCTGCTCCTCGTTCTCACAGGTACGCGCCTCAGAAGAAGTCCGGCGCCTCGCCAGGGCGCGCCGGTCAAGGGTGGGCGCCGCGCCGCTGTCACTCCCGCAGCCCCGCTGAGCGGGGCCCGCTCCGGCACACGCCGCGCGAGCTGCTCCGCCGCCGCTGCTGCGCAGGCGAGGCCACCGCCTGGAGCCTCCCAGCCTTCTGGCGGCGCAAGACAGTCGAGTCAGCAGAGCCGGGGTCCTGGCTCGCCGACGCCGACAGCGAGCCAGAGGGGCCACTGCACGTGCCGGGCACGCAGGAGGGCGGCGCGGCGCGGGGCGAGGTGCCTGCGTCGGAGGCGGGCGCCGGGCAGGAGGCGGCGGCAGACGAGCCGTACAACCCGCGGCCCTGGTGCGCCGGCTGTCTTGCGTCTTGCGTCTTGCTGCGCTGCGCGCCCCGCCGCTGGGAGCGGCGCGCCGCCGCTGGGAGCCGGGCCACGCCGCCGGGGGAGGCGGCGTCCCCCCGCACGCGCGCGTCTCCCCTTTCCCCGCGGGGCCCGCCGCCGACCCTGCGCCGCGCCCCCGGCCCTGGCGCGCGCCCCCAGGGTCGAACCCCTCTCCTACAAGCCCCGCGCCTACCTCTTCCACAACTTTCTGACCCACGAGGAGTGCGACCACATCATCCGCCTGGCCAAGCCCTTTGTGAGCGCGCGTTAGCGCGCATTCCACGTTCGACGCGTGCAGGGGTGGGGGGGTGGGGGGGCGTTTGATGCGAATTATTGTTGACTTGCCAAGTGTTCGATGCATGCATGATTAGGTGGGGTGCTCGATGCATGCATGGAAAAGGTGGGGGTTGAGAGACGGGGGGAGGTGTGTGTGTGTGTGGTGGTGGTGTGTGTGTGTGGGTGGGG
>PCFQ01000004.1:779865-799331 GCA_003063905.1 Chlorella sp. A99 | reverse complement strand
GGGGGGGGGGGGGGGGGGGGGGGGGGGGGGGGGGGGCGCGTATGGGTGGAAAGGCGTGCGCACGCGACGCCAGCGCACCGCACGAGCGTCTCAGTCGCGCCCGAGCGGCGGCGCCGCCACCGCCCGCCAGCTCGAGCGCCGCACCTGCAGACCGCGGTCGGCGACGATGCGCAGCGCGGCTCCGGCCTTGCGCAGCGTGCGCAGCTTGGCCTCGACCGCCGCAGCGTCGGCCGCGGGGCTGCTGGGCGTCTCCGCCTCCACTGCCAGCTCCTTGTAGGGCGTCCTCCAGGCCACCTGGGAACAAGGGAACGGGAATTTGGAAGGGGGAGCAGCGATTATGACAGGCGACTCGGGCGAAGCAAAGGGCAGTCGTCGGGGGCAGGGAAGCGGAGCAGCCGCCCGGGAAACCAACGCATGCGTCGACACATCGGCTGCTTGCTCTGGTCTGGGGGCTGGGGGAGCGGCCGCGAGCGCGCCCTCCCCCGCCGCCGCCGCCGCTCCGCCGGCGCGCCGGCGCCGCCCGCCCCCGCCCACCCGCCGCGCCACACGCGGCCGCGCACCAAGGCCGCCCACCCACCGCCGGCATGGTGTCGAAACACACGTGGAACGTGAAGTCGGCGGCGGGGTCGAAAGCGGCGCCCAGCGCCTCGCCCCCCTCCTCAATAGCCTCGCTGTCGGCGATCACCTCGGCCTGGTAGGGCGCGAGGGCCTGCGTCGCGCAGGGGAGGAGGGGGATAGGGGGAGGGGGGGATAGGGGGGGAAGGGGGTGCATGAGGTGGGGCGGGGGCGGCGCCGGCGCCGCCGCGGGCGCGCGCGCGTCGGCGCGTCGGCGCGTGCACATGCGTGCGCCCGCACGCGCGTGCGCACCTGCGCCATCGCGGGCCCCAGTAGCTCCGAGAGGACGGAGTTGTTGACGGCGGCCTGGCCCCCCAGGTGAGATATCAGGACGTCGGTGGGCGCCTGCGTGGGCGGGAGGGGGCGGCGGCGCGGCGGGGGCGGGGGGCCGGGGCGGAAAGGTCAAGCGGAGGGCGGCGCGCCGCCGTGCCCCGCCGCGCCGGCTCTGCCGCCGTGCGAGCCGCGAGGCGCGCAGCAGCCGAAAAGATGAAAAAGCAATCTATCAATCATTTGAGTGGGAGGGGCAAAGAACCAGTTGTCTGAGCAGGCACATACGCCTGCGTACCTTGCCCTTGCGGTACCCCTGCACGTTGGCCTGCTTGCGATACACGTCCAGCACACGCTTGTACCCCGCCTGGCACACCTGCATCGTGATGGGTATCGGATGGCAAGGCATGACATGGCATGGCATGCGAGTGAGCCGCGGACAGGAAGGGAATCGACGCACGCCAACAGACAGCATGCGCGAGCGCCCGGGCTGGCTGGCGGCCCCCTGCAGCACCCACCACGACGGGGATGGTGACGCTCAGGCGCACGCGCCCGCCCTCCAGCCGCTCCTCGCTCGTGCGCACCGCCGGCTCGGCGGGCGGCGCGGCGGCGGCCGCGGGCGTGGCGCGCCGGCGCTGAGGCGCGCCGCGCTGTCCTGCGGCACGGCGGGGCGCGAAGCTGCGTGCCGCGCGTGCGGGCTGCACGGGTGGGAGCAGGGTGGAGCAGATGAGTGGGAGGGCTGGAGACCCCAGCCTCCGCCGCCGCCACCGCCCGCCAGATAAGGGGCGCGCTGGCCCATGCATGGAGGCTGGAAATGCCCTGCGCAGCACCCTTAGAGTTTTACTCGAGCGTTGCGCACCTTGAAAGCCTGGCGGGAGGAGAGTGGGGTGGCAACACTACCCCTCACGAGCGTGCATGGCGCGGCACAGATGGCGGCCATCGCGATCGGTTTACGGCGAGTGTGTGCGCCACAATTGGAGGTAAGCAGCGAAATGCGGGGAGGCGAAATGCTGGTCTTGAAATTGAGTGTTTCAAGCTCAAATCGATTGTTTGTGGATCTTTGAGTGCACGCAGGTGTCTCCTTGAAGCGCTCGTGGCAGCCCCTCCTGGACACGCTGTTCTGTGGCCATCATCACAACTCGCTTGATCGTTGTCTGTGACTTAGGGGCGTTCCTCCTGATCACCAATACCGTACCGCGCCGGTCCTCCGCCAACTTCAAGTCCAAATGGCGCCCCGCCCAACGCACGATGGCAGCGACTATGCATACCGGCAGATCATCGAGGACAGTGAGTGCGGCTGGCGAGCGTCCGGGGCTGCCGCCCGGCCGCGTCCGCCTGCCGCCCACCGCCTGCAAACAACGCTGACCTCCACCTGCTGCCCTGCTGCCCCGCACAGAGTACCGGCGCATGGCCAAGCTGCGCGGCACGGTGAAGCGCGCGGCTACGCTAGCCGTGCTGGCCGCCGCGCTGCGCACGGCCTGGCACGCGGCGCCGGCGCTGGGGGCCGCCGCCGCGTCCCCCGCCTGCGCCGGCGGCGGCGCGGGCGCCTGCGCCGAGGCCGCGGGCGAGGCGCTGCGCGGCAGCGGCCTGGACCTGGCCGTGTGCGCCGCGACGGCGGTGGTGGCGCTGGTGGCGCTGTATGCGCTGGGCTTTGGCAAGGCGGCGCGCGACCGGCTGTGGGCGCTGAGGCTCTACCGCACCGCCGCGTTCCTGCTGACGGCAGAGGTGCGCGCGCGGGGGCAGAGCGCGCGCAGGGGGCCAGAGGCGCGCGCGTGTGAATGGGCGGTGGTGGGAACTTGGTGCTGCCTGCGACGCGGAGCAGCATGGGCTCGCGACGCTGCCGCCCCCGCGCCAGCCCTCGCGCGCGCCCTCGCCTCGCCCCCCCATACCACAGGCCGGCCTGCGCGCCTGGCACTACTACATGCGCCCCTCCGAGGCGCGGGTGGCGGCGCGGCTGGTGGCGCTGGGCGGCTGGTGGGACGGCCCCGCGGGCGCGGGGCTGCTCGCCGGCGCGCGCGTGCTCGAGGCGGCGGTGGACGCTGGCCTGGCGGCCGCCTGCTTCGCCGGCAGCCTGGCGGCCAAGCAGCTGCTTGCTGAGAAGCGGGTGGGGCCCTCTGGGGGCCGGAAGCAGGAGTGAGGCGGCTGGGGGGAGGGGCTGCACGGCGCGTCGGGGGGAGGGGGGGCCCAGGAGGGCCGCTGCCCGGTCGTGCGCCGCCGCAGGTCCCACCCAGCACCCACCTCGCGTGCCGTTTATCAGCATAACAGATGTTCAACTGTTTGACATGAGGAATAGTAAGTGACAGAACTGAAATATAGGTTTGACATAGGAAGCGATATGGGGAGAGAGCGGCAGGGGCAGCAACAGAGGCGGCGCGCGAGGGAGGAGAGCAGACGGCAGGCTGCGGCAGGCTGCGGCGCAGGGGCGGGGATGAGCGGCAGGGCAGGCGGCAGGCATGCTGCGAGGGAGTGTGAGAGCGGGGCAGCAAAAGCACAATGCGATGTGAGGAAGGCGGCGCGAAGCGAGGGGGCCGCGTTATTGAGACGCTCGACGGTGCTGCAGAGGTGGTGAAGACACGCTGGGCCGGTGCTGGGCGGCGCGGCGGGGGGCAGTGGCGTGCCGGCGGTGCAGCGCTCCGGCGCGCCCATCGCCCCCCCACGAGTCGCTCAGAACGGCCGGTACGACCAGTCGGCGGGCTGCGGCAGCGCGACGCCGCCCCGCCGGCTGGCGTCACCGCCTCCGCCGCCGCCGCTTTCCTCCTGCTCCAGGCCGTAGTAGCTCCTAAACCACCGGGCAAAGCGGCGGATGCCCTCGTCCAGGGGCGTGGCCGGCGTGTAGCCCAGCACGCCGCGCGCGCGCGAGACGTCGGCGTACGTCGCCAGCACGTCGCCCGTGGGCGGCAGCGGCACGTAGCGCGTGCGCGCCGCGCGCCCAAAGTGCCGCTCCAGGAGGCCCACCAGCTGCGTCACCGTGTGCGGCTGCGTGTTGCCCAGGTTGAAGATTCTGCGGGGGGCAATTGGTGGGGTGGGGAGTGGGGGATGACACGAGGGGGCGGCGGCGGTGGGGAGCGCAAGGGCGTGCCTCATCGGCAGCGGCGCAGCGGTACCGCCGCAGGCCTGTTGGGAGGTGGTGGGCTCCTTGGCTCCCTCGCACACTCATCCGCCCCCCCCCCCCCCCCCCCCCCCCCCCACCCCCCCCACCCCCCCCCCCCCCCCNAGGGGGGGGCCCCCCCCCCCCCCCCCCCCCCACACACACACACACACCTGTAGGCCGCCTGCCCCTTGACGCTGGGCGGCGACGTGTCGACCGCCGCCACCACGCCCGCCACAATGTCGTCGATGTAGGTGAAGTCGCGCGACAGCTCGGTGGCATTGGGGCCCTGCGGCGCGGCGGGCGGGTGGGACGGGTGGGGCTGGGGTGGGGGGCGGGGGAGGACGCGGACCGCGGCGCGGCGCCGCTGGCCGGCGGCGCCCTCGCAGCTCCCTCCCGCCCCCCGCCCCCTCTCCCTCCCGGCCCCCGCCGCGCCGCCGCGCCCAGTGCTCCCAGCGCCCCACTCGACACACACCCACGCCCACCCACACCCATCACCGCCCATCCAAAACCCACCCGTCCCACCCCACCCCACCCCCCACGCGCGCACACGCTCCCAGCGCCCCACCTGGTAGATGGTGATGGGCTCGCCGCGCATCATGGTCACCGCAAACTTGTAGGCGGCCATGTCGGGGCGGCCCCAGGGGCCGTACACGGTGAAGAAGCGCAGCCCCGTCATCGAGAGGTGGGCCAGCCGCGAGTAGACGTGCGCAATCAGCTCGTCCGCCTGCGCGCGCGCGCGCGGCGCGTGCATGTGTTGGTTGGTTGGTGCGGGGGAGCGGGGGAGGGGGGCCGGTGGGACGGGGCTGGGGAGGCGCACGGACGGAGCGCAGCAGGCGAGGGCGCGGCGCGGCGTGGCGGGGCGGGCAGGACTCGGGAGACAGGCCGGTGCGTGGAGGTGGTGGGCATCGACGCAGGGCCTCGGCCATCCCCCCCACCCCCCCACCCACCCCCACCCCCACACCGCCCCGTGCCCCCCCGCCCTCCCTTGCTTCCGCCCCACGCCCGCCCATCCACCGCACACACACACACACACACACACACACGCCCACGGCCGCCCACCCGCTTGGTCGCGGCGTACAGCGAGGCGGGCGCGTCCACCCGGTCGTCCTCGGAGAAGGGCTGCTTTGTGTTGAGGCCGTAGACGGAGGAGGAGGAGGCGTAGACGACCGCGGGCGGCGCGCGCCGCGCCTTGGCCACCTCGAACAGCGCCACCTCCCCCGCCAGGTTGCTCCGCACGTACGACCCCGGGTTGACCGCCGCGTAGCGCACGCCCGCCTGCGTGGCGTGGCGCGGCGAGATGCGCGTCGGGAGCGGCGCGTTGAGATGCGCGTGCGCGGGTGCGGCGCGGCGCACGCGGGGGCGGCCCCCCTCCCCAAACACCCCCACACCCGCCCCCACCTGCGCCGCCAGGTGGACGACGTGCGTGAAGGGGCAGGCGTCGAAGAGCTGGTAGAGCAGCTCCTTGTCGTTGATGTCGCCTTCCACGGTGTAGACGCCGCGCGCCGCGGCGTGGACCTGCCGCGCGCGCTTGAGGGACACGGGGTAGTAGTCGTTGAAGTTGTCGAGGCCCACCACGCCTGTGCGCAAGTGGAGAGCAGGGGGGCCGGAGGGCGGGGGGGGCGGAGAGCAGGGTGGGCGGAGGGCAGGAGTCCGGGGCGAGCGGGACGCGCGAGCAGGCGGAAAGCAGGGCGGGGGACGGGACTTCGGGGCGAGCGGGGGACGGGCAGGGGGCGGCGGGGGCGAGGTGGGTGCAGGCCGAGCGCGGCGCTGGGGCGAGGTCGGTGCACGGCGCGCGCGCGCGTCGCCGCCCACCGTCGCCACGCGCGCGCAGCTTGATCGCGGTGTGCATGCCGATGAAGCCGGCGGCGCCGGTGACGAGCACCAGCCGCGGCGCCGTGCCGTCGGCGTCGGCCGAGGCGTTGGCGATGCGCAGCGGCCGCCCGGGCGCGCACGACTCGCGCACCGCATGCCAGTCGACGGAGATGGGCGCGGGCCGCGCCGCACCCATGCGCGCCCCCGGGAACTGCACCGCGAGCTGCTCACCCAGCGCGCGCATGCGCGGCAGGCCCGGCGCCGCGCCGCCCGCGCCCGGCAGCGTGGAGTCGAGCGCGGGCGGCGCCGAGTGGAATCGAGCAGTGACCAGAAAGCAGGCGCTGGCCACCAGGGTGACGGCGTATAAGCAGCCAAACGCCTGCGAGGGGGAGGGGAGGGGAGCAAGGGCAGGTTGGGCGCGCGCCTGGGGGCGGAGGGTAAAGGAGGGGGGGACAGGAGCAGGTTGGGGTATGCGGCGCGTGCGAGGCTGCTGGCGCCCTTGGCGAAGGCGGGCGGTCAGCGTGCGCTAGCCGCGCCTCAGCGGCAGGAATCCCACCCCAGGGGCACTCGGGGAGTGCGTCGCGGCGGCCGGCACGGCGGCCAGCGTGCCACATCTGCCAGGGGGACACAATGGACGCACCCCGACCGGCTGTTTCTTCGGCCCTCGCCCGGACGTGTGCATCCCGTGGTTCGATGGGGAGCCGTAAAACGGGGGGCGTCGATGGGGCCCTTCTGTTTGCAGAGGCGTGCTGAGCCCTACGGGCTCTTGCAGCACACCCATCGCAGCGCGGGAGGCGAGAATTGGAGGATGGGGAAGATAGCACTACTGTGGACTACTCCGCCCCTTCAAGGAATCCTGCAGAGCACCCCATTCCCCCGCCACTCCGACGGTCGCACAATTGCCCCCGCAGCTCATCCACTGCTCCCTGCACGAGCGTCGCCCTACTCTCACAGTTCACAGAAGATGTCTGTTACAAGACAAGGGGGATACAGCGCGGGGAGCGCGTCATGCTTTCCTGGCGCCAGCGTTTCAACGGCCGCGCGGAGGGACGGGAACCGCTCGTTCGTCTGGTCTGCCCATGTCATAGCGCGTCCGCCGATGCCGCCGCACAAGACTTTGCGGCTGTGCCCAGGCGGTGAGCACGCAGGTCCGCTGCCGTTCGAGACGCGCGGCACCGGGCGGCGCCCTGGCGTCGCTCTGGCTCAGCCGTTGTCCCTGGCGGGCGTCACCCCTGCTCCACCGCCAGGCACAGCACCACCGGCCAGGGGCAGCCCTCCAGGCGCAGCAGGTGCCAGGGTCGGCGCAGCAGCAGGCCGCAGCCCTCGTGGGTGTCCACCTCGCGGGCGGTTCGCCCCTGCAGAAAGGCCACCGCCTGGGGCGCGCCCAGCTCCGCCGCCGCCACCGCATCGCAGCTGCGCAGGACGGGCGGGGTGGGGGTTGTGGGAAGGGGCCAGGTGGGTCGGTGACATGTGGGGGGACCGCTTTGCGAGAGAGATCATTCCAGCACCGCTTGCCGCCTCCGGGCTGCGTCCGGCAGCTGGGTTGGAGTAGGCG
The DNA here is from genome assembly GCA_003063905.1 of Chlorella sp. A99. Classification (NCBI taxonomy): domain Eukaryota; kingdom Viridiplantae; phylum Chlorophyta; class Trebouxiophyceae; order Chlorellales; family Chlorellaceae; genus Chlorella; species Chlorella sp. A99. The sequence goes on along the minus strand of PCFQ01000004.1, from coordinate 791,991 downwards.
CTCCCCAGCCCCCGCCGCCAGCCCAGCGTGCCCGCCTGCGAGCAGGCGCGCGCGCGGGGGCGCCGGCAAATGAACGTCGGCGCTGCTTGCCTGCACAGGCACTTGGTGAGGCTGGCGTCCAGCTCCTTGCGAACGATCGTCAGCCTGGGGGCGGGTCCCGCCTGGCGCTGGGCCGCCGCAATCTCTGCCTTTTCTGCGGTGGCGATGGCCTGCAGGGCATGGCAGGGAGGGCATGCAGCACGCAAGCAGGTGAGGTGAGCAGCCGGCACGTACGGGAATAGAGGCAGACGCAGCCCACCGGAGAGCGCGCCCCAGCGGCTGCCGCCACGCTCGCCTGCAGCCAGCCGTGTAGCCCGACTGCGCCGCCCATGCGCTGTTTCTGCTGGTGCGCGGGCGGCACGGCGGGGCGGCTGACCGGCGCCAGCTGGGCAATGAACTGGCGCTGCAGGGAGAGGCCGCCGGTCCCCGGCGTGTCGACAGCGCCTGCGGCGGCGGACGGCGCCGGCGCCGCCGCCCCCGGAGTGCGCTGCGCTGCAGCAGCGGCAGCTGCGGTGTGCCCGCGCCCGCCCACGGTCGAGGGCGGCGGGCCATACCAGCTGACCGGCGGCGCCGAGGCCGCGCCGGCATTCGGCGGCCCGAGACCAGGCAACCGGCCGGGCCCTGGAGTCACCGCCTCGGCTGCTGCGGCGCCTGCTGCTGCTGCTGCCTCAGGTGGCAGCGGCGCCAGCTGCCCCTCGCCCTCGATAGCACCAAGTTGCTGCGGCGGCGGCGGCGCACCACGTTCGTCAGGCCCCTCTGCTGCATCGATGTGCTCTGGCAAGGCCAGCACAAGTGGCGTGCCCCTCTGCTGCTGCCGCTGCTGCTGCGGGCGGCCGTGCGACCCGGGCGCCGCGCCCGCCACGGCCCCCCGCCCGCCGGCGCTGCCGCCCAGCAGCTGCTGCAGGCTGCTCGCTCCGCCGCCGCCGCGCCCGCCTGGCGCTGCCTGCCGCCGGCTGGAGGAGGGCGTGAACTCCAGCTGGGAGGCGGGGGGCGGGGCCCCGGGGTCGCGACTGCTGGACCCATACAGGCGGTGCAGCTGCTGCGCTGCCGCCACCCGCCGCTGTGCGCCGGCGGCCCCGTCCTGCGGCGAGGGCGCCGCCGCCTGCTGCCCGGTCGATGCGTTGCTGCTGAGCGCGCTGCGATACAAGGGATTGCGCCCTTTGAGCTTGCCGGTGGTGGCGGCCCTGGCCCCCTTGGCCGCGCTGCCAATGCTGCCACCGCCGATGCCGCCGGGTTCGGCGCTGGCGCCGCCCCCCAGCAGCACCGCCAGTGGGTTGGCGGCTGGCCGGGCCGGGGCGACCGGCGTGACGTCGCCGGCTGCAGCCGTGCCGCCCCCACGCAATCCCAGTGCTGCAAGTGCATTTGTCTGCGGGACAGGCGTGCCGCCGCCGTTCCATCCCACAGCCCGTCGGCGCGGCTGCGGCGGCGGCGGCAGCTGGGGCGCCGCCTGGCGCTGCTGCGGCCGCCAGCGCCGCCCGCTGCGGTGCGGGCAGGCAGGGGTGTCCGCCTCGTCCTCTTCTTGCTCCTCTTCGGCGCTGGGCGGCACCGCAGGGCTGTTGTGCATGGGCCCCCTGCGCCCGCTGCCCGGGCGCTGCTGCGGCTGAAGGGCGCTGGGCACAGGCGCCGCAAGGGACGTCCGCACCGCCGCCGAGGACAACGGGAGCCTCTCCCACTCAGCCTCCTCGCTCTCGTCCTCTGCCCCGTGGCCAGCGCCCGGCTGTTGGGTCATGCCCTGCAGCAGTGTCTGCACTTCCAGCGCAAATGCTGCGGTCTGGCCGCCACGCGCGCGGGCGGCACCGGCCGTCGGGCTGCCGCTGCCGCTGCCGCCCGGGCTGCTCCCCTGCGCATCTCGTGGCTGCTCGGCTTGTGCGCTGCTGCGCGCGCGGCGTGGGCGCTGATAGGCCTGCGAGCGGCAGCAGAGGTGGACGTGTTGGCGGCTCGGGCGGGCCTCGGCGGGCAGGTGGGCGGGCGGGAGGGCGACCGCTAGGCACTAATCAGCGCCGCACCCGCTCCTCGTCGGGCTCTTCCGGCCGCTCAGGCTCGTCGTAAACCACGCGCAGTCCCTCGTCCAAACTATCGGGCAAAAAGTCTGCGTTGGCTCGCTGCCACATCGCGGCACGGCATGGCCGAGCGTGAGGAGGCAGAGATCAGACGAGGGACTTGAATGGGCAGGTTGCTGGGAGCTGGAGGCTCTGCCAGCGAGCGGAAACAGCGAGCGATGGACGAGAGAGCTGCACTGAATGGATGACAGCGGTGGCAGAAGAGGGGTGTGGCAGTGGCGGGGGCGGGCGGGGTGGGGCCCCCGCCACCTGGCGTGCCCAGCGCGGGGGGCGCCCCCCGCGCACCATGCAACAGGCTTTTTCGCAGCAGTCTTTACGCATTGGGTCTGACGATGTGTAGCTCGGCCCCAGAGGAGTGTGTTGCTGTGTGGGTTCCTGGAGTGAGCTGCGGCTTGACGCCTGCTCCCTCCTCCCACGACTGGCTCCGTGCTCACGTGCCAGCAATGTTGCAGTGCAATGGCGACACGCCAGCGAGCCATGAGCCCGTACCATTAGCATATCCACTTCCCAGTTACAGACACTATCTATTCCCACCAATCTCCTGCTGCTTTCTCCTCCTCCAGCGGCGCAGCCGCCAGTATGCGGTGCATGACGCCCTCGGGCAGCTGCAGGTGGAGCCGCCGCTGCAGCCGTGCCAGGCTAAGTGCCAGCATGCGCAGGCGGCCGCGTTGCTCTGCTGGCAGGTGCGCAACCAGCTGCGCCGCTTCAGCCGTGCTGCGTGCCAGCACGGCGGGCAGGGCGCGTGCCAGGCCGGGACAGGGGGAGGGCTGGGCAGCCCAGCCGGCGGGCGACAGCGCGCGGCTGATGGCCAGGTCGGTAAGCAGGGAGTGGACCACCGATTCACGGCGCGCTCGAGCTTTATGGCTCACAGCACCAGGGTCTGCCTGTGCTGCCAGCAGGTCAGCGATCAGCTCAGCCGCTGGTGAAGCTGAACGCTCCAGCAAGGTGCAGCCGGTGGACAGGCGAGCATAGTAGGCTGCAAACCAACTGTGCAGCTTGGCAGCCCCAGAGGAGTGCATTGCACGCGAGTGAGCGGCACGGCGCCGCCTGCTCCGCCAATGCGGTACGGTCCACGACTGGGCTGAATTTCCCACATATTCTGCTGGGATCGCTGTTTTGCGGTGTTCTGGCAGCATGATGGCCTGTAGCTCTTCTCGCTCGAGCCAGGGGGGCTCTGCACTCGCCCTGCCGCACGCGCGGCGGGGCGGGGACGCGACACGACCGTGTGCCGCCCTGACCTACAAGGCATCGGGCTTGCCCTGCACTCCCCAAGGTCTGTTGATTTCGCGTCGCCCCAGCGCGTTTGCAGAGTGCTGATTGATAATAAACAAGGTTGCGAGCAAGCGCATTTTCGCATTCTGACCTAATTCTCGGAAAACTGCACTGCGCGCGGGCGGTAGCAGGGCTTGCGCAGACGACCCGGCCAGCTCGCATTCTGCCGAGGAACTGGAGCGGCCGATGTTGGCCTCGGCGCTTCCCCCTGCGCCTTTGGGCGTGCCACTGGGCAGCCAGTGGCGCGCAGGCACCGTGCTGGCCCTCCAGCGCACGACCCGCCAGCACGCCTGCGGCGCCGATGCTGCAGGGCCCCTTCGCCTTGCTGCCTGCTGTGGAGCGTTTCACAGCCGCCAGCCCTTGTCAGTGTTTGGCAGGCTGCCAGGCAGGGAGCACGCGGTCCGTCGGCAGCCCAGCAGGAGCGGCAGCATGTGCAGCGTGTGCGCCGCGGCCGGCGGCGGCGGCGGCAGCAGCGGCGAGGACGGCGGCAGCGGCGGGGGCGGGTGGGGCGGCTTGACCACCGCAGCAAGCACAACGGTCGCTGCCACCGCCAGCCCTGCGAGCAGCCTAGAGGATGTGGTGCTGCTTGATGTGATGGGTGAGCGTCAGTGGTGGGCGGTTGGGCGGCGATTGCAGTGGGCGTGCGCGGGCGCAAGCGAGGGGCCTCCCGCACCTCGCCACTGCCGCCGAGGCCCGTGCCCTTCGGCCTGACACCCGCCACCCGCCGCAGGCATGCGCTGCGCGGGCTGCGTGAGCAGGGTAAAGGTGCTGCTGGAGGCGGAACCGCCGGTGCAGCAGGCCTCGGTCAATCTGGCCACCGAGACGGCCATGGTGCGCGTGGTGCTCCCGCCACCGCCGCTGCCGCCGGCGGGCGCCGCACCGCCGGCAACCGGCGCCCGGGGCGGCGCCACCGGCGGCGGCAGCAACGGCAGCCCCGCGAGCGTCGCGTGGCCGGCCGCTGGCGCGGTTGGCGCGACGGCTGCTGCGGCGGTGGCTGCGGCGGCGGTTGACATGGAGCAGGGGTGGGCGCCGCCGCCGCGGCCCGCGCCGGGGCAGAGCCCCCACAGCCAGCAGCTCACAGAGCTTGGGACGGCGCTGGCCAGCCTGCTAACAGCAGCAGGATATGCGGCAACGCCACGCGACCCAGACGCGAGCACCAGCGCCGCCGCCAAGGTGGGGGCCGCATGCGGCTGGAGGGGCCGACCCGAGCGCCGCGCAGGGGTGGAACGCACGTCCGTATGTTGCGTGCTGTGTTGTGCCAGGCGCTGTCTCCGTCGCCGATGCAGCGCCGTGCTCCCGCGCTGCGACGCTGCAGGTCGCGGCGGCCAAGCGGGCGGAGCGGCTGGAGCGCCTGGCGCGCGCCACGCGGCGCCTGGGGCTGGCGTGGCTCCTCGCATCGGTCTGCCTGGCCCACCACGGCGTGCACTGGCTGGGCGCCGCCGCGCCCGGCTGGATGCGCGCGCTCTGCACCACGCCTGCGCACGCGGCCGTGTCGGCGCTCGTGCTGCTGGGTGCGTCGCACCGCGCCACGCCGCGCCCTGCGCGCGGCGCGGGCGGCTCCACGCCCGCCCTCGCCAGCGCGCTCGCCAGACAATCCCTCGTCTGTCGACACACCGCTCCCACTATGTTGCGAGGCGGCACCGCTCCCACCTATGTTGCGCGCTCCTCTCCCTCTCTCTCTCCTTCCCAGGCCCCGGGCGCGAGATCGTGGTGGAAGGGTTCCGCGGCCTGCTCAGGGGCGCGCCAGACATGAACTCTCTGGTCGCCCTGGGCGCGGCCGCCGCCTACGGCACGAGCCTCGTCGCCGCGGGCCTCCCCGCACTGGGTGCGCGGCGCGCTGCGGCGGCGGCGCGGGGCGGCGGCATGCATGGAGACGACGGCGCGGCGCGGCGGGCGGAGCGGCCGGCGCCCGCGTCGCTGCCGACATGTGCCCTCCCAGTCTCCCGCCGCGCAGGCTGGCGCACTTTCTTCGAGGAGCCGGCGATGCTGCTGGGCGTGGTGCTGCTGGGCCGCACGCTCGAGGAGCGCGCCAAGCTGCAGGCCGGCGGTGAGCGCTTGGGGCGCCGGCCGTGACGCGGATGCTTACATTTCTCGCGGATGATGTGTTGGAGGGGCGCAGTCAGCTTGCCATTGGTCGGAGGGGCGGGAGGCGCGGAGGCGGCAAAGCGCCTCGAGGGAGGGGCGGGCCGCGGGCGGCAGCAGGGGCGCGGGCGCTGCAGCAGGGCAGGTGCCGTGTTGAGGAGGGGCGCCCGGTCGAGAGAGACCCACATCCCACGGCGGTGCTGCGCCGTGCCGCTGAACCCCCCCCCACCCCCCCACCCCCCACCCCCACCCCCGCTCTGCCCTTGCAGCCGACATGGCCGCCCTCCAAGGGCTGCTGCCCCAGCGCGCGCGACTGCAGCTGGGCGCCGAGTCTGCCGCCGGCGGCGGCGGCGGCGGCGGCGCGGGCGTGCGCTGGCGCGAGGTCCCGGCAGAGGGCCTGGCGGCGGGCGACGTGGTGGTGGTGCTTCCGGGGGACAGGGTGCCCGTGGACGGCGTCGTTGTGGGCGGCAGGTGAGGAGGCCAGAGGGTTTGCCAACCTAGAGGAGGCTCTGGAGAAGGGAGAGGGGGGCGGCCGGCCGGCGCGGGGGGCGGGGGCCNGGGGGGGGGGGGGGGGGGGGGGGGGGGGGAGGGGGGGGGGGGGGGGGGGGGGGGGGGGAGGGGCGGGCCGCGCCGGCGCAGGGGGGCGCGCGGGGGGGTCGCTCGGCGAGGCGCCGGCGGCGCGGGCGCGCGCGCCGGCCGGGCCCTGCACGCGCAGCCCGCGCGAGCGCGGCTCCGGCGGCGCGACGCAGCCTGCGGCCCGCGTCTCCGCGCCCTGAAGCTCTGTGCCGCCGCGCACGCGCGCCGCCGCCGCCGCAGGTCGACGGTCGATGAGTCGGCGCTGGCGGGCGAGCCGCTGCCCGTGACCAAGACCGCGGGGGAGGAGGTGACGGCCGGGACCGTGAACCTCGACGGCAGCCTGAGGTGCGCCCCGGTGGGGCGCGGCGGTGCGGGTGTGCGGCCGTGGCACGCGGCAGGCGGCGCTGGGGGCCGGTGGCCCTGCTGCGGGCGTGTGGCGGAGGGCGGCTGTGGCGGGCGGGAGGAAGGGGCGTCAGGAGAGAAGGTCCCGCTGCTGCGGGTGCCGCTCGCGTGCGTCCGCCTCCCCTCCCTCCCCCCAGCCGCGCGCCCCTCCCCGCCGCCCGCCCCCCCCCCCCCCCTCCCCCCCCCGGGCGCAGCGTCCGCGCCGTGCACTCGGGCGGCGACACTGCCGTGGCCGACATCGTCCGGCTGGTGGAGGCGGCGCAGAGCCGGGCGGCACCGGTGCAGCGCCTGGCCGACCGCGTGGCCGGCAGGTGAGTCTCGGGAGACGCGGGGCGGGGCAGGGAGGGCAGGGCCTCTGCCCCTGCGGCTCCCGCTGCCTGGTGCAGGCNCCCCCCCCCCCCCCCCCCCCCCCCCGGGCGCAGCGTCCGCGCCGTGCACTCGGGCGGCGACACTGCCGTGGCCGACATCGTCCGGCTGGTGGAGGCGGCGCAGAGCCGGGCGGCACCGGTGCAGCGCCTGGCCGACCGCGTGGCCGGCAGGTGAGTCTCGGGAGACGCGGGGCGGGGCAGGGAGGGCAGGGCCTCTGCCCCTGCGGCTCCCGCTGCCTGGTGCAGGCCGGCCTGCGGGGCCCTCCCAACGTGGGCTCCACAAACGTGCCACACCCCTCACCTCCTCCTGCCAGGTTTGCCTATGGCGTGATGGGCGTGGCGGCCGCGACGCTACTGTTTTGGTCCAGCCTCGGCACGCGCCTCTTCCCCGAGGCAAGGGCAAGGGACGGACAGGCTGCTCCGTTGCGGTGTCCCATGCGCCCCCCTGCTCCGCGGCGCTGCACGTGGCCCCCCGCCCTCGCGCGCGCCGCACTGGCAGCTGCGCGGCCAGCCCGCCACCCTGCGCTCTCGCTTGCCCCCCACCCCCGCCCTCCACCACCAATCCCGCGCCGCAGGTGCTGGCGCCCCATGCCGCCGCCGCGACGTCGCGCTCCGCCGCCAGCCTGCTGCTCAGCCTGCAGCTGGCGTGCAACGTCCTGGTCGTCGCCTGCCCCTGCGCGCTCGGCCTGGCCGCGCCCACGGCCGTGCTCGTGGGCACCGGCGTCGGCGCGCGCCGCGGGCTGCTGATCAGGTGCGGCGGGCGGGTGCATGGCGCGCAGTGGTGTGGGGTGTGGACGGCTGTCCCTGTCGCCCTCGCGCAGCGCGCCCTCGCCCCCGCGCACGTGCGCGCGCGTTGCTGCAGCGTCGTCCTGCCCCTCCCTGTGCTGGGTGTTGACGAATCAGCGAACTCTGCGCCATTCTCTGCAGGGGCGGCGACGTTCTGGAGGCCGCCTCTGGCGTGGACACTGTGGTGTTTGACAAGACTGGCACCCTCACGGCCGGCAAGCCTGCCGTCGTCGGCGTGGCGCCCGCCCCCGGCGCCGCGGCGGCCGTGACCGTGGCGGCCGACGCGGGCGCGCGCGGCCAGCGGCGCGGCCACGAGCGCGGTGGTGAGGGCGAGGGGAGGGAGAGGGACGCGGGCGAGGACGCGCGGCGCAGCCTGCTGCTGCTCTCGGCGGCGGTCGAGCGCGGGAGCAGCCACCCGCTGGCAGTGGCCATCCGGCGCGAGGCGGTGGCCGCGGTGGCGGCCGGCGGCGGGGCGCCCGCCCCGGAGGCAGAGGAGGGGAGCTTTGTGCAGGAGCCGGGCAGCGGCGTGACCGCGCGGGTGGGCGGCCGCCTGGTTTCGGTCGGCACAATGGAGTGGGTGACGCGCAGCGGGCGACCAGAGGAGCAGCAGCAGCAGGCCGAGTCACGGCAGGCCAGCGGCGCCGCCGCCGGCCCGGGCCCTGGCTCGCTGGCCGCCGCGGCGGGCGGCAGTGGCGCGGACAGCGGCGCGCCGGCGCCGAGCCCCGCGGCGGCGGCGGCGGGCGAGGCGGCGGAGGAGGCGCGGGTGCGGCCTGGGCACATCTTGGTGCATGTCGGCCTGGATGGCCAGCTGGTGGGGAGCATAGAGATGGCGGACGAGCTGCGGCCCGAGGCGGCGGCCACAGGTGCGCGAAAAAGCGACACTCTCTGTCGGCGGGAGAGGGGCTGCGACACGCACGTTCATGCGGGGCAGCCGCCGCTGCAGCCGCTTTTGGGAGGCCCTTGCTTCGCAGATCAAATTGCGTGGCCGCGCTTCCTGGCCGCTCCCTGCCCCTGCCCTCGCCCTCTTGGCCCCCCCTCCCCCCTCGCTCCCCCACCCCCACCCCACCCCACCCCCGTCCGCCCCCCCGCAGTCGCGGCGCTGCAGCGCATGGGCCTGCGCCCGCTGATGCTGACGGGTGACGCGCCCGCGGCGGCGGCGGCCATGGCGGCGGCGGCCGGCATCCCCGCGGGCGCGGTCTTTGCCGGGGTCAAGCCCGCCGGCAAGGCAGACGTCGTGCGCCGGTTGCAGGCGGGTTTGGAGGGGGGGGGGGGGGGGGGGGGGGGGGGGGGGGGGGGGGGGCGGCGCCAGAAGGGGGCGGGGGGGGGGGGGGGGGCAGGGGGGGGCTGCGCAGGCGCGCAGGAGGGCGCACTGCACAGCGGTGGAGGGCAGGAGCGTGCGCCTGCGCGTCGGCGCGGCCCTGGACCGGCCTCNTTTTCCGGGGTCAAGCCCGCCGGGAAGGGGGGGTTGGGGCGCCGGTTGCAGGGGGGGTTTGGGGGGGGGGGGGGGGGGGCGGCGGCGAGGGGAGGGCAGCGGTAGGCAGCGCCGACAGGACGCTGGCTGAGGCGCGGGCAGCATGGGGCCTGGGGGCAGGGAGGCATAGTGTGCGCAGAGGCGCGCGGCACGTGCCCAAAGCACCAACTGCTGGTGCTGAGCACCGCGCCGTGCCCCCACCCTCTGACCCCCTACCTTTCGCCACACGTGCTCCAGGCGGCCGGGCGGCGCGTGGCCATGGTGGGCGACGGAGTCAACGACGCGGCGGCGCTGGCGCAGGTGCGGCGCAGGTGCCGGCGCTGCAGGTCCGCCATGTCTCACATGCTTGCTTCGGCCAGCGCTCGGCTCGCTCTCGCTGCGTTGGCCAGCGCCTCCCCCCACCCCCCACCCCCACCCTCACCCGCCCCACCCACCACCACCACCCCCACCACCGCGGTTGAAAGCATCGCGCATCACCCTCGCAGGCGGACGTGGGCATCGCGATGGGCGGCGGCGTGGACGCCGCGTCCGAGGTGGCCGACGTCGTGCTGCTGGGGGACCGCATTCCGCAGGTGGGTGTAAGGGTGGGCGAGTAGGGAGTGTGGGTAGGTGTGTATGGTGGGTGGGGTGGGGGGTGGGGGGTGGGGGGTTCTGCCTCGCGCTGCCTTCGCGCGCCGCCCAGTCCCTCCACCCCCCACCCCCCACCCCCACTCCATCGCCAGGTGCTGGACGTGCTGCAGCTGAGCCGCGCCACGCTGCGCAAGATCAGGCAGAACATGTGGTGGGCCTTTGCCTACAACCTGGGTGAGAAAAGAACGTGTTGTTGCCTTGGGGTGTGCCTGGGGGCGACGGCGCCGCGGGACAACCTGGGTGAGGAGACAAGCTCTTCGAGATATGGGCAAGCCTTGGTCCGAGGGGCGAGAATTTGACTCGATCGCGGCTTGCGCACGGGCGCCGTGCAGCGGCAGGCGGCGGCCCGCGGCGGCGGCCCACGCCCCTGGGCCGCGCTCTCAGCCGCGGCGCGGCGCGGCCGCCCGAGCCTGACCTGCCCCCGCCCCTTCGCCCCCCTACCGGCCCCCCTGCGCAGTCGGCATCCCACTGGCCGCGGGCGCGCTGCTGCCCGCGGCGGGACTGGCGCTCACGCCTTCCATCTCTGGTGCTCCGGCGGTCTGGCGCGCGTGCGGCGGCGGCCTCGACCCCCCTGCTTGTTGCTTCTGGAGTCTAGCGCTCTATGCCTGTGCCTGCGCACGCCGTCTCAGCCCACCACTCCCCGGCCCTCCGCCCCTGCCCAATCCACATGCTCCACACCACCCCACCCCTCCCGCTGCTGCTGCAGGGGCGATGATGGGCGTGAGCTCGCTGGCCGTCATGGCCAACAGCCTGCTCCTGCAGCTGGAGGGCGGGCGGCGGGCGGCGACAGGCCAGCAGCAGCGGCAGCGGGAAAAGGGCAAGGGCGGCCTTGAAGCGGGCGGCGCGCGGGCGGCCCCGGCGGCCGCCAACCCCGCGGCGTGATGGCACCCTTGCTGCCTTGCTGCCTTGTTGCCGCCGTGCTGCTGGCTTGTGCAATGCGAGCTGCTGGCATGGTAGAATCAGAGGTGAAAGCAACAATGCACCAACCCTCCAAGCAGGCAATCATGCACCCATGCTCCTACCAGGCTGCCATTCCCGCCGATGGCCCTCTGGCTGCAGCGCTACGCGCCAGTGCCCGCCCGCATCGCGGGCGCGCATCGCTCCACCTCGGCCGCCGAGCCGAGGCAGACCACGCCGCGCGCGTCGTGCGATGGCGGCGCGGCGTCCAGCGCCGAGCCCCGGCCGTCGAACGAGGCGCCGCCCGCCGCCTCAACCACGAAAGCCAGGGGCAGGACCTCATACAGCAGGCGGAGCTTAGGTGGCGCGGCCGCCGAGGCGGGGTTGCAAAACACGCCGCCGCCCTGCGGGGGCGGGGCGTGCGGCGGTGAGACGCGTGCAGGAACGCACACCTGCCCACACAGAGGCATGCCAGCACGTGGATGCAGGCAGACGCGCGTGCCCATAGTATTAGAAGCTCGCCTTGGCAAGGATGTGGTGCATGTCGGGCACCATGCCGCCACTGTACCGCAACGTGTAGCGCTCCGCCATCCATGCCTGCGCGGCAGGTGGAAGAGGTAGCGGGGGGAGGGATGGGAGGCGCCGAGGGGCGGCGCGCCGGCAGCGCTGCCGCGGCGGGGGGCAGCGCTGCCGCGGCGGCGAGCAGCGCTGCGTTTGCAGAGCGTCGCAGTGCGGCCAGCAGCCGGCCCGCCGCGCCACTGGCCGACTGACCGAGGGTCACACTTGTGTCAAAATAAACAAACAACCTGCACACGCTTGCCTGCACCAGCACGCGATACGCCTCGTTGTCGGCCGAGGCCCGCAGGTTGGCGGGGGCAAACACCTGCGGGGGGGGGGGGGGGGGGAGGCCAGGAGCAGCGGCGGCACAGGAGAGCTGAGCGGGTCGCTCTTGCCGCTGGAGAGGTGCGCGCGCGGGGTGGCGTGCCCTGCCGCCTCGCCCGTTCGCCGCCCGACTCTCGCCTTCTTGCTGCTGGGGATGCGCACGTCGCCCCGCGACAGCAGCCAGCCCGCAGACGGGTCGTGCATGAACTCCTGGGAAAGTGAATATTGAATGGATTGGTGGGGTGAGGCAGGAGAGGGGAGGGGAGGGGAGGGCACGCCTCCGCGCCTGCGCTCCCGCCACCACGATGCAGCGCGCACTCGCCTGCACCACCAGCCCCGCTGCAGCGTCGGCGCCCGCCACCGGCCGCGCCAGCACCAGCACCGTCTTGGGGCCGTGCACCGCGTAGGCGGCCGCGACCTGCGCGCGAGCACGGCATTGCACGAGCGCTGACAGCAAGGCCGCTGGCTCTCTTCTCGCGAGTGCTGCCCTGCCTGCGTCCCTTGCCCGCCGAGGCGCCCCCAGCGCAGCAGCGCCGGCCCGCTTGCCTGCTCGCGGCCGGGGCGGCCCACCAGCCAGTCCCCAGGCCACACGCCAAAGACGCTGCCTGCGGGGGGGGGGGGGGGGGGGGGGGGGAAAGCGGGGGGGGGCGGGGGGGGGGTT
>PCFQ01000004.1:738330-779841 GCA_003063905.1 Chlorella sp. A99 | reverse complement strand
GCCCGCGGGGGGGGGGGGGGGGGGGGGGGCAGGGACAGCAGCGACGGAGCAGCGGAGCGGTTGCTGCTGGCGCTCGCCGGCGCAGCCTGAAAGGCCAGCACAGAGGCGGACGTGCGCTCGTCGGCAGCCGCCCCGGCCGAACCCCGCTTCCCGCGCGGCCCCCACCCCGCACCGCCACGCCACACGCGTTTCATCGGCCCCCGGCCGCCCTCCACCCACCCACTGCCCAGTTGGCACCGATGATGGAACTGCCGTCCAGGGGATCCCAGGCCACAGAGTACCCTGCGATGATGGATTGACGCATTGGTGTGGCGGGGGGGCTAGTGTGGACATGACGTGGCGGGGGACGGTAGGGGACGAGCATCCAGCAGGAGCGGGAGCACGTGCGGCGCGGCGGGCGCGCTTGGCGCCCGCTGTCGCTGCGCGCCCGGCCTGCCTGGCCTCCCCGCTTCCCCTCCCCGTTCCCCCGCTCGCCTTGGCCCCCCAGCGCGTGGTCCGACGGCTGCTCCTCGCTGCTGCCCGTGGCCACGGCGCCGCATGCCGCCAGCGCGGCCATGACCTTTGCATCTGCTGCGACGTCTGCCACCAGCTGCTTGTCCCCCAGCAAATTGGAAGTGCCGGTCTCAGAGGTGGAGGCGGTGCGCAGCGTTTCTGCCACCTCCACCACCGCCGCTGCGATTGCGAGGAGCACCTTGGCTGCGTCGGGGGAGGAGTGGGCGCGAAGGGCGGGCGTGATGGGCGGGCGTGATGGGCGGGCGGGCGGGCGAGCGGCCATCGGCCTGCACCGATGTGCCGACATCGCAAACGCGCTCCCAATGCCAATTCAGCCGACAACTGCAACGGGGACTCGCAACGCACCTAGGCCAGGCTCGAGAGGCTGCAGCTCTGATTCGAGTGTCGCCATTGGTCCAGTGGCGGCTAATTGATGTCTTAAACAGGAATAACATGCAACAGAGCGGTCATGCCTGCAATGCTCGGAGCTACATTGTCTGCCGCTTCACACACTCTCCTGACATCTGTTGCGACTTGATCATTGCGCTGTAGCATCCAAATCACTTCCAGAGGCCGCATCACCCAGAATTCTCTCCCACACACGTGCTTAGACCGGCTCCACGTCCTCGAGACGGTGCAAATAGGGGAGTAACGCGTGAACAGACCGGCCAGTAGGTGCCAGCCCTCGCAGCAGGACCGCCCGGCACTTGGTGCGCCAGCGCCGGCACCTCGCTGCCCGTCGACACTGTGCTGGCATAGTGCTGCCTTACCTCGCACCTGTGGAACGTAGGCATCAGCCAGGAATACCGGCAATGGCGAGCGCGTTGCACCAGATGGCCGTGCTGGGCGACCCCGCGGCCGTCGCACACCTACTGGCGACCCAGCCGACCTGGCTGCCAGTCGCACACTCTCCACAGCCGAGTGGACACTGCTGCCCTCCCCCTGCCCCAGCCTGGAGCGCGCCATGCCCGCCGTGCTCGCGTGCAGCACGGCTGAAGCGGTGCAGCTGGTTGCACGCCTGCCAGCAGAGCAACGCGGCCGCCTGCGCGCGCTGGCGCTCTGCCTGGCGCGCACGCAGCGGCGAGTGCGCCTGGAGCTGCCCAAGGGTGTTGGGCGCCGCTTCCTGGTGGCGGCGCCGCTGGCGGAAGAATGACAGGAGCAGAAGGTGGATGAGGCATGGCAGCAGAAAGCGGAACTGCAGAGCCAGGCAGAGCAGCAAGAGCAGGTGGCGAGACTGGAGCGAGAGCTGGCGGCCGCACGGCAGGCGGCAGCGCACGCGAGGCCGAGCTACCGGCCGCCCTGGGGGAGCGGCGGCAGCTGGCAGAGGCGCACAGCGGGGAGGCTGCTAGGCTGCGGGCGCAGCTGTCGGCAACAGAGGGGCAGCAGGCAGCGGAGGTGCGCAAGCTGCGGCGGCGCCTGACGGAGGCCGATGGCCGGGGAGGGGCGGCGGCAGCAGATGCGACTGCGCTGTCTGACCGCCTCCGTGCCAGCGAGTCTGCCCTGGAGGCAGAGCGCCGCGCACGGCAGGCGGCAGAGCAGCGCACGAAGGTGGCAGAGCAGCTCGCAAGGGTGCTGAGTGACACTTGGGCGTGCCTGCTGCGCGAGGCAGAGAGGGCCCTGCGGGCCGCAGCAGGCGGCCAGACGGATGATGGTTGCCGTGTGTGCGAGCCTGGCGCCAGTTCAGGCTCTATATGTCTTCTGTTCTCTCTGAGTGCATTGTGGCATCCTTTGAAGGTAACATGACTGTTGGGGGGGCAACACGGTTGCATCCAAGCTGCCACGGGTGTACGGTGGGCGGGCGGCTGCAGTGGGTGGCCGCCCACGGTGGGCGGCACAGCGCGCTGGCTTCCCATGAGCCTCAAAGCGCTTCCAGATCACCGTGCATTTGTTTTTGTGACTGCCTTAGTGACTCCCAGCGTCCGCGCTCAATGCTAACTGCGCAGCTGTGAACTGTTTCCTGTGCCGCGATCCGATCGAGGCCCATGCCGCCCAAGAAGGTGCGTGTCTTGGAGCTCATAGCAGAGCTGGTGTGCCCACCACACACCACGATGCGGTGCGGCTGCCTTCTCTCCGAGCACCGCTTGCTGCCGGAACCACAACTGGCAGCCGCAGAGCTGGATGCGCAGATCGCCGAGGCTTCCTTTGCCACCCGCTCGTCTGCCCGCGACCTGCCTGGCCCGCCCGCCTCCCAACGCCGCCCCTCCCTGCCGCCGCAGGGCAAGGGCGACCGCCGTGCGCCGCCGGCAACAGGCGCCGCGGCCGAGGCCAGCGCCGCGCCCAAGAAGGAGGACCGCCTGAACTTGGGAGACAGCGCGGCTCTGAAGCGGGCGCTGGACGATGCGGTGGTGGAGGTGGTGCAGGCCGAGGGCTGGACCCTGGACTACAGCCTGGCCGACCTGAAAATCGGCCTGGGCCTGCTCTCGTGAGCGCCGGGGCTGCCCCTGGGCGGCGGGGCGGGGCGCGCGGAGGCAGAGCGGTCGCTGCCGCCGCCCGTGTCGCCGGCGCCGCGGCGGCGGTGCGGGGCGTGCGCCGCGTGCGCCGCGCCTCGCGCCGCCACGCGCTGCCTCGGGCAAGTTGCCCCAGAGCTTGAGATAACCCTCCCTCCCTCCCTCCCCCCTCCCGCGCTCCTCCCTTCCCGCGCCTCTCCCACGCGCAGCATCGCGGTCGCCTGCTTCGGGCAGTTCTTTCCCAAGCACCACCCGTTGCACACGGCCGTGCTGGTCGGCTGCGTGGCCGTGTACGCGCTGCTGTCGGTCGGCTTCACTGCCCTCGCGTCCTTGGTGGAGCGCGACATCATAGCACTCACCAAGGCGGGCCCCGGCGGCGCCGCGCCCCCGCGCATCGCACTCGCCTCCCGCCTCCCCCGCTTCAACGACGCCTACACGCTGCGCGCGTGGCCGCGCGGCGGCGGCGGGAGCGCGGCACCGGGGACCGGCGGTGGCGGCGGCGGCGGCGGCGCGGCGCCCGCACCGCCCCTGCTGCCAGGGGAGCTGCGGCTGTCCAAGAGTGTTGCGGCCTGCTTCACTCAGGACGGCTTCCTGGTGGCGGAGGCCATCAAGACCGACGCGCAGCGGCTGCTGCGCCAGCTGGCGGGCGGGGAGAGCGCCAAGGACAGGTAGCGGGCCGCGGCGGCGCAGCGCGGCGCGGCGCGGCGGGCGACGCTGCTGCGCTGCACGGAGCGCTGCTGCTCTGTGCCGCTGCTCTGTCTTGTCTACCGTGCCCGCATGTAATGGCAGCGCCGTTACACGTGGCTGGATCGGGGGTGCCCCCCCGAGGCTTGATGACGGGGAAAATGGAAAGGATTCCATAGTACGCACAACAAATGCAAGCGCACACTGGCGCCACCCGCTTCGCCTCACTTCTCGCGGCCCCGCCGGCGGGTGGCGGGCGTCGCGCGACACCCCGCACGCCTCATCGCCGGCCGCCAGCGCGGCCGCCTCTGGCTCCATGCGCTCCCAGCTGAATAATCTGCAACTGTGCACGGCCTCGCCCCACCCGGAGGTAGGGGTCGTCCAGCCAGTGCCACAGCGCAGGACCATCGACCTGGGAGGGCGCACCAGGGAGGATTGTTGCATCTGACCCCACCCCTGCATCGTGTGCCCAGGAGGCGCGGCACCCAGGTGCGGCGCTTGCTCCAGGCCGCGGGCGCGCCGCAGGCCCCGCAGCCTGGCTTGCTGGGCAGCGGGGCGGTGCGCCGGCGAGCCCCGCCGAGCAGGCGCGCTGACACAACAGAGGCAGGCGGTGCCGACGGCCTCCCCTCGCCGCTCGTTCCAATGCAGATGGCGCACCAGGAAGTGCTGGGCCAGCAGAGGGGCGCTGCGCAGCGGGGGACGCTGCAGGCGTAAATGCGTGCGCGCGCATCAGGCGAGGCTTGTGGAGCAGGAGAGCGGAGCGGCGCGGCAGGCTGCTGGCAAGGGCAGCGGCCCCCCGCGCAGGGGCCCGCTCGCCTGGCATCTGGCAGGTCGAGTGAGTGGAGGGGCGGCTGCTGCCCCATGGCAGCCTGCGGGGGTGATTCAGGCGCTCTTGGGTGGCATCCACTGGGGTGATTCGCGCTGGCGCCACGGAGCGACGCGATGCCCACGCTCGTGGCCCACGTGCCCGCGATGCCTGCGGGGGGGGGGTTGTGGACGCGGCCGGGGGGACGGGATGGCGGCCGGCGGCTGGGGCAGGCTGGCGCCGGCGGCCGAGCCCTGCAGCTTGGTGAAGGGCGCCGGCCGCCGGTGGCGCTGCAGCCGCTGCTGCCCCAGCCGCTATCGCCGGCTATTTGCAGGCCGCTGCTTCTTGCCCTTTCGCCGGGCCCGGCAGGCGCGTACCAAACAGCGCGAGCGTCGTGAAATTCTTGAAAAACAGCTGCAGTGCAGGCGGGGACGAGAGGGAGGCCCTTGTTGCTTTCTTTGCTCTTGGTGCTTGTGGCTTGCTGCGAGGAGTGCTTGCGCAGCCAGCCGGCGCCGCCCTGGCGCACAGCCCTGCACGTCCGCGGCAGGGCCCCCGCTCTCACGCCCACGGGCAGCACCCACAGGCAGGCGCCACCACAAACCCACAGGCAGAGCACCTCCCCCTTCACCGCACCTTCTTCTTCACCGAGAAACCGCAACAGAAGGTGATGGGCGGCAGCAGCACGTCACAGAAGAGCTGCAGAGGGAGAGGCATGATCGTTTTCGGCGGACCGTGCGCAGCACGGGCAGCGCGAGGTGGGTGGTGCAGCGATGGCGCGGACGCCGCGGCGCCGCGCTGCGCGAGCGCGGGCCACCCCGCCCGCCTTGGTATCAAAGTCGAAGAAAGTGGCCGGGATGGGGCGGCGGTGCAGGAGCAGTAGCCGCCGGTGGCGAGCGTGCCGCCGCCGAGGCCGACCAGCAGCGAGATGCTGCCCTCCGACAGCCGCTGCGCGGCGAGGGGGGGCACCACAGCAGCCGCGTGTGCAACAGGGGTGGGCCGCCAGCAGCAGTTGCGCGCGAGGTGGGGTGGCGGCGAGGCCTCGCTGCTCCTTCCCGCCCACTTCCTGCCCACCCACCTGGAACCGCAGCCCGTGCAGCAGGTGGCCTGCCAGCACGGACAGCAGGAGCAACGAGACTAGCAGGACCGCCATGTGGTGATATCTTTGTGGTGCATTGCTGGCAGGCGGCGGGCGGAGGCGGCGGGCGGCGATGACAGATGACAGCGGCGCTGACTCGCAGCGCTTGAATCGCAGCAGATCTCAAGCTGAAGAGAGTGTTGAACTGGCAAATGCGCAAGGTGCAAGATGCGGACACCCCCACCGCAAGTTCTCACTGTCCAGCCGATCACAGCGCCGTGAGCTGAATCAATTGTGGCATGGGGATCTCCAAGGAGGTGGGGTCACCAGGGGTCGGCATCACGCCTATCAAGCCTACCTCTTGCAAACCTTGTGCTACAGGGCTCTAAAAGTTGGCGGATATACTTTCTGGTGCACGCAGCTGGTTGTTTTTCCGAAGTCCGCCTGGAGCGAAATCGTGGAGGCGCTCTTGACCCATCGTCGCGTCAGTAAGGGCTGCCCCTCCCTATCCGCCAGACGCTGCCAGGCCTGCAACATGCTACAGCAGCTCGTGATTGCGGTCGCGCTCCTGGCGGCGGTGGCACTGGCACCCGCCGCCGCCCGCCCGTCGCTCCGCATCGACGTCAGCTGCGTCAAGCTCACGTGGCCCGACTGCGCGCTCCACGTGGAGTGCGTGCAGTGCCTGGCGTTCGGCCGCATCCAGACGTGCTTCAGCAAGGAGCAGGCAGCCAAGCTGTCGCCGCGTGAGCGCGCACGTGCTGCTGCTGCTGCGCGCATGCTGCTGCGATCTGGGGCACGTGCATGCTGCACATGAACTCGACGCCCTCATGCACACGCAGGGTTCTTCAACTGCACCGGCCTGCCCCCGGAGCCCCCCGCCGAGGCGGACGAGGCGGCGCCCAGGGTGGTGCTGCCAGCCGGGGCGGCGGCACGCGCCAACGACGCATGCGAGGGCCAGAAGGACGAAGCGTCTTGTGCCGCCACCGCTGGCTGCGTGTGGTGCCTGGCGGGCGCGGTGCCGCCGGCGTGCTACACAGAGGTGAGTGGTGCAGGGGCAGGGGCCAGGTAGCAGCGGCAGAGGTGTCAAGAGGGGCCGGCCGGGCAGGGCCAGGGGGCGGCTGCTGGTTTGCCAGGGGGCGCGCTGGTGGTTGCGGGTGGCCCGCGCCGGTGCTGGCCGGGCCGCGACCCTGTTGTATTTGGCCCTTGCCCTGCCGCTGCAGGCGGACGCCAAGAAGCTGCCCCCGGCCGTCTTCCAGTGCAAGTTCCCCAGCCTCGCGGCCCAGGCCTGAGCAGCGCTGCCCCAGCCTGCGGCCCATGCCCAAGCACTCCTGCCCGTGCCCAAGCCGTGCCCAACCCTGCCCGTATGTAGGGCAGGCCTGCCCGAGCCTGCGCGGGGCGCAGCCGGCGGCGTCTTTTTGCCTTTCGGACCAACTCGTGGGCGCCGCCGAGTGCCGGTCCTATTGATCGTCGCTTTTGCGTGCTGCCGGGGTGTGATGGCCATCGCCGAGCTCCAGCAAAGGCGCGGGGGAGGGGCTGGATGTCCATGGGCCTGGGAAGCGATGGCCGCTGTGCGTCAGCAAGAGGGCACGCACCGGCGGCAGCGGTGTTGGCAGCCTGCGGCGCATGCTGGTGACGCGCCCTTGCCTGCCCGCTTTGAGGGCCAAGCTACCGGTCCTGGAAATGGTGGGCAGTCGAGAGGGGTGACGCCTGGGCCGTCGAGAGGGGCGGCGCCCACCTGCCCGTTTGTGCGGCGGGTGATAGGAGCAGTCGGGGACATCGGCGTTGGAGAGAGGGCAGCTTGGCCAGCGAGCATTGCCACTGCTGCGTGGGGCGGCACTTCTGCGCTCGCCGCCGCTGCGCCGCCGCAGCCTGTCAGCCCATCTCACCCTGCATCTCGAGTTCTTTCTCCCAGTCAGCAGCTGCTCCCCGGCCCCTGCGGCCGTGCCCCCGCGCCTGCCGCGTGCGCTCCGCCCACGCCTGCTCTGCGTCCTCCTCCTCTTCCTCCTCAAAGCCGAGGGTGGGGGTGAACTGGCGCAGCGAGTCGTCATGCTTGTAGTAAGACCAGTAGGTCTGGAACAGTGGCCACTTTTGCTGCAAGGGCAGAAGGGCAGGGAGAAAAACAAATGATGAAGCGACGCACCAGCGCTGCAGCGCGCAGCCCGCAGCGTCGCCAGCTCACCTCCAGTGCCGCCGCCGCCTCGGCCGTGAGCTCCCCTGCCGCCGCCCCGGTCTTGTGGAAGATGTTGCCCAAGCTCTGCCGCACCTCGGCAAGCAAAGTGAGGCAAAACTTGTGCAGGCAGTTCATTCTGTAAGCGATTTGGCCGCAGGTGGGCGACCTGAGGGGGCCGCCATTCTTCCGCGACAGCTCCTCAATCGCCGCTTGAATCTGGGCGAACTTGACCTTGTTCGTGTTCGTGGCATTCAGCTTGCCATCCACAGCGTCCTAGCCTGCACAGAGCAGAAAGGAGAGCGGGCTTGATGGGCGCAGCGGGCGGCGGCGCGACGTCAGGCAGCGGCGATCCGGAGAACGGGCTGCTATGTTGCTGCTGCGCCGCCCATGCACGCCCCACCCACCGTTTGTCGTGATGAGGATGACGGTTTCCTCCTCCGTCCAGCGGAACTGCTTGTTGCCGTTGGCCTCGCTGGAGCCATCGCCCTGCGCCTTCTAGCTGGCTTTGGGGCCATTGCGAGGCCAGGAGCTGTTGCAGGGACGCTGGAAGTGAGCTCTTCAAATGCAAACTTGCGTTCTGCGAGGAGGGGCGGCTGCTGCCCCATGGCTGCCTCCGGGGGTGATTCAGGCGCTCTTGGGTGGCCTCCACCGGGGCGATTCGCGCCGGCGCCACGGAGCGACGCGATGCCCGCGCTCGTGGCCCACGTGCCCGCGATGCCTGCGGGGGGNTATCAAGCCTACCTCTTGCAAACCTCGTGCTACAGGGCTCTAAAAGTTGGCGGATATACTTTCTGGTGCACGCAGCTGGTTGTTTTTCCGAAGTCCGCCTGGAGCGAAATCGTGGAGGCGCTCTTGACCCATCGTCGCGTCAGTAAGGGCTGCCCCTCCCTATCCGCCAGACGCTGCCAGGCCTGCAACATGCTACGGCAGCTCGTGATTGCGGTCGCGCTCCTGGCGGCGGTGGCACTGGCACCCGCCGCCGCCCGCCCGTCGCTCCGCATCGACGTCAGCTGCATCAAGCTCACGTGGCCCGACTGCGCGCTCCACGTGGAGTGCGTGCAGTGCCTGGCGTTCGGCCGCATCCAGACGTGCTTCACCAAGGAGCAGGCAGCCAAGCGGTCGCCGCGTAAGCGCACTGCGCACGCCTGTGATGCGCGCACCTGCTGCTGCTGCGCGCATGCTGCTGCGATCTGGGGCACGTGCATGCTGCACATGCCCGACACCCTTGCGCACACGCAGGGTTCTTCAACTGCACCGACCTGCCCCCAGCAGGTGCGGGAAAGGACGCCGCCCATGCCATCTGGTGCACCCGCCCGCCGCCGCTCACTGTTTACATGCCGGTCGAGTGCGTCCCGCCAGAACCACTCCCCTGCCTCCGCCACCCTGCAGTCGCCCGGATTCATGTGAATGGTCCCGACGGTGTAATCATCGTCTTCAATGTGGAGCTCTCAGGCACAACAGAATACCTCAAGCAGAAGATCGAGGCATGTGCTGCGCCAGAGGCATTGCCGCCGGGGGCGCGCACCGCGCCGCCGCACGCCAGCGGGGCGGGGCGGCGGCGCGCCTCGCCGGGGGCCGAGGCCTTGCGGCGGCCTGCCAACGCAGCACGTGTTCTGGCCCTGCAGGACGTGACCGGCTTCCCCTCGAGCCAGCTGACGATATTGTTCAAGGGCAAGGCCCTCGTGGATGGCTCCACGCTGGCGAAACAAGGCGTCCGCGACGGCTCGACGCTGTGCGCCAAGCTGGCAGGGCCGCAGCGCAAGGAGGCACAGTGCGACTAGGAGCGCGAGTCGAGTCGCCGTAGGTGGCCGAGCGGAGCGCAGCGGCGCCCTCTGCCCCTGCCCCGGGCCGACGCGGCCTGTGCCGGCGCCGCCGTTGGCCCCATGCATTGAACAGAGAACAGAGAACAGAGACTCCTTGACCGGTCTTCAGTAGTCTTTCATGTCTCCGTCGATCTGCCGTGCCCCTCGCACGCTGCGTGGTGCCCGGTCCTTTGCCCCTGCTGCTGCATGAGTTGAAGACTGGCGGGGATGGGTGGTCATGCAGATTGTTTAAGCTTTGCAGCTCCACGAGCGCGTGCACCAGCGGCGACCGGAAGCGAGGGAAGCGAGGCAGTGGCCGGCAGGCAAGCTCAGATCGCCGCTCACAATTGCCAATTCCTCACTCCCTTGCCAGTACATCCATCGCTAGCATCCCTTTCCCACATCCCACTCGGCAAACCCAGAGCGCCCCCTCTTGATTAAGCATCGCGCCCCCGCGATGGCTGCGCGGATTCAGAGGGCGTCGCAGCTCCTGGAGACGCTGGCCGGCCAGCTGCAGCAGGCTCGCGGCGCCAAAGCCGCGCCAGTCAAGCTGCCGGTGCTGCTACTTCAGGTGGGACAGCGGTTTTAAATCGCGGGGGGCACGGCGAGAGGCAATGCCGTCGCGGGCGGGCGGGAGCGGGCGGTGTCCTCTCCCATCACCCGCCCATGTCCCATCCTGCAGGAGGTGGAGGGCGTGGGCGCCAGCGGTAAGCTGGCGCGGGTCAACCACGGCTTTGCACGCAACTATCTCATCCCCAAGCGAAAGGCGGTGATTGCCCACCGTGCGGACGACGAGGCGGAGGCCGCCAGCAGCGGCGGCGGCGCGCAGGTGCGAGTCGGCCGCGCGGGGTCCCCCGCTGTTGGCTGCATGCTGGAGGCTGCGTGCTGCTGCTGTGGGTGCGGAGGGGGGAAGGAGGGGCGCCCACGCGTGCCGCCGCATGCCACCCCTCGCGCGCGCGAGCAGGCGGCGGCGGACGAGGTGCCGCGCGGGCTAGCACAGCAGCAGCGGCAGGCGGAGGCGGCGATTAAGAAGCTGATCACCTCGCCAGTGGTGAGGGCGGCTGAGGAGAGCGGAGGCTGGGGTGGGGACAGAAGCGCTGGCGCTGCCCCTGGGCCGCCGCTTGGCACTTGCAGCTGCTTGGCGCTTGCAGAGGCCCGGCGCGTGCACGATCGGCGGGGGGGAGAGAGGCACCTGCGCGCCGCGGCCGTGTGCTCTGTCGGCAGGCGCACGATCCCGCGCGGCTGCCGGCGCCCCCTGCAGACCATCAAGCGAAAAACGGGAGACGGGCAGCGCCTCGACATGCCGGTCAGCAAGCAGGACATCGCAGGTGGGGGCGCGCGAGTCCTCCCGCCCTGGCTCCTCCTGCGCGCGGCCCAGCGCCCCCATTGTCCACAATGTGCGCCCTGCTCCTCCTGCTCGCCGCACCCGCACCGCCGCACCTCCCGCTGTGCCCGCGGCGATGCCCCTCACCCCGCCCCCGCGCCGGCGCCCCGTGCCGCCGCCGCAGACGCGGTGGCGCGGCAGCTGCGCGTCGCGCTCGCGCCCGAGCTGCTGGACATTGGCACCGACCGGCTGGCGGTGGTGGGCGAGTACCGCCTGCCGCTGAAGCTCGTGCTGCCCAGCGGCGAGCGCGCGGCGCTGGACGTCAACATCAGCTCCACCTGAAACCTCACGAACTACCTGATTTTTGTCTTGATTTGGGCTCTTGCCAGGTTGCGCTGTTGAGAGCTTCAATAGCGCGGCGCAACCGTATCCCATGCATGCAGCCACGCGAGAGAGGAGGCGCAGCGCTCCAGCGTCCGCGCTCCCCTCTCTGGCCGAGTCGGCAGCGCGGCCGCCGCCAGTTCGCGGCAGGGCCGCCCTCGTGCTGCGCTGCCACCGCTCTCGCCGCGCCGCGCCGCAGGCGCGCCGCTCGCGCGTCACAGGTACCAGTGCGTGTGGAGGCCCGTTTTCCACAGGTGGTTGCCCACGGTGGCGCGGAAGGAGACGAATGCGAAGAAGAGGAGGAGGTAGGCCAGCGTGCGCTGGGCCTGGGGGTCCTTGACCCTGGGAGGAAAGAAGGACGGTCAAGGCAGGGACGGGAGGGGACAGGAGGGAGGGGCGCGGATGAGCAGGGGAGGAGCGCGGGGCGCGCGGCGCCGGGGCGTGAGCTCGCGCGATGGGGCGCGAGCGCACGCGTCGTGCGGGCGCCAAGCCCGCAAGCCCGCGCACGCATCGTGCGGCGCCACGCCCGCGCTCGCTCACCGCGGCAGCACAAACACAAAGGCAGCGACGATGAGGCCGAAGGAGGAGTAGAGCGAGCCCATGATGAAGCCCTCCATCCCCAGCTGCAACCACATTGCAAGCAGGCAGGGTGCAGCGCGTTCGAGCGCGGCGCGCGCGGCGCCTCGCGGCGCGCGCGGCCGCCGCGAAGCGGGCGGGGGGGCGCGGCGCGCTGCCCCGGCTCCCACGCCCCGCAGGCGCCCCAGGCAGCGCGCGCGCCGCCGCGGCCCCGCCCCACCTGCCCGCTGCCCTGCATGAACATGATTGACTGCCGGGTGCGGGGGTCGTAGCCGACCTGCGGGAGGGAAGCAGGTGAGCATGAAGGGCAGTTGCGCGGCTGGGCGAGGCAGGGGTCGCGCGGCTGGGCGAGGCGGGGACGCCAAAGCGCCTCGCGCTGCCGTCGGTGTGCTCCGCGTCCGTCGCCCTCGGTGTGCTCCGCGCTCGCCCACCATCGGCACGCCGCGGATGATGTTGTACATGCCTCCGCTGGTGGAAAACCACCAGACCACCAGCGTGCCCACCGCGTACAGCGGCCTGTGGAGCAGTCGGTCGCGAGGCGCAGTCGGCGAGGGCGGCGCGTGCGTCGGGCGGCGCGGGGCGGGGCCGGCGCCTGGCAGGCCGTGTTGCCCGCACCAGCCAAGGCGGGGCGAGTTGCACACGCCGGCGCCGGCATGGCCAGCGCAGCGCATCGGCAATCTGTAACACAGGTCAGCGGCATCGCTCGCTGGCGTAGCTGCGCCGCATCACTGACTTGTAGCGCATAAAGGGTGCGTAGTAGAGCTGGTAGCCGATCGCCACCACAGCGCCCACCACCCCCAGCGTCAGCAGTGGCATCAGGCTGCGGATCGCAGGGCAGCAGCGCGACGGGCGGCAGGGTTCGGCGCGCGCGGCGCGCACCGCGACCGCAGCAGGGGCCGGCGAGCGGGGCGGCGTGCGGGGCGCGGCGCGTGCCCCGGCGCGAATGGGGGGTGGTGGAAAGAAGGCACAGCGCGCCTGCTGTGGAAGATCGATGCACGCTTGATCTCTCCCACCGCCAGCCCCGTCTTGTCCTGCACCCACTGCGCGAGCGCCTCGGCGCGCCAGGGGTAGCTGCACGGCGGGAGGGCGGGGGGGGGGGACGGGCGCTCGCGGGGCGGCGACGCCGCGCGCTCGGCCCGGCGCGGGGCGCTGGCGGCGCGGGGCCCGGCCAGCCGGACATTTGCAGCAAGGGACGGCCAGAGGGAACCCAACAAGGCACAACGCGGGGCTCCACTGAGCAGCAATGTGCGACAACTAGCCGAGGGACTCACTCCCCCTCCATCTGGTCCTCCTTTGCAATCTTGACTGCTCCGTCGCGGGTGATTGGCGTGGAGGGCGGGATGCGCGCCACAAACGGCAGGCTCTTGATGCCCATCCTGGGAGCCAGAGATGGAGGGGCGCCCCAGCGCGTCGGGAGGCGGCGCGCACAGCGCCGCCGGCGCGGCCCAGGCTTGGCCCAGGCTTGGCCCGGGCGCCCCGACCCCAGCTGCGCGCTCTGCTCACTGCAGCACATGCCGCCGCCAAACAGGCCCCAGTGCGCTGCCAGTCCGCGCACCTGCCAAACAGGCCCTGGGAGGCCTTGTACTCAATGCGGGCGAAGAAGACCTTGCCGGCGGCGGGCTTGCCCGCCTGGGTAGCCGCAAACGTGCGCGCTACCAGTGCAAACTCCTTGACCAGCGTGCCCAGCTGCAGCTTGCCCTGGTTGTGCAGGTTGAGGGCGTCTGGGGCGAGGGAGGGCGCAGCGATGAGACGGTTCAGCCAGGAGAGGAAGCAGTTCAGACAGGAGCAGGCGTCGCGGGCGGGCGTCGTGGCGGGCGGGAGCGGCCCACCTGCGACCACCACCACCGTGTAGGGGCGCGCCTTGCCCACCACAAACTCCTCGAAGCGCTTGGAGTCCATGTCGATCACGCCGGAGCTGCTCTTGCGCTGCAGCTCAAGCAGGGCCTGGACCTGCAGCCCAGCAGGCAGCGCGATCTCCACATTGCACTCCAGATCGCCGGCAGGCAAAGCGGGGCAGTGCAAATCGCACGCAACATCGATCGATCGAGCACCTTGCTTTCATCGTCGCTGGCAGCGCCCGCCCCCGCGGCGCCGACCACCAGCGCTAGCACCAGTAGGGCGATCGACCGCATGGCGGTCTACACTGGTGCGCCTGAAATGTCGCGACAAGCCCCGCGCACTTCCAAACAGATGCTGATGATGAGCAGATGGTGAGACACTGAGCCGGAGGGAAGGGCACTGCTGGAACTGGAAAGGGGGCCAGGCGGCGGGCGGCGGGCGGCGGAGCGAGGCGGGAGGGCGGTGTGTTCGCTCTCACCAATGTTGGCATGAATACTATCTAATGCTGCAATGATGCCTCACAACCTGTGATGGCAGGAAGGGCAGGTGGGTCTCGCTCGCCACGCAGCGTGGACTGACCATCAAGCAAACGTGTCTAGTGCCCGACCCGTCCTCCACAGGCGCCCTGATCCATCCTTTCTGGCATGGGAGGAGCAGGAGGTCAGGAATGCACCCACAAGTTCAGAGAGAGCAGCCCTGCAGCGGTGCGGGCAATCGGGGCGACGTGCCACATTTGCCATCGGCTACCGTCGGCTGCCTTCCCCCATGCACAGTCGCCGTGACTATCTCATGCCTCTTCCTGCCACTCCCGTCACACTCTGCGCCTCTTGGACGTGATTGAGGAGCCTGTGGAGCGCCCACAGAGACCTGGGCCATACAGGGCGCGGCGGAGCGAGGAGGAAAGTCCCGGTGGAGCGCCGCGGGCGCTGCCTCGTTCATTTTGCGCCTGCGTTCGTCTCTTCCGCATCCAAACAACGATGGGCGATTAGATGCACGCGCGAACCTTCAGAGAGTGGGGCCCGCTCATACTCGCCGTCGCCGCCTTTTTTGTGCGCGGCGCGCGGGCGGGCTCCCTTTTCGACTGGAGTGGCGAGGTAGGCAGCGAGCTGGACAGTGGCCTGGAGTTTGCGTATGGCCGGCGGCTCTTTGGCCCCGACCTAGACTTTGGGCGGGGCGGCGGGAACTTCTCGGTCGCGGGCTACGGCGGGCACTCGCCCTCGCCACCTCCCGGGTGCGCGCTAAAACGGTGCCAGCCGTTGAGATGGGCACTCAGCCGCCGCCGTACCGATGGTACCTGCCCTGCGCCTCGCCTGGCCCGCCCGGTCCCACGCCTCAGTGTGCTCCCCTGCCTGAGCGATCTTCACTTCCCCGCCTCTTGCCCCACTGTCTGCGCAGGGACAAGTAAGCTGGGCGGCCACCGAAGCGCGAGGGCCGGGCGCGGGAGGGCGGGTGGGCGGGCGCACAGGCGGCTGGGCAGGCGGCCGGCGCTGCACCCTTGGCGATGCACCACTGCACCACCGCACGTGCACGCTGCATTTTTCCCAACTCATGTTGCACGGGGCGGGCGGGCCTGCAGGTCTCCGCCATGGGGCCATGACAAGTGAGCTGGCTGCAGCAGCACTTGGCGCTGCGAGCAGCAGGCGGGCGGGTGACGGGTGACTGCATAGTCGCACCGCTGCATGTGCATGGCACTCACTTGCCTTGCGCTGCTGGTGTATGGGACGGGCGGGCCTGCAGGTCTCCGCCGTGGGACCACGACAAGTGAGGGTGGCCTGCACTTTGGGCGGCAGGAGCAAGGGCGAGCGGTGCCCGCTCTGCTGCATTTGCATGCTGCTGCACCCGCATGCCGCAATCACTCAACCCACGCTCATGCTGCATGGGGCCGGGGGGGCACGCAGATCGCCGCCGTGGGGCCACGACAAGTGAGTCTTGCCGCCGCGCACGCCCCACGCAGCGGCTGCGGGCGGGCGGCTGCAAACATGCTGCATGCCTCTGAGCCACATGCCTCCTGCACTAGCATGCATGGTGCCCATATCATGCTGCACTGTGCGCCGTGCGGCTGTGCAGGTCCCCACCCAATTGGTGGGACAAAGACAGGTGCCGGCGCTCCAGCAACGCCTCGCTGCACGCTCGCGGTCCTGCTGCGCGCTGCACGCCGCAAGCTGCATGGCTACCCCCGCCCGCATGCACTGCCTGCGTCCATGTCCAATCGGTGCATCCTGCACGACTGCAACCATATGCATTGATGGGACCGCAGGTCCCCGCCGGGTTGGTCCCCGCCAGGCTGGTCCCCGCCAGGCTGGTGGAACAATGACAGGTGCCTCGCACAGGCACCATGCATTACTTCCGTACCCATGGGCGTGGGCGCCGAGGCCCTCCCTGGCTCGCGAGCAGTGCACGTCGTCGCTGGCTGCCGCCGCGTCCGCCACCGGGGCTGTCACCTCGTACCCCCCTGCCTGCCCCCCCTGCTGCAGGTCGCCCCCGCCGGGCCAGGACAAGTCGCCCCCACCAGGCCAAGACAAGTGAGCCACGCCACTCGCGTGCCGAGGGATGGGCGCGCCTTCCCATGGCACTTTTTTTCAGGCTGCTAGGCAGCAACGTGCAGTGTGGTCCTGCTCACTCATGCGCACTCCCCTGCCCATGCAGGTCGCCGCCGCCAGGCCAGGACAAGTGAGTGCAGGGCTGGGGTCTGAATGATAAGCGCCTCTGCACTGTGGGCGCGCCAGTGATCGGAGCACGCTCTGCCCAGGGGCGCGGCCCTGCTGCGGTGATGCATATCCATGCCACAGCACTCGCTGCACTCATCTGACATGTGCGGCTGCACTCATCTGACGTGTGCGGCTGCACTCATCTGACGTGTGCGGCACGGCGGGCTGTACAGGTCCCCGCCCAATTGGTGGGATAAGGACAAGGACAGGTGCACTCATCAGCTGCATGCTGCGGGTGCATCCATGCTGCATGCCAGCTTGGAAAGCGGGGCGGCGGCTGTGCATATGTGCTCATTGCACTCACTCTGCACATGCGGGGTGCCCTGTGCATCAATGCACAGGTCTCCACCCGACTGGGGCAAGGACAGGTGCACACCCCATGCCGCACGTGCATGACCGCATGCCGTGCCGACCCGAACGCTGCCAACAGCGTTGCGCAAGTGCATGGCGCATCGTGGCGCACCTGCCTCACGCTGCATTGGGATTGTGACTGCACAGGTCTCCGCCTGATTGGTGGAACAAAGACAAGGACAGGTGCACTCATGTTCCCACCCATGGCGCTGCACGGGCTCCCATGCATGGCACGGCCAGGAGTGACAAGAGCTGTGTTCCTCTGGCGCCGATGGGCGCCCCTCCTCCAAGCTCTCGACCCCTTGCTCCCCCCGTCCACCTCACAGGTCACCCCCGCCGGGCCAGGACAAGTCGCCCCCACCGGGCCAAGACAAGTGCGCGGGGGGGCATGTCAAAGTGGCGCAGACTGCTCGGCACCGCCTTTCCACACAGGGTTCCGGGTGCAAGGCGGGGCGCCATCCTGCTCTCACTCCTGGGCATGCCCCCACCCTCGCAGGTCGCCGCCACCTGGTCAGGACGAGTGAGTTTCAGTCGGGTCATCTATATTCCAGCCACCGTGACGCGCATGATTGCATTGCTCAGCCTTGCATGGCAGAGGCTGGCAGAGCAGTGCACGCATGCATGTGCGCGCCAGTGCGGCCATGTCACGCGCTCTGCTCTGGCCCTGCCACCCGCGCTCACTGGCGCGCGCAATGCGGGGCCGCACAGGTGGTGGAACAAAGACAAGAACAGGTGCACCCATGCCGCATGCGCACTCATCGATGCACAACACATGAGGCTGCTGCTGCGTGCATGTGCATGGCTGCACGGTCCATGCCGCTCGATCATGTCACGCCATCTTCGCTGCATCGGGCATGCGACTGCACAGGTCTCCGCCGGACTGGGGGTGGGGCAAGGACAGGTGCATCCGTCTGCAAGCATCCATCCCCCGCATGCCGCACCACCCTGCACACATTTCAGCCTGCACGCCGCGCATGCATGACCTGCTGCTGCTGCTGCGCCAATCCATGCCCGCCAACTGCCTGCACCGGCCCCTGCAGGTCGCCCCCGCCTGGCCAGGACAGGTGAACGCCTGGCTGCCAGCCCGAGGCAGCGGCAGGGCGTGCGCACCGCTGCCACGCGGTTGCCGCGCCTCCACGGCCACGTGTGCGCCCGCTCCAGCACCACAGCGGCCCTGCCGCCCCTCCACACCTCTCGCCCTCTCCTCTGCCCATTTCCAACCCCAACCACGCCACCGCTCCCCCGCCTGCACCACTGCAGGTCGCCCTGGACCTGGCCCGGGCAGGGCGACAAGAGCCCGCCCGGCGGCGGCCACGGGCAGGGCCAGGACAAGAGCCCGCCGCCCGGCTGGGGCTGGGACGGCGGCAAGTCGCCGCCCCCCGGCCAGCAGGACACGGGCTCCTCCCAGCCACCCGGGATATCCAAGGACAAGCCAGGCGGAGCCCTTGGCAAGATTCAGGACGCGCTGGGCGGCGGCGGCGGCAAGGGCGGCGGAAGTGGCGGCGGCAGCACCGCATCGGCGGCTCAGGGGCAGGACGGCGGTTCGATGGCCGAGGCGGCCGGCAGCGACTCGAGCAGCCAGGGCGGCACGGGCGGCCAGGGCGCCCAGGGCATAGGACAGGCGCTCGTGAGCCAGGCGAGTGGGAGGGCGGGCCGGCGGGCGCGGCGCTCCGGGACGCGGCGCCGTCACCTGCGCGCGCCTGTGCGCTGGCGCGTGCACGCGCGACGCTGGGCCGTGGCCAGACTCGCACCTGCGTGCCCGCATCATCCATCCGCCGCGCTGCACCCGCAGATCGTGGGCTCCCAGACCGGCGGCCAGGGCGGCCAGGGCGGGCAGTCCTCGTCTGACCAGGGCAAGGGCTCCCAGGGCTCGAGCTCCCAGGGCGGCCTGGGTCAAGCGCTGGTGGATCAGGCGAGTGTGGGCGGGGTCTGGGGTGCGACGCTGGTCGGCCCGCGTGCATGCCGCGGCGCCCAGCGCCGACGGCCTCTCCAGCTTGGCACCACTGACGCGAGCGCGGGGCACGTGCCTGGTGCGTGCAGCTGGTGTCAAGCGGCGGAGGGAGCAGCGGCGGCGGCGGGAGCCAGGGCGGCGGGAGCAGTGGTGGTGGTGGCAGCGGGCAGGGCCAGAGCTCCAGCCAGGACATGGTTGCCCAGGTGCGAGTTCGGCGCCCTGCCTGCCAAATCATTGCATGCACAGGGCACCCTGCTCCCGGGCCTCGAGGGACGGCCGCCTGGCGGCCCGCACAGCCCCTCAAGCCTAACGCAATGCTGCTTCCCCCGCCCGCTGCCGCAGCTCGCAGCTCAGCAGGCCGCGGGCAGCGGTGGCGGGAGCGGCGGCGGAAGCGGCGGCTCGAGCCAGAGCGGCGACGGCGGCGGCGGCGGCGACGGCGGCGGCGGCGGCGGGAGCAGTGGCGACCAGGGAGGCGGCGGCGGCAGGGGCGGTCAGAGCCAACAGGCTCAGGGTGAGTGTCTGAGCGCCTGCGTGCCTGCCACAGAAAAAACGCCTGCGTGCCCTGCCGTGCCCTGCCGCCTCACGCCTGCCGTTGCGCTGCGCCCCGCCTTCGAGACGCGTTGCCTTCCCGCTCCCCCGCACGTCCTTGCCTCGGCCCCCATTCCCCTGCTCCCTGAGCCGCCTCAGCCCCTAATCCCCCCCTTTCCCACCCTGCTCCTCCCCACCCACCCGCCCCCAGTCTGCGGCGCCTCCACCTTCGTGTGCAACAACGGGGACAAGTGCGGCTCCGACGGCGACTGCGCCTCTGGCTACTGCTCGCCCAACAACAACCGCTGCCAGGTGGGTGCTGCCTCCGAGCCTGCTGGCAGCCCTTTCAACAGGCGGGCCCCCCCGAAGGGCAGCGCGAGTGTTGCACAAGGTTCCCGAGGAGTAGCTGTCCCAATCTGGGAGCGAGGCTGCACAGGGCGCTCGAGGCAGCGGCGCCGGGCTCACGCTTGCGCCCCCCCCTCCCTCCACGCCGCAGGACAAGCCGCAGCCGCAGCAGTCACAGCAGCAGGCCGCGCCGCCGCCGGCAGAGCCGCCGGCGGCACCGACACCGGCGCCGGTGCAGGTGCCACCCGAGACGGTGGCGCAGGTGGTGCCACCCACGCAGCCGACCGCACCAACAACAACCACATCCAGTGGCGGCGGGGGTGGCGGCGGCAGCGGCGGCAAATCCAAGCAATCTTAAAGGGTGACCAGTCAAGGAATGCATGCATGCAGAGGGACCGCAGCTGGCAGGGGGTGTCAGCGCGAGATTGTGTCCAACAGCAAACGTGTGGCCTCGAGCCAGAGCATCGCCAGCAAACCTACTTTCATGCATGCTGCTTGTACAAACCGTCACCACCACACCTTTTCCACAGGCCTTATGTGAGACTGTTTTTGCATCGGTTGGTTGATGTGCTGTGCTCATTCTTGCTAATGGCGAGGAGATGCGGGCGGCCGGCCCAGAGCGCCATTTTTTCGGCGTCTCTTCAGGACTTTCTCTTCAGGGCCCAGCCTGGCTCGAGAATTGTCTGTAACGGGGCTGTTGGGGTGATGCGCTGGTTCCCACCTGGAGGGAGAGCAATTCCAGGGAGCGATGGAGCCCCTTAGGGCCTGCCGTGTACACGCTCCGTCGGGGCGGAGGCGGCAAGTCGGCTCCTCCGCGCTTGGTTCATTTCACCGATCTGCTTGACAAATCGATTCGCTGAGTGTCGCTGTGCTCTGTGTTGGGCGGATTGGTTGGGCTGCCCTGTGGTAGCATCCGCACTGATCGCGATCACCGTTGGCAGAAGCGCACGCCTGAAACAGACTCGTCAGCCTGGCGCGTTCAGCCTGCAGCGTTGCCGCGGCCCGGTGAGCAGGGCGGGCGGTCCGACCGAGCGGAGGGCGCGCTGCGCTGAAGGTGAGATTGGCTAACAGCCTCCCCTTCCTGCATCTGTCCCGGCTGCAGCACCAGATTCATGCCGCTGCAGGCTTGCTCCGTGCTGCGCCGCCCATCCCCGGCAACAGTGGCGGCCGCGCCGGTAGCGGCGCCCCGCCCGCCGCCCGTGCGCGCCGCATGGAGCAGGCGACGACCGCGGGCGGAGGTGCCTGATCGCCTGCAGCGCGCAGCACTTGCGCGGGACAGGTGCCGCGTGGTGGCAGCTCCCGCGTGCAGCGCCGCAGCCGCGGCTCCCACGGTTGATGTGGAGACTACCCGCCGCCTGCTCAACAGCGCTCACGTGGTGCTGGACGTCAGGCGAGGAGGGGCGGCGAACCGGGGGCGCGTGCCTGGAGCAGCAACGGGCGTGGCAGACCGGCGATTGAGCCCTAGCCCTCATATTACTGCCTTCCCAGCTCTGCCGCTGCGCCCGCCTGGACCCTGCAGACCAACAAAGCAGTTCGATGACAGCCGCATCACCAAGCCACCACGCCGCTCTGCGAACGTGCCATATGCCGCCGGCGGCGACGGCGCCGCGTTTGTGGCGGCCGTGTCGCGGCAGTTCAGCCCTGCCGGCAGCAAGCTCGTCGTGGCGAGCACTGGAACACTGCTTCTTGTGCATGACTGAAGCGTGTGTTGCATGATGCGTCGCGTGCAGGCGGCGGGGGTGCAGGGAGGGCGCACACAGGAGAGGTGGCTGGAGGCCACGTGCTTTGGTGTAGCTGGGCTGCGGCTGCGTTGCGTGCATGAGAGCGCCGGCGCCTGAGACTGAGCGCATGCTGCTACATGCAGATGTGTGCCGATGGGGGCGCCGATTCCGCGGAAGCAGCGGCGCTGTTGGTGGCTGCGGGGTGGGCTGATGTGGCGCAGGTGCAGGGCGGGTACATTGCCTACTGCGAGGTGGGAGGCTCGGGAGCGGGGCGGGGTGGCGAGGTTGACGACGAGGGGGCGGGAGGGCCGCCGCTGCCGCCAATCAAAGGGAGCCTGCCATGGCATGCCCCTCCTGCCGTCATTCTGAGCTAGGACCGGCGCTCACTCAGAAAACGCGCCCCACCCCCACCCCCGCCCCCGCCTCCGCCTCCAACGCAGGTGTGGGGCCCCAGTGGCAAGCGCCGCCCGCCGGCGGGGCGGTGGGTCAGCACGGGCAAGGAGGCGCTCAAGTCTGGCCTCAACATCCCTGGCGTGGCAGACGCCTATGACGAAGGCGGCAACGCGAAAACCGCGCGCTACGCCAAGGGCCTGGACGAGGGGCAGGAGCTGCTGGAGGGCGGCAGCTGGCTCGCGGGCGGCGGCGGCGGCGTGGCGGCGCGGCCGGAGCAGCAGCGGACGCAGCGTGCCTAGGCCACGGGCGCAGCTGCGCATGGCCACCTTGTTGCTGCAGCGTTGTGGGCCCCGCCCTCGCCGGCACGTCTAGTCTGGCCTGACTCAGCTGGCGATAGCAGCGTCACAGCAGCGCGAGGCAGGGGTACAGTCTCAAGAGGTGGGACGGGGAGTGCTGTCTGCCACATCTGTCTGCCGCCGCAGACAGATGTGCGGCACAGTGCAGAAGGGATACAGGGGGAGTGAAAATCTCGCGGGTAAAACACAGAGGGGAGTGCTGAAGGAAAATGCCGCGTGAGGGACGAAATCTCAGTGTTGCAGATTTGGGCGAGCGATGGCGCCGACCGCTGGGGAGCGCCGCGGCCGTTCAAAGGCCACTGGTGGATGCGACCATGCGCGAGTGCAGGAGTTTTGAAAAAAAAAACTGCTTCCAGAGTCGCCTGCGCAAGGGGAGCAACAAAGCGGCAAGGGAGGGACCGTGGGTGGCGGGGCTGGTGCGAGAGGGCGGGACCAGGGCGCCGCAGCCACAGCCGCCCCCTCCAGGCCCTCCCACACCTCCTCTGTGCTGATCAAGGGCTACAGGCTCCGCAATGCGCGCCGCGAGGCCAGACAGTGCCATCCAGCCATCTCCTCAATGCAATTCTGGTCAAGAGGCCCCAGATCGCCGCCTCTTCGCCCTTCTCACACCCAGTACGCTGCATCGATCACACGGAGCGGCAGCGTCGTGCAGCGGCGCGCACCTCTACTTCCTCAGCGCACGGTGCGCAGCCTCGGCAACGGCCACAAACAGCGCCGCAGAGGCAGTGTATGCGAACGCAGGCGCCATTTCGTTCTGCAGATGGTGATTGGCCACAGAGGGGTGAGGTTTTCACGCCAGCCGTCGCCGTGGACAGTTCCACTGTCAGACACGATCATCCCTTACGACGTCTGCCCATGCCGTACTCTGCAAGCGTGCATGCCCCACTGGCAGAGGATCAGCAGCTGTCGCAGGCGCCTGGTGTGGTGGTGCTTGCTGCAGTGACGGCAGTTGCCGCCGCCAGCCCAGTTGTGGCGTGGGCAGTGGTGTCGCCTGCTCACATCACAGCGAGGGATCGGGCAGCAGCAGGGCTCGTGGGTGCATCGCTGCTGGTTGGGTTGCGAGCACCACAACCGCAACCCAGCCATCAAACTGATATTGTCAATGGCCCAGCCTATTGCGCACCTCAGCTGTTGCCAGCTGGTGCCGTGCCAGCATTGAAGACCCCCCAACACCACCCGCCGCAGATACGTGAGTGTGCCCGTCTGCCTGATCGACGGCACCCCCCCTCAGGAATTCGACACGCTGTGCTCCACCAGTGAAACTTCAGCTGAGGATATAATGAGCTGAGGAGATAGTGTGCCGATTGCGCGCCACACAAGCCACCTGGCATCAGCTGTGGCACGCTGCAAGAAAACGGTTGATTTCCGGAGACAGGAGGCGAGCATGCAGTGTCCTCATTGACCTCCCATATCAAGCTCTCCATGAATAATCCTGGCTGCCACTTGCGTTGCATGTCATTTCCACTTTGGACTGGTTGTCATTTGGTCCAGCCTTGTCTACTCTGGCCAGAACATGATCAGAGTACAAAAGGCTGCCTGACAAACAACACCTAGGCCGTGGGGGGGTCTGCTGCGCCAGCATCGTCAGCCTTTACAGCTGGCCGTGCCTGGGCCGCCACCGCGGCTGCCGCGACGCCGTTTGCGGCGCGCGCGTCATTCTGCCCGCCCGGCTGCTGCTGCCCCTGCTGCCCCTGCTCCTGCTGCTGCTCGTGCGCGCTGCCCTGCGCCGCCGGCTCCGCCGCCGCCGCCTCCCCCTCCTCCTCCGCCGCCTCCTCTGGCGCCGGCAGCCGCACGCCCCACGCCCGCTCCAGCAGCGCCTGGAGCCGCGCGAGGAACGCGGCCGCGCCGCCGCCGCCCCGCGGCAGGTGTGCCCGCAGCGCGCCGCGCAGCTTGGCCAGGTGGCTCAGCGGCGGGCCCACGGGCTCGCCGCCGGCCGTCCAAGCAGAGAAAGGGCGCCACTCCTCGGACAGGTCCACCCGCCCCGCGTCGTCGGCCGTGGCGGCGGCGGCGCGCGCCAGCGCCGCGTCAACGGGCGCGGGCGGCGGGGCGCCGCTGCCGGCGGGCGTGTAGCGCACCGCGTAGGGCAGCAGCTGCCCTGCGTGCTGCTTCACGACCCAGAACTGAATCTTGGAGGCCTGCAGGGGAGGCGGAACGGGTTGGAGGTCGGTTGAGAAGGCGCAGAGGGGTTGCGCGCATGGGCTGGGATGCGAGGGCTCGGAGCGCAGGCAGGGCCCTGCCTCGGGCCTCGGGAGGGAGGCCGCGCCCGGGCGCCGCGCCGCGCGCCACGCACGTCGGGGCGAATGCCAACTCCACCAGCCATGCCAGTTGCACCAGCCATGCCCCGGGGGGGTGCAGAGCGCCTCACCGTGCCGCGCAGCTCAGTATCATACGGCCCCACGATCGCTCCCACCCACGGCTCCAGCCCGCTGGCGGGGCACGCGCACAGCGCCTGCGGGGGGCGCGCGGCGCTGCGGTTCGCACGGCGGCCTGGCGCCCACCCCCGCCCTGCGCGCCGCCCCTGTCGCCGGCCCTGGGCGCGCCTGCAAGCCTCCGCCGCGCGTTGAAAGCAGCCCCCGCTGCACAGCAAAAGGTTTCTTCGCGCCTGGTAGTTTCGTTGGTTCTCATTGTCCTTGATGGAGGGGGAGGGGTCAAACACGGGGTGGGAGTGGTACCAGCCGACTGCGTGTTGGGGGCAGAGGGGGCGGGGGTGGGAGGAGGGCACGTGGGAGATGAAGGACGAGAGGAGGGGTGCCAGAGGTGCTGGAATGCGCTTGATCGCGGGGGCGTCCCCGGAGGCTGGGCGTCCCCGGAGGCTGGGCCCGATGCGGCATGCAGCGCGAGCGGGGAGAGCGCGGGGGCGCCGCGCGGCACGATGGCGGGGCGCCTGCGCCGGGGCGGCATGCGCAGGCGCACAAGCATGCGCGCACCGGGCTGCAGGCCCTCTCCCTCCATCAGCGACACTGCCTCAACCTGACTCTCCGGGTCCAGCTCGACAGAGGTGCCTGCGGAGGGCGCATGGGTGGATGGGGTGGGTGTGCAGGCGTTTGTACGTGGGGTGGTGGGTGGGGTGGTGGGTGAGAGCTGATGCGGGGAGGTGTGCAGGAGGACCATTGCCAGGGCAGGGCAGTACAGGGCCTGCCCTGGGCTAAGTATTTCTGAGCTGTGCGGAGCAGCGGCACACAACACAACCAACATCCAACATCACACGATGCGCACGACAACACACCAACGGGGCACACCCGACTCGGCGCCGGCGGAGCAGCGGCAGGGGTAGGCGGCCACCACGTCGAGGGAGCGCTGCGCCGGGTCAAAGCGCCCGCCCAGCAGGCCGATCACCTCGCACTTGCTGCGCGGGGAGGGGTGTAGGCGCGGTGCGGGTGGGTCGGGGGCGGGGCTGGAGGGGAGGCCCGCTGCAGCACGCAAGAGCGGGCATCGCGGCGCTGCTAGCACTGCACAGTCCCAGCTGCCGTCCCCAGGGCTCTCCACGCTGCCGCTAGGGCTCTCCACGCTGCTGCACACCCCCCGCGCACATCAGATGCGAGTGCGCGCCGCCCCAAGACTTTGCCGCCGACGGACGCAGACTCAAGAGCACACAGGACAGCAAGCAGCGTGCCCGCCCCCCTGATCTCACCCATACCTAGTCGCCAAGAGTTGGAAGCAACGCAAGAAGCACCCAATTAATTGCAAGCACGCGCCTGCAAGCACCTGAGGTGCGCGTGTGCATCCATCACCAGCAGCGCCCCTCGGTCGACGGTCACCGCAAAAGGCTGCGCCTGGGGCCCGCCTGAGCCGGGGACGCCCACAAACTGGCGCGGAACTGTGAGGTCGAGGGCCTCGGTCGTCGCGCCCAGCTGCGCGCGCTGGCCGATCTGGGGTGGGTGGGTGGGTGGAGGGGGGAGGGGCAGGGGCAGGGCAGGCGGGGTGGGCGGGCGGGGCGCCAGGAGGGGAGCCGCCGGCGGGGGCTACGGGGGCGCACGCAGCGGGCCGCCCGTCACGCCGCCACTCGGCGGGTGGCGCGGGAGTGCCGCACTCCAAGCCCCAAAGCAGTCCAAGCCCCCGCTCGCCTGCCGCTTGGGCCGGTTCCGTGCGTACTCGGTCTGCCCCTCCCCCGCGTCGGCGGCCGCCTCGCCGGCAGTGGCGGCGAGCACCGCCTGCTCCTCGTCCTGCATGCCGGCACCGCCACGGGAATGGTGGGTCGGTGGTGGGCGTGGGATCGGGACGGGGGTGGGGCGATGCGCGGTGGGGGCGGGGGCGCACGCAATGGTCCCATGTCCGAGAGTGGGAGCGGGGGAGATGCGCCGGTCGCCTTGGTTGCACGTCGAGTGCACGCGGGTTGGTGGGGGGCAGGGAGCAGCGCCCTGCACCCACCTCATACTCCTCTCCGCTGTCGCTCAGGCTGCTGTCGTGGCCGCCCCTGCTGCCGCCGCCGCCGCCGCGCTTCTGACGCTTGGCGGCCGGGGCGCCGCCGGTCATGGTGAGGGAGGTGACGTGCTCGCCTGTGCGCAGCAGGCCCTGGCTGACGATCTGCTCGGGGCGGCGGGGCGGAGGAGATAAGGGGGGGCTGGAGCAGGGGTGGTGCTCAGGGTTGGTGGGGCAGAGGAACGCAGGGCAGGGCGGAGCAGGGCAGCGGTCAGGAGCGGGCGACGCGCAGCGAGCGGCGCCCGCCCGCCCGCGAGGCGCCGGCGCAATCAAGGACACCACCATGCAGGCTGCCCGCGGGCCCCGGCGGGCCTTGGCCGGGCCACCGCGCACCTGCTGGAAGACGTCTGGACGCAGACCGTAGGCGCGGGCCGCCGCCGAGTCGGGGTCTAGGGGCTTGCCTGCAGGCGCGGGGGGGGGACGCGGCGGGCGCGTGGCCGGTGGGCGGGTGCGAGGGGCCGGGCGGAGGAGGGGGCGGGGAGGGCGCTCTGCCGGCGGGCCGCGGCCGCCGGAGGGCACCCAGCCGGACCCGCCGGTCCGCCACGCACCGGTCTGCCACAGCCAGCCAGCCCCACTGACAGACGACGGTTCGGCGAAAACACCGCAGCCAGCCGCCCCACTGACGGACGACAGTTTGGCGAAAAGCGACGCGCCTCACCGCTCAGTGTGTAGCCCAGGCCGCTCCCCTTCATCTTGCCGGGCACCTCCTCCCCCCGCAGCAGCAGCTTGATCAGGTACTTCTGCAGCCGCCGGGGGGCGTGGAGGGGCGTGGCGGCGCCCGGGTCGGGCGGCAGACCGGAGCGCGCAGGTCGGGCGCGGGGGGCCGCGCGCGCGAGCCGCCGCACGGACGCGTCGGAGCTTCCGCGAGGCCCCGGGAGCGTCGAGCGGCGCCGCCGGCGCCGCGCCTGCGTGTGCGAGGCGATGGCCTTGTGGTCGCGGGTGCCCACGTGGGCGGCGCAGGCCCTCCAGTCCCTGGCAAGCAGAGGAGGAGAAGAGGGCGGGAGGGGCCGGGATGGTTGGAGCACGCGGCACGATGGACATCGCGGCACACACCGCAATGCCCGAGGACCAGGGCGGTGAGCCATTGCCACAAGGTGGGCTCGCCGGCCTGGTCCTGAGGCCTCGCGGTGTGTGCCGCAATGGCCATCATGCCTGGCGGCAGCGTCAGCGGTGAGCAGGAGCAAACCGCAAAACCTGCAAACCTCTCTCTCCCACGCTCTCTCTCTCGAGCCCCCGCGCCATCTCGGCCGGCCCCTCCCTCGCGGCACTCTGTCCTCCCCTCAGCGCGCCTCGGGCGTTTTGCCCAGTGCCCAGCGCCCATGCGGCACACGCGCCCCCTCCTGCGGTGCTCTGTCGCCGCTGATCCACCTCACAGTGCAACAGTTCTCCCACCCACCTGCCGTGCAGCGCCAGCGCCTCCTGAAACAGCCGCTCCTCCTCGTCTGTCCATGTCCGCGCCGCCGCCCGCTGCTGCCCAACGTCCTTGCGCTTGCGCCGTCCCCCGTCGCCCCCGTCGCCGGCGCTGCCCTCCGCTCGTGCCGTCGGCTGCTCCTGCTGCTGGGGCGGCGGCGGCGACTGGGCCTGGGCCGCTGCCACCATCAAGGCGGCTGGGGCGCCCGCCGCCCCCTCGGCGCCCGCTAGCGACGATGGCGCTGCAGTTGCTTCTGGCGCTGTCGACACTGCTTGCGCAGCTGCTGCCTTTGGCTTCCGCCCTGCACAACCAGCACACAGGGAGATTTGGCAGGGCACGCCACAGACCCTCCCCGGGCATGCCTTCCAGTGCGCAGCGCCAGGCGTTGGTTAATGTTGCTGCCGACGCACCGCGCCGCCCGCCGCCGCCTGCTGCCCTCTTGGGCTTGGGCTTTGCTCCGAAATCGGGGTCCTCGTCCGAGTCATCGGCACCGCCATAGTCCAGGTCGTAGCCCTCCTCGGCCGCCTGCACCAGCACAGGCGCAAAGGGCGGGGGCGCCGTGGCGGCGGCGCCATGCGATCGGCAGGCGCGCGTGCTGACACAGCAGCGGCCCGCGTCGATTCAGGCGCGACCTGTTCGCCTCCAGATGCTGATGCTGATGCCAGCGCGCCTCCAAACAGTGCCGCGCTCTGCGCGCCTCACCAGCAGGCGCGCCAGCGCCGCATCGTTGCTCGTGTCTGCCATCGGCGCGACTGCTGGGAGCTCGAAGCAGCGCCGATTTCAACGCTCGACTCGACTTCTTGAAAATTGCACCCCTCTTCTCTCCTCAGAGACTGATCAGGGCGACTGAGTGGGATGCGCGGATGGAACGATTGAAGCGATGCATGCAAGTGCGCCGCGGGCGCTGAGTGGGCGGTGCCGCCGACTGCTCCGCTCCGGCGGGAAGCGCTGTCGCCTCCCGAGCTCTGGCGCGGTCCTGCTGACGTATTGCTGCACGCCTTGCCTTGCAGGTCGGCGTTGATGCAGATGAGAAGCATGGTAAGAGGCTGGTCTTGAAGCAGGATGGCCGGCTGCTGCTGTTTTGGTTTGAGGGGTCAAGCTTTAGGCGATGGCGGCGCGTAACATCCTTAACCCGGAAGCAACCCCCGCCATGCTCACAATTCTGCACAATGCCGCAACACGCACCATGGTCAAGCGCTGCAAGACCATTGTCAGGCGCTGCAGACCTGCTCTGCCCTCGGCACTCAGTGCAGCAGCCCCGCCGCCGCTGCGCTGGCGGCCATGATGCGGTGGGAGTGGTTGGGCACCAGCCTCAGGTCCTCCAGCAGCTCGCCAGTCATTGGCGAGGTGGGCGCCCGGCCCCTCTCCCGCTGCCGCACGATCCAGGCTGTGGACAGGCCACCAGGAGGGGAGCGCTTTGAACAGCTCATGCTAACGCCTGCCGCCCTGCACAGACCCATGCACAGACCCATGCTCACCCTCGATCGCCGTATGCTCGTAGGTGCAGCCGTCGGCTGCCAGCACCGGGTCGCGCATCAGCTCGTGTGTGATGGGGCAGAGCAGCTCGCTAATGACAGCTTCCAGCGCTGCTGCCCCAACAACAACGTTGCTCCCACCAGAAGAGGCGCTAGCGGGGTCGCTGACGGCCCCACCAGCCAGCTGAACCTGCTGTGCCGGGGCAGCGGGCGGCTCAGGCGCTGTCACTGCACCTGCCGCTGCCGCGTCTGCTGCAACTGGGCCAGTCCCGCCCCATGCGCGTGCCGCATCCTCCGAAACCCCCATTTCCAGCAGCAGCTGGTCCAGCTCTGTATCAGCCTCGCTCGCAGGTGGTGCCTCTGCTGCAGGTGGCTCTGACACCTCCCCGCCTGCCGGCGGCGGCGCGGCCTGTTGTTCGGCTGAATGCAAGCCCCCGCTGCTGCTGGCCTCGTCTGCAGGGACAGGCGCTATGCTCGCTGCAGCCGCCCGCCGCCTCTGCTTCTTCTTGGCCAATCAGTTGACCTGCGCGGCTGTTGCCGGCAACCATGTCCAGCTGCATGTCCAGCGTCAAGGCAAGCCTGTCCAGCGCCACCGCTGCTGGAGCCTGGGCCCACGAGGTGCCCAACAGCCGGACCAGGCTCGGGATGCCGCCTGCTGCTACAAAGGCCTCCCGGTTAAAAGCCTCAGAGGCAAGGTAGGCCAGTGTCGCAGCTGCTGCCTGCTGGATACTGATATCATAGCTGGCGTCCAGTAGGCGCACCAGGCGGGGGATGGCACCTGCGGCCGCGATGGCCTTGCAGCAGCATGCATCAGAAGCCAGGTTGAGTAGAGTTCGGGCAGCTGCATGCCGAGCCTTCCCCGTGGTGCTGCTCAGCATGCAAACCAGGGGCGGGATGGCGCCGGCAGCTGCGATGGCCTCTTTTGCGGGAGGATTGTAATAGCACATGAGGCAGAGCGCTCCGGCGGCGTAGCGCTGTGTGTCTGTCGCAGCGTCCAGCATGCGAGCTAAGGCCGAGATGGCGCCGGCAGCTGCTGCGGCCTCTTGATTGGGGGGGCTGTCAAGCAGGAGGTGCTGCAGTAGGTGGGCTACTGCCTGTTGCGTGGCCTCAAAGGCAGCACCCAGTGCGCGAACCAGGGGGGGGATGGCGCCGGCAGCTGCAATGACCTCCAGATTGGGCGTGTGGCAGGCCAGGCTGCGCAGCGCTTCTGCTGCTGCATGCTGCAGGGCGTCGCTGGCAGAATCTAGCATGCCCACCAAGTGCGGGATGGCACCAGCGGCTGCGATGGCTTCGCAGGTGGAGGGACGGTCCATGACGATGGGGCCCAGCTGCGCTCCAGCTGCCTCTTGGATACGTTCATCGCTGCTGCTCAGCTGGGCGATGATGGCAGAGACGTTGGACTGCAACATGTCGACAGCCTGCAGTGTGCACGCGTGGAGCGTAAGCCAAGAGCGGGCGCAGAGGGGCGTGCGCCGTGCGCACCACCGACCCTCACACCCGCCCGGGGGGTCCCTCGGCTCGGGTTGCCCTCCCCACGCCAGGGGGAGAGCAGCGGCTTGCCCAGGAGCTCACCAGTGCGAGGGGTGGGAGTTCCAAGGAGGTTTGTAAGGGTGGACGTATGTGATGTAGAGGTTGCGCGAACCCGAGGGGGGCTCAAGAAGTGGAAACTTTCGCCTGCTCACGTTCCAAGAGTGTTCCGCTTCTCGTGGCGGCGCTCGGAGCGGAACATCCTTGGAACGTGAGCAGGCGAAAGTTTCTTCCACTCCTCGAGCCGCCCTCAGGTTCGCTCGGCGCTGGGACCAGCAGTTGCCAGCGCTGGCTCCCATGCATCTCCTGTGACGGGGTGCTTCTCTGGCCTGGTGTTGTCGTTCGCTGCTGCAGCGAACCCGGAGCCCGACCGACGCCCCGACAGCCATTCTTGCAAACACTCTCCGTCCACCTTGCCGCAGTCTCTTGCTCACTTGCAAGAGAGAAGAAGAGAGAAGCAGCGCTCTACAGGCGCAACACTCGCATGCACTGCACTAGGCCTTGCCCACCTTGGCGCGCCCGCCGCCGCCAGCGTCACCCTCC
Source organism: Chlorella sp. A99 (assembly GCA_003063905.1). NCBI lineage: Eukaryota > Viridiplantae > Chlorophyta > Trebouxiophyceae > Chlorellales > Chlorellaceae > Chlorella > Chlorella sp. A99. Next base: position 748,518 of record PCFQ01000004.1, on the reverse strand, counting down.
CTTGCCCTGCTTCTGCTTCTTCTTGGCGCCGCCGGCGGCGGCTGGCGCGCCATCGCGTGCTGCAGTCTTGCGCTTGAGCGACGCCACCAGCAGCTTGAGGTCCGCCCCGCTTCCTCCGCCGCTGCTGCCGTCACGCTGTCGCTGCTGCTGCTGCTGCTGCTGCTGTTGCAGGCGCGGCGCGAGCGCCCGCTCGCTGCCGCCGCCGCCGCCGGCGGCGGCCAGCAACTTGCTGCGGCGGGCGGCGACCTGGCTGGCGATCGCGGCGGCGCCCTCCTTGAAGCGGGGGTCGGTGGGGTCGAGTGCAAACTCGGGGGAGGTGACCAGCGCGGAGAAGCGGGGGTCGGAGAGGTCAGCGCCACGGAAGCCGCCTGCAGGGTGACGCGGGCGGTGCAAGAGGGGGCGCGAGGAGGTGGGCAGAGGTCAGAGGCTGTGGCAGCACGCGGAGCGCACGAGCGCACGGCCGCGAGAAAGGGCGCGCGCCGCCACGGGCGCTCGCGCCCCCGTCCCACCGCTCCCGCGCGCGCGCGCGCACCCGGCCCCGCGTCCTCGTCGTCGCTGCCGGCCTGCCGCTCGCGCCGCCGCGCCTCCCTCTTTGCCTTGGTCTTCTCCTGGCGTGACGTCTTGCGCTGCTGCTGCTTGGCGCCGCCCGCGGCTGCCGCCTCTGCGGCCGACGCGGTGCCGGCAGCGGGCTGGACCGCCGCGCCGCCGCCGCGATGGCCACGGCCTGCCGCCAGCAGCGCCGCATCATCCATGAGTAGCATCTCCAGCTCAGCAGCGTGGCGCGGGTCGGCGGCTGCGTCGTCGCCGCCGCGTGCCTTGTCGCGCCGCCGCCGCTTGCGCTCGCCGCCGCGCTCGGCGGCGGCGCGCGCGCGGCGCTTGCCGGCGGCGGCGCCGCCGCCCTCGCTGCCCTCCTCCTCCTGCCTCCCCTCCTCCTCGCCCGCGCACGTGCCGGCAGAGGGGCCGTCCTGGAAGAAAGGATCATCAAAGGGATCATCCTCGCGCTGCACAGCAGGTGGGAAATGGCGCAGGCATTGTGAGCCAGGGAAAAGAAGCGCGTCAGCAGGTGGCCGCCCAACCGGCGCGGCCGTGTCGGGCGCAGCCTCCTCTCACGACCACTCTCCGGTGCGCCGCCACGCGCCCGCGCCAGTCCCTCCGCCCAACGCCCCAGCGCTTCCGCGCCTTCCACCTGCCTGGGAAAAGGGGTCTCCCCCTGCAGCAGCCGGCGCGCCCTCGTCCCCGCCGCTGCCGCCGCCGCCGTCGCTGTCGTCCTCACTGTCGATGTTGTGCTTCCCCAGCCGCTTCGCCTCCGCGCGCTTCTCGCTGCGAGGGCATGCAGCGTCGCAGCGCGGGCGCGAGCGTTGCCGGCGGGGGAGTGCCGGATGGGCGGGCGGGCGGGCGGGCGCGGGCGAGCGACTGCGGCCAGCGCCTGCATCCCAGTCGCCCAGTGCGCAGGCTGACGTGCGCCGGCGCCCCTCCCCTCACCGCTTGCGCCGCAGGTAGGCCTCCCAGACCGTCTCCCCCTTGGCCACTGCCGCCCCCCGCCGCTTGTCCAGCAGCCGCTGGCCCAGCCCCTCCAGCCCGGGCACAAACGTCACCTACCCATGCGCGCGCGGGCAGCGATTCGATGGGCGGCAGAGCGCGCAGGCAGTCGGGTGGGGCGGCTCAGCGCGCGGGCGGGCGGCTCGGAATGCGGTCGGCGGCGGCGTGCGGCACTGGCGACGCCGCGCCCCAGCGCAAGCCGTCGCAGCAGTTGGCTGACTCTCACCTCTATCTCCATCTCCTTGTCGCTCTTGGGCCCCCGGCGCTTGTCCCCCCGTGCCCCCGCCGCCGCCGCGCCGCCCTCGCCCTCCTTCCCCTCCTCCTCCTCCTCGCCCTCCTCGCTGCCGCTGCCCCCGCCGGCCGCCCAGTCCTTGGCGCCGCGCCGCTCGCCGGCCACGGCCGCGCCGCCACCGGCGCCCTCGCCACCCTCGCCGTCCAGCAGGAGGCCCAGGTAGCGGCGCCGCAGCGCCTCGCCCTCCTGCTCCTCGTCGCCGCGCGGCGCGTCCTCCTCCTCCTCCTCTTCCTCCTCCGTCTCAGAGGCCAGGTAGGCCTGAAGGGGAGCGTGTGTGTGGGTGGGTGGGAGGTGGGGGTGGGGGGCGGGGGCAGTGGGGGCAGCCGCAGGTAAGGGGGGGGGGTCTCGCAGCGCCGCACGCCGCACGCGCGCAAGGCAGCCCCCCTCACTGCCCCGCGCACGCGCTCCAGCAGCTGCGCTCTCCGCCGCGGCCCCCACCATCGCCCTCGCGCTCCCCACCACCAGCAGCACTCCCCCTCGCCCCCACCCGCCCTGGTCTCCTTGGGCCCCCACATCACCCTCACGCCCCTCACGCGAGCAGCATGCTATACCCACAGCAGCATGCTATAGCCAAAGCAGCATGCTCTAACTCCTCAGCATGCTATACGCACCCAGCATGCCATACCCACCCACCCACAAACCCCACCCTGAAGTCGTCCTCCTTGATCTCCTCAGCCGTCAGGCGCCGCCCCAGCGCGCGCCGCCGCCCCGCGTCCTCGGCGTCCCACGTCAGCGCCACGCTCGTGTGCTGCAGCGCCCGCGTCTGGAACGCGGGCGGCGCGTAGTCGGAGGGCACCTCGGCCGCGGCGTCGCGCGCCTGTGTGCGGCGGCAGAGGCGGGAGGAGAGGCGGTGCAGCGGAGGTGGGGGGTAGGCGGGGGCGGCGGGGGTGGGAGGAGGGGCGGCAGAGGTAGGGCGGGAGAGCCGGAGTGAGCGCAGGGCCGGCGCCGGCCGGCGCGGCAGGCGAGCATTGCGCCGCACGCAGCAGCCGGTACAACCAACACGCGCGCACCTGCCGGCCCTCGAACGACTGCTCGTCGGGGACAAACCGAAGATCGAACTTGCAGGCGGCTGCGCAGGAGGGCGGCGGGAGGCAGGGAGGAGAGGCGGCGGGCGGAGCAGCGTGAGCGGCCCAACGATGCTGCGCCAGTGGAGCTTCGCCGCAAGATCGCGACCACGGCTTCTCCGCGCTCCCCCTTCGCCAAGCAACTCTCCCTTAACAACAGCACACACCAGCAATTCAATCTCACTCTTCATAAACTCCATGCCGTCGCATTCCTCGTACAGGCGGTTGGCCGCCGCTGGCGAGCTGCACTCCACCACCGCATAGTAGTAGCGCAGCTTGGAGAGCTCGTAGAGCCGCAAGCGCCGCTGGTCCACCTCCCCGCCGTCGTCGGAGCCAGAGTCGGAGGAGGCGGCCGCTGCACCGGCGCCGGCCGCCGCCTCCTCGTCCTCCTCCTCCTCTTCCTCGGAGGACGGAAGGGCGCCGGCACCCTCCTCGTCAGAGTCCGAGGCCGCCGCCGCCGCCGCTGCTGCGCGCGCGGCCGCGCGCGCCGCCGACCGCGCGGCCTTGGCGCACGCGGCGCTGCCGCCGGCGGCGCGGCGGCCGGCGGCGCCCACGGGCCGGGCCGCGCGCGCGGCGTCGCCGCCGCCCCCCTCCCCGCGCCGCCAGATGTTCTGGGGGCCCATGGCCGCCTCCTGCGCCATGCGCTCGAGCCCATAGTCGGATGGATACACCGTGACCCTGCGTCAGAGCAGCAGCAGCGGCAGGTGGGAGGAGGGGCCAGAGGAGGGCGAGCTCGGAACGAGCGGGAGATGGGGCCCAGGGGGCCGGCGCACGAGCGGCCGCATGTGGCAGCGGGTGGCAGCCGCATGGCAGGCCCAGCCCCGGCCGACGGCCGCACCCTTGCCAGCGGCCAGTGGCCAGTCCTGGCTCACCTCTCGATGGCCTCGCCCTTGGGCAGGAAGGAGCGCAGCACTGCCAGGATGTCGACCGCCCTGCGGCCGGGCGGGCGCGGCGGCACGAGCGCGCGCGCGCGTCGGCCCCCGGGCCCCACCGCACGCAGACCGCTCTCGCGCGCTCGCCGCGCGGACGCGACTGCGTGCAGCGCGCAGAGCGCAAGCTCGCAGACACCGCCGGCCGCAGCAAGCAGCAAGGTTCCCCACCCCCCATCCCACCACCACCCCACCCCACCACCACCACCACAACAACAACAACCCACACACTCCCCCACCTGACGTGGTCCCAGTCGAGGTCCAGCACCGCCAGGCGCGCCGTGGCGTCGGGCAGCATGGGCACCGCCTCGTCGGGGTTGGCCGCCAGCGCGCCCACGCCCCACTCCGCGCGCTCCGCCGAGTCCAGCGATCCCTCCCCCTCCGGGGGCGCGCCCCCCGCCCCCTCCTCCGACCCTGACTCCGAGTCCGAGTCCGAGTCCGAGGCTGCGTCTGCATTGCCCAGCGCCAGGCCCTCCGAGCCCTCGTCGTCCTCGTCCTCGCTGCTGCTGCTGCTGGCGTCGGGCCCGGCCAGCCCCCTGCGGCGGCGCGCAAGGAAGGGGCGTGGGGGAGCCGGGGAGGAGGGTGGGCGAGCAGGGGCGCGAGGGGGAGCCGCTGGCCGGCGCTGCAAAAGGCGGCTGCGGACAAACCCCCCTCCCCCCCACCCCCACCCCCACCCCACCCCCACCCCACCCCACCCCACCCCGCACACACAGGTCAAACAGCACCAGCGCCGAGGGGTGTGCAGCGCAATGCCGGCAGCGCTAGCGTCCACTCGCCTCCTGGCTGGCACCAGACGCCGCGAGCGCTCACCGCATGCGTGCCCAGCGCTCACGTGCTGCCGCCTCCTCGCCATCCAGGCTCCCCTCGGACCCGCTGTCCTCCTCTTCCTCGCCGCCCTCCTCCTCTGCCGCCTCCTCCTCGCTGCTGCTGCTGCTGCCGTCGGCCGGCTGCAGCGGCGCTGGCTTGCGGCTGGCCGGCGCGCGCGCCGCCGCGCGCACCTTGCCCTTCCGCGCCGGCGCTGGCTGCTCCTCCTGCTCCTCATCTGCACCCTCATCAGACTCCTCCTTGCCCTGCGACTGCGGCTGCTTGTCCTGCTTCCACTCTGCCTCGTCCCTCAGGCGATAGTATTTGCGCATGTCCTCATTGCGCCGGCCAGCGCCCGCGACGCGCCGCCCGCGCTTGTCCACGCGCGCGCGGACCTGGAAGCTGGGGTCCTTGAACATGCCTGGCAGGGGTTGGTGGAGGGGAAGGAGGGGCAGCGAATGCCCCGTGAGAGGACTGCAGGAGACAGAGCAGCCGCCGCCGGCTCGGATCCAGCCGCCGCTCCCGCCGCGGCCGGCCCACCTGCGAAGCGCTCATCGACCTCCACCTTGGCCTTGGCCTTTGGGAATCGCTGGAATCGGGGGTCTGTGTGCACTGCGGCGAAGCGGCTGTCCGTGACGACTTTGCCGCCGCCCCCAGGCTTGCCGTCCTTGCCCATGGCTGCGGCTACGCAGTCTCTAGGCGACTGGTAGTCTTGGGAAGGGCTGTTTTACGCGAAAGAGCGAAGTTGGTGCTCCTGCAATGCATGCGGCTGGTCTTGAGAGCTTTGAGAACCGCCAAACGCACGCAGTGTCTGCTGCGATCGCTTGAGACAGGAGCTTTGGCGAAGATCGGCCGTCCCCAAATAGAAGAATCAGTGGTGGCAAACAGCATGGCTCAATTTAGCGCCACCGCCCTGCATCGCGCTCTCCGCATCCTGTTCAATCGATCCCTTCAAAAAGAGAGGTCAAAACAGCACCAATGGCATTCGAGCCTGCCCCGAGCGATCTGCTCTACTTCCGGCCACCCACGATTGATGATCTAGATCGCATCGATGAGCTAGAGGTGCGAGGACTGCTACCGCCGCGCTGGTTGCGCCTCCATCGCCCACCGCCGCTTGCCGCCGCCTGCGACCGGGTGGGCGCGCGCCCTTCCAAGCCCTCTGCCCTCCTGCCCCAAGCGCAGGCGGCAGGCTACCCCCCCGATGAGGCGGCGTCCCACGAGCGGCTGGCATTCCGCATTGAGCACGCCGCCGGCCTTTTCCTGGTGGCAGTTCAGGCGGCTGCCGGCCCGCTGGGCGGGGACGAGCTGGTTGGCTTTGTGTGCGGCACGGCGACGTGCGCCGACCACCTCACGCAGGAGAGCATGGGGCGGCACGAGCCTGAAGGGGGTGAGGCAGCGGGTGCCAGGGCCAGTGCTGCACGGAAGCGGGGAGAGCCTCAATGCAAGGGGGGCAGAGCCAGAGCCGCGGTGCCTTGAGGCCGCCTGCGGCATTCCCCCGCCCCCTCTGCTGCGCTGTTGCCAGCCCCGACCCGCGGCCCATACTCCCCCGCCCTCCCCCGCGCCCTCGCAGCGCTGCTGTGCATCCACTCGGTGTGCGTGGCGACGGGCGCGCGGCGGCGCAGGGTCGCCACCCGCCTGCTCCACGCGTACCTGGCCTACGTGCGGCAGACCTCGCCACAGCTGGCCGAGGCGCGGCTGCTGTGCAAGGAGGCGCTGGTGCCGCTGTACGCAGGGGTGGGCTTCGTGATGGTGAGGGGCACCCGTGGGTGACGGGGGGCGAGGGGCGCCCGTGGGTGGCGGGGGAGGGGGTCCAGCAGCGCCGTGGGGCACGGGTATCTCAGGGTACCCAGCTGCTCCACTGGGGCCCTGTGGCCGAATTTGGCGCACGGCGGTCTCTCGACCCACGGGGGCCCCGGTCAGAGGCAGGGGGCCGTGCGACAAGTGCAGCGCCGGTTCATCCTTCCATCGAGGCGGGGGCACTGATGCGCGCGGCATGCGCGGCCCCCGCAGGTTGGCCTGTCGTCCGTGGAGCACGGGCAGGACGCCTGGCTCGAGATGCGGCTGCCGCTGGGGGGCGGCGGCGCAGTCGATGGCAGCGACGGCGAGGTGGAGGGCGCGCAAGCCTGGTGCAGTGAGGAGTGCAGCGAGGAGCAGGAGCAGCCTGTTGAGCGGCAGCGGCAGGACGGCGGCACGGCGAGCTGACCCGGCTGGGCCCGGTGCCTGCCTCTGCGCGTGGTGCACCCGCCAGCGCCGATGGTAGGAGCAACGTGCTGCAACTTTGATGCAGTGCATCTATAGCTGCACCTTCTTTCTTCCCCCCGCTGTCAACTTGTCATGGGCGGGTCCACCTTTCAAGTCTGCACCAAGAGGTCCGCGCTCGCCCGCTCAATTTTTTAGGCTCCACAAGCACAATCGGAGGTCGCGGGCCTAGTTGCAGCCGAGGAAATCAAAGCACGATGCCCGCCGCTCCGCCCCTGCACGATCAGTGAGTGCCATGGAACCCCTACGTGCTGGTAGTAGCAGCTGCAAGCCAGACGGCGCCCTCTCACAAACCGTCAAACACGCCACAATGATCGGGGGCACTGCACCAGCGCGGCCCGTGCCCCTGCGAGCATGTCGAGCCCATGCGGAGTGCCTGGAAGCAGCGCGGCGCATGGCATCCGGGCCGGCGGCGCAGTGGCGCCAGGACGGGCGGGGGCAGGAGGGTTCCCCTCGCCTATCGCTTGACGAGTACGCACGAAGCAAGTCTTGTGTGCGTTACACCTACATTTTCTGCTGCACTGCAGGCTGGACATTGTGGTGAGCGCCCTGCACGACATGGAGCGATGGCGGGCAATCGTCCGTCCAGGCCGCGCCAGCAGGCTGCGCAGCGGTCATGAGCCTCCCGCGCGCCCCGCCTTGCTCCCCGTCACACGCTGAGGGCCGCCGCTGCTCTGCGCCGCGCCCCCTGCGTGCTTTCCACCCAGATTCCCACGATCCGGAACCTCGACTTCTTGGAGCAATGGTGGGTGCTGCACCCGCTGCCGCTCACGTGCTGCTGCTGTCGTGCCGCCGCTTGTGTGGCAGCTCGACAGGGGCGCAGCGACGCCCGCACGCCTGCCGACGCACATGCAGCGCGGCAAGCCCACTCGCCGAGCGCCGCGTGGCTGGCTGACCTGCCGGGCCGGAGCGCCGCAGACCCCGCGCCTCTTGCTCGCCCGCGCACATCCCTCTCTCTCTCTCTCCCGCCTGCATGCGCCCCTCCTGCTCCCCCCAGGCGGCCGTTCTTCCAGCCATACCACATCATCATCGTGCAGGATGGCGACCCCTCCCGCAAGGTGGAGGTCCCCGAGGGGGTGAGCGCACGGGGGGCGAGCGCACCGCTGCGGGCGCCGCCGCGCGCCGCTGCGCCGCCCGAGCCAGGCCCGCTCGGCCGCTGCGCGGCGCGGCGCGCCCGCCGAGCGCGCCTGGCACCCGCGGCCCCCGCGCATGCAGTTTGACTATGAGCTGTACAACCGCAAGGACATCGAGCGCATCCTGGGCGACAACGCCTGGTGCATCTCCTTCAAGGTGGGCTTCCTGTTCTCGGCCACGCCTCTCAGTCTCAGTTTGTCTCCTGCTCTCAGTCGCTTTCTGCTCCCCGTCGAGCGCCGCTGGGGCGAGGAGCCTGCACCTGGGCTGCGGCGTGCCGGCGCCCGCCACGCCGCGCCCCGCGACGCGGCGCCGCCCGCCCCCGCCCCGCCCCTCACGCCAGGACTCGGCCTGCCGCTGCTTCGGCTACATGATCAGCAAGAAGAAGTACATCTACACGAGTGAGAGGCTGGGAGTGTGTGTGTGTGTGTGTGTGTGTGGGCGGGTGTGGGTGGGGTGGGGGGTGGGGGGTGGGGGGGAGGCAGGCGCGCGTGCGACGGTCACACGAGCGAGGGGCTGGGCTCGGAGGGGCGCGCGCGTGACAGTGCGCGCAGGATGCGTGTGTGTTGCGAGCCGGGAGATTGCGCGGCGGCTCGGCCGAGGGCTGCGCGGGCGCCGCACGCCACTGCGAGCGCGCCGGTCCCCGAGCGCGCGGTCCGCCACCGCGCCGCCGCCGCCGCCGCCGCCGCAGTCGACGACGACTGCTTCGTGGCCAAGAACCCCAGCGGGCTGGAGATCAACGCGCTGGAGCAGCACATCCGCAACCTGCTCACGCCCTCCACTCCCGACTTCTTCAACACGCTGTGGGTTTGGGGGCGCAGGGGCGGGGGGGTGGGACAGCCGAGGGTCGGGGGTGGGGGTGGGGGGGGGCGCGGGGGCTTGGCCGCGTGGATCGGCAGGGCGGCCCCTGGCGGCCGGCAGGCGCGCGCGCGGGCCCCGCATTCCGAACGCCCTCTAATCCACACGACTTGCGCAGGTACGACCCCTATCGCGAGGGAGCAGACTTTGTGCGCGGCTACCCTTTCAGGTGGGTGGGCCTGGGTGCAGAGAAGCGTGAGTTGCGTGGGTGCTCATGTGTGTGGCCGCGCGCGGATTGCGTGAGGTGGTTGCTGCAAATTCGCTGGAGGGACGGCCTGGCAGAGAAGGCGCCTGGCACGCGCCCTGGTCCCGGCGGCGGCTCCCCCGCCCCCCAAGCGAGCAGGCTCGCGCGAGCCGCCCCCTCCCGTGCCGCTGCCGCTCCCCGCGCTCGCAGCATGCGCGAGGGCAGGCCCACCGCGGTGTCGCACGGCCTCTGGCTCAACATCCCCGACTACGATGCACCCACACAGGCGAGAGTTGTGTGGGTGGGTGGGGGGCGGGGTGGGGGGGTGGGGGTGGGGGGGGCGCATGGGTGCACGCAGGTGACTCTTGGGCGGATGGGAGGGGGGCGCGGTCTGGGGCGCAGCGTGCCCGCANGGGGGGGGGTGGTGGGGGGGGGGGGGGGGGGGGGGGGTGGGGGTGGGGGGGGCGCATGGGTGCACGCAGGTGACTCTTGGGCGGATGGGAGGGGGGCGCTGTCTGGGGCGCAGCGTGCCCGCAGGAAGGGGAGCACAGGGAGCACACCGCCGCCGCCCTTTTGCTCCCCCTGCGGCGCGACCGACTGCTCTTGGTGCTGCTGTCGTCGGCATCGGCACTGCAGATGGTGAAGCCCATGGAGCGCAATGAACGCTACGTGGACGCAGTGATGACCGTGCCCAAGGTGGGTGTTCAATGTTAGCGCGCGTGGGCATTGGTGGTGAGGGTTGGGCGTTGGTGGTGAGGGTGGGGGGTGATTAGGGTGCAGGTGTGGGGATGGGGCGTACGGATGGGGCGACGTTGCGGCGGAGGGCTGTGCCCCCCACCCCACCCCACCCCCTGCCTCCCGCCGTCTCGCCGTCCCGCCGCGCCCACCTGTCCTCGCCCGCCGCCGACTCCCACACTGCGCCCCCCGCGCGCCCACATCCCCGCACCCCCACGCGCGCGCGCAGGGCACGCTGTTCCCCATGTGCGGCATGAACCTCGCGTTCGACCGCACGACCATCGGCCCGGCCATGTACTTCGGGCTGATGGGCGAGGGCCAGCCCTGGGGGCGCTACGACGACATGTGGGCGGGGTGGTGCGTCAAGGTGCGCGCGTGGGTGTGGCTGGGGGG
>PCFQ01000004.1:707812-735498 GCA_003063905.1 Chlorella sp. A99 | reverse complement strand
GGGGGGGGGGGGCGCGCGCGCGCGCGCAGGATGTGGCACAAGCGGCGGACAGCTCGGGTTTGCTGACCCAGGCGACGCCAGCCGCCTGAGCCCCAGCTCCCACCGCGCGAGCTGCACACTGGCCAGCGGCACCCCACCCCCCGACTCCGCCCACGCCTCTGCCTGGCCCCGCGCCCGCCGCGCATCACCTGGTTGGAGGGGCAGAAGAGGGTGCCGCGGAAGCTGGGCCCCAGCAGCTGGGTGAGGTTGGCCGCCGCCAGGCTGGCGTTGCACGAGGTGAGGTTGGAGTAGGAGGCAACGACATCGGCCATCGGCCGCGTGGGCGGCGGGCTGGGGCTGCTAGGGAGCGGCGAGGGGCTGCGCACCAGCACGGGGCTCGGGCTGCGCGGCACGGTCGAGCTGGCGGCCGTGCCGGTGGTTCCAGTGGTGCCTGCGTCCAGGAGCGCGCGCAGCGGGCTAGGGTGAGCGAGCGGCAGCGACAGGGCAGCGGCATGCGCGCTCCCTGCGGCGCCTGGCTGCGCCGCTCCTGTGCACCCCCGCTGCCGGCGCTGCTGTGTGGCCCCTGCCGCTCGCCTGTGCTGCCGGTCGTGGAGCCGCCAGTGGTGCAGCTGGGGATGCAGGGGCTGGGGTAGATGGGAAGGGGCGAAGGCAAGGGCACGGGGGAAGGAGAGGGCGATGGAGAGGGCGAAGGAGAGGGCGAGCCAGGGGGACTGGGCGACGGCGAGTGCGAGTGCGAGGGCGAGTGGTGGATGGCGTCGGCGACGGCGGCCAGCTGGGCGTCGGCGGAGCCGCCGGCGGCCTGCGTCGTCGCGGCGGCGGGCATGCCCAGCGCCGACGCCAGCGACTGCGTGGCCCTGGTGGAGGCGTCCCCGGGGAGCTGCCCCCGCACCCTCTCCAGCGCCTGCGCCTGCGCTGGGTCGGGCGGGCGCTGGGTGGAGCTGGCGCTGCTTGCGCCGCCGGCGCCGCCGGTGGTGGTGGTGGTTGTCCCAGTTCCGGCCCCCCTGCCGAAAGCGGCTGTGCCTGAGCTCCCGCCCTGTGGCAGCTGCTGGTCGGTCTGCTGCAGCTGCTGCTGAGTCTGCTGCGGGGGCTGGTCCGGCTGCGTGTGGTTGGCCTGCTTGGTGGCGGCTGCTGCCTGTTCGGCAGCCGCCTGCTGCTTCGCCTGGTCTGCGGCCGCCTGTTGTTGCGCCGCCTGGTCTGTGGCCGCCTGCTGCGCCGCCTGATCTGCGGCCTGGCGCGCCGCCTCTTCGGCGGCGGCCTGCCGCTGTGCCGCCTGGTCGGCGGCCTGCTGTGCAGCCTGGGGATTCGGGCTCTTCTGGAGGAGGTGACGGTGGGGCACTGTATGTGTGTGGGCAAGCGAGGGCCAGTTGGCGGGAAATTCTGGGAGCCGGGCGCAGACGCCGCCAGAATGCGCCTCTATCGCTTGCGCACCCCTGCACCACGCCCCACAACGGCGCCAGGCAGGAGCCACGCACACCTGCGGCGTGCGCCGTCTGTGCCACTGCTGTGAGGCACAGCAGCAGCGCCACCAGCGCTCCGACGGTCGGCGCTCGCACCATGTTGCAAGGGTTGGCAATCGCAGGTGCGTTTAATAAAGTCGCAGGAAAACAATCCAGTGCCCAGGGTCTGCTTGCTTGCTTGTTGTCAACACAGTCCGAGGGGCGCGCTTTCTTTCTTCCCGACGTATGCGTGATCTTTCCCCCTGCTTCGGTGCGGCAAGTGCAGCCAGCCGCTTCCCGCGCCCCAGCCCAGTTGTGTGCGGCTCGCTAGGTATCAGAGCCGCACTGAGCTGCTCGCTTGCCGAACCTGGCAGCGCCATCCCGTCTTCGCACTCGGGCGCACTCGGCTCAACACAACTACACAAGGGTAGGACAGTTTAAGAACCGCAGCACACTGTGCAGTGCTGAATGGGTAAGTCTACTTTCAACCATCTGCTGGCTGAGACAAGTCGGCTGAACCCTTGAAAGCGTGGAGCCTGCCCGCCGCACGTGCACACATCAGCGGCCCGCGGCCGCCACGGCGCCGGCGGGACGGCCGGCGCTCCCGCCGCCCCCGCCGCCCGCGGCCCCAGCGCCGCCTGTCGTCGCTCCGCCGCTGGCACCGCCGCCGCCGCCGCCTTCGACCCCCCCGAGGACGCTGGGGGGGATGGCCGGCAGCAGCACATCGTTGATGATGTGCAGCACCCCCTGGTTGATGGAAGGGCGAGAGAGGGCGAAAGGGGCGCACAGTGGACGGTCGGGGAAAGCCCACAGGCGGGTAGCGCATCGAGCCTGGCCGTGCCGAGGGGCTGTGACGAGGCCTCGCCGTGTATCGAGCCCATAGGCAGGTTGTGCATTGAGCCAAGCAGCGGCAGCGCTGCCAACAAAACATGTGGGAGCAGAGGGCACGAGGCGCGCGCGCCCCGGCGACCGCCCACCTGGGAGCCCAGGATGTTGGGCGTGACGATGCGCGCGGGGTCGCCGCCCGTCGGCAGCAGCTCGGTGGGGCTGGAGGAGCTGTTGACGCGCACCTGTGCATGGAATTGGCCAGGACGGCAGGGCGGGTGGAGGCAGGGGCATACGCGCACGGGCCAGGACGTTCTGCACCGCCGCGAGTCGACTGGCGGTGGTGCAAGCGCGGGATTGGCCGGCGGCGCCACGGGCTCTTCCCTCACCCCGCTGCCGCCGGCCACCTGGCGTCCTCCCGCCCCCGCCGCCCACCGTCAGGTTCTGGTCGCGCAGGCCGGTGGGCAGGCTGCGCCCGTTGGTGAGGTTGGCCAGCCGCAGCGCCTCGACGGGGTCGATGTGGTAGCTGCACATGTTGAAGGTGCATGTGTTGTGGGCTGCCTGCCCTGGCGCACTGCCACAGGGCCCCACAACTGGTGGCACGCCCAGCAGACTGGCGGATCGCCAGCGCAAGCGCGCGCTGTCCCGGCCAATGGCACGGCCCACGCCGGAGCCCGCCCGGCCCCGCCCTGCGCACAGAACTCACAGCATGATGTACGTGACCAGGTCTCTGGCACCCAGCAGCTGGGCGGCGGTACTGTTGATTTGTGCGAGGAACACAGCAAAGCCCTGGGCCAAGCAGGACGCGTGGGTCTGTGTGTCAGACCCGCGCAGCATGCCTCGCTCCTCCCCTGCTCCTGCTCCTGCGCTTGCCTGGTTGGAGGGGCAGAAGAGGGTTCCGCGGAAGCTAGGGGACAGCAGCTGGGTGAGGTTGGCTGCCTGCAGCGGGGCGGGGGAGGAAAGCAATGCAGCGGCGCATATCCTCGGAAGGTGGCATGCATGGCATGCGGACGCGCAGCACGCAAGCACCGGCCAGCCGTGCGAGGAGGCCGGCGCGCGCTTTGATCGCGCGCCCGCCTCACTTCCAGCGCCTGGTTGCAGACAGTCAGGTTGGAGTATGAGGCGACCACGGCAGACATGGGGCGGGTGGGCGCCGGGCTGGGGCGTGGGGAAGGGCTGCGTGCCGCCGCCGCGGGCGAGGCCGCGGAGGTGCCGCTGGAGGAACTGGAGCCAGAGCCCAGGCTGGGGAGGGAGCCCAGGCTGCTGAGGTTGAGGGGGCCGAGGTTCCAGCACCAGTTGCCCAGGCTGACGCCGCTGGGGCAGGGGCTGGGCGAGGGCCGGGGCGAGGTCGGCTCTGGCGACGCGCCGGGGTCTGGCGAGACGCCGGGGGACGTCGGCGGCGGGGAGCAGCCCCCGAAGAAGCAGCTGGCGCTCTGGCGGTCGGCCGCGCCAGGGGAGGGGGAGGTCGTGAGCGCCGAAGACTGCCCGGACAGCTTGGGGGAGGCGTTGAGGGCGTCTCGGAGCCGGCCGGCCGTGCCCTGGCCGTCAGCTTGGGCGGGAAGCAAGCGCTGCCCCAGGGAGGCGGCCAGCGCGTTGGTGGCCCTGCTGCCGGCGCTGCCGGCGTCGTCGGGCAGTCGCTCGCGCAGACGCTCGAGCACTTGGGCCTGGGCAGAGTCGGAGGCCAGCTGGGAGGAGCCCTGGGCAGAGCCTCGGCCGGGGAGGAGGCTGGAAAAGGGGCCGGCGCCGGAGGTCGCGCCCTGCTGCGCAGCCTGTGCCGCTGCAGCCTGTCGCTGCCGCTCCTCCTCCGCCTGCTGCTGCCGCTGCTGCTCCTCCTGCTGCTGGCGCTCCTGCTCCAGCGTGGCGTTTTGGGCGGCAAGCTGCGCCCGCATCTCGGCCTCGACGCGCTGGCGCTGGCGCGCCGCGGCCAGCTCGGCCGGTTGGCGCGCCGCCTCCTGCAGCGCCGCCTGGCGCGCGGCCTCCTGCTCGGCCGCCTGGCGCGCGGCCTCAGCAGCGGCGGCCTGTGCAGCGGCTGCGTCGCCCTGATCTGCAACTGCGACGCTGGCGGGAATGTCAGAGCCGACTTGGAGCATGTGGCGGTGCGTCGACGCGGCTGTGTGAGGGGGAACATTCAGCGTGTGGCCTTTTAATCTCGATTGATTTCCCCACCATGGCGCAGTCCCATGGCGCATGGTGGGTGCGTTGATTGCTAAGGAGCCGCTCTAGGCTGGTACAATGCTCATACATGGCGCTGGGCGGGCGTCAAGGTTTGTTCCTTGCCCCATGTTCTGCCACTCTGGCAGCCCTCTGGGGCATGGCGCGCGCAGTGGGGAGCAGCAGGGACCCACCAGATGCACGGGCAGCCCCCACAGCGGTGCAGAGGAGGAGCGTCAGCACCAGCGCCGCTCGCATGTGCGCCATGACGCGTCTCGGGCTGTCTGACAGAGATGGGAGTGGGGAGGATGTGGCCGAAGCTCCACGGATGTGAGGAAGAAGCTGCGCCCCAATGGGATCGTGCGTATAGGGCGGGACGTTCTTTCTTCCCCTGACCTCTGCACAGCCGCAGCTCGACCGATCACATCCCAGCACAAATGTAGAATAACAAAAATAAAATGACAGCGCAACGCATGTGGCAGCTCTAACTCTTCAAACATAGGGAATCGCTCGCGCGCCGGCGGCTCAGGCGCCGAGGTGGGGCAGGCGGACAGCCGCGGCCTTGCCGCGCCGCGCCTGGTGGCCGACCGCCACGCCCAGCAGCACCGCCACGCCCGCAGACAGCGCCCACTTGCCGGCCGCGAGCAGGGGCGGCGCGCCCGCGGGCGGCGCCTCCCCCCCCGTGCGCCCCGCAGTCTTCATCCCAAGAATGGGCGTGAGCTTGCCGTGCGCGCGACGCCGGCCGGCCCGCTCCCCCTCAGCGCCAGCAGGCGCGGCTGGCTTGGCGCTGCCCGCGGGCGCGGCCGCCGGCGCCGGGTGCGCACGCGGGCCCTGCGGCGTCGCGTCATCTGCTGTGGGCGGTGCCTTGGCTGCCGCCGTTGCCCCGGGCGCCGCCTTGGCTGCGGCAGCCGTGACCTCCGCGCGCCGCTCTGCGGCCTCCAGCTGCTCCCGCAGCTGCTGCTCAGCGTGCCGTCCAGCCGCCTCGGCTGCGCTCGCGCGCTCCTCTGCGGTCGCCAGCTTGGTGCGCAGCTCCGCAGCTTGCTGCTGGGCTGAGGCGCGCTCAGCGCTCAGCGCCTCGGCCTGCGCCCGGAGATCGGCGACGTCGGTGGCCGCCGCGCCGCGCTCTTGCTCCAGCGCCTCCTGCCGCTGGCGCAGCTCGGCCAGCGCGACCTGCGCGGCGACGTCGGCCTGGGCCCAAGCACCGCGCTCCTCCTGCGAGCGAGCAACACCTCGTGACATGGCTCAGCAGTGGCAGGAAGGGACAGAGCATTTGCCCCAAGACACGTCGCTAGGCGCGTGTACGCATGCTGCCCCGCTGTGCCTGGCTCCTCACCTGCGCCACCTGTGTGGCGGCGGCCAGTTGCTGCTCCAGGGAGGCGATACGGGCAGCCAGCGCCTCCTGCGTCTCGGCCGCCGCGGCAGAGAGCGCCGCTTGGGCAGCCTGTGCCTCTGCCAGCGCCTGCTTCGCCTGCGAGAGCCTGGCCTGCAGGCCGGAGACTGCTGCCTCCCTCTCCTCCGCCAGCGCAGCAAGCTGGACCCGCAGCTGCCCTGCCGCCGCCTCTGCCTCCCCCAGCTGCGCCTGCGCGCCTGCGGCCGCCGCCTGCGCCTCGGCCAGCTGCTGCTTCAGCGCAGCAATCTGCTCCATCTGCTCGCCTAGCGCAGTGTCCAGGCTCGCCTGTGCGGCCACCAGCGCCACTTGCGTCTCCTCGACCTGCCTCCGCAGCTGGGCTGCCGCCTGCTTGGCCTGGGCCTTGGAGCCCGCCGCCGCCGCCGCCTCCTCGGTCTTCCGCGCGGCCTCGGCCTGGGCTGCCGCCAGCTGGGCCTGCATCTCCCCCAGCCCTGCCTCGCTGGCCTGCAGGTCGGTGGCCGAGGCAGCCTGCACCTCGAGCGCCGCTGCCAGCTGCGCCGCCAGCAGTGCAACCTCGCTGGCCCGCTCCGCCTCTGTCTGCGCCAGCCGCTCCTGCAGCGCGGCCGTCTTGCGCGCTAGCCGGCGCTCCGCGGCATCCTGGCAGGCGCGCACCTCGGCCAGCGCGGTACGTGCGGCATCCAGGCTGGCGCGTGCCCCTGCCAGCTCCGCACGCGTGGCACCCAGCTGGGCCTCTTTGCCCGCCACCTCTGCCTGCAGGCTGTCCAGCCTGTCGCTCAAGGCAGTGACCTTGCCAAGCAGCATCGCCTTGGTTTGCTGCATAAGGTGTGTGGGTGCGGACAGCCGCAGTCAGAACAGCGGTCCCAGTCAAGGAGACGCGCTCCGCCTGATGCACCCCCAGCTCACGCCCACCTGCGCCTCTGCCAGCTGCTCTGCAAACGTCGCCTCCGCCACAGCCGCCTCTTCATAGCTCGCCTCCACGCGCAGCTGCGCGTCGCGCTGCGCCTCCTCCATGGCGGCCTGGGCCCGGGCCAGCTCGGCCTGCAACCCTGCTGCCGCCTGCTCGGCGGCCGCCTTGTCCGCAGCGAGCGCCTCCGCCTGCTGTTGCGCGGTCGCCAGGTCACCCTCCAGGACTGCCACGCGCTGCTTTTGCTCAGCAACTGCGGCCTCAAACGCGTCCCGCGCACTGGCAGCCAGTGCAGCGCGCTCGCTGGCCCGCGCGCCATCCTGCTGCACCTGCTCCAGCTGGCTGCTCAGCTCGGCCACCCGCTCCTGCAGCGCACCTTTGCACTCCTCCTTGGCAGCATGCGCCGCAGACAGCTCATCCCTGGCCTCCTCCAGAGTGACCTGCAGCTGCTGCGCCTTGTCCTCGGCTGCCTGAGCCAGCGTTGTTAGCTCGCCGGCACGAACGTCAGCATCCTGCTGCGCCTGCTGCAGCTGGTTGCGCAGCTCGGCAGCGGCGGCCTGCAGCGCTGTCTCTCTCTCCCCCGCAGCAGCCCGCTCTGCTAGCAGCTCGTTGCAGGCACTCGCCAGCGCTGCCCGTGCCTCCTCCAGCGCCGCCTGGGCAGCATCCAGCTCCTCTTCCAGCGTCCCCAGCTTGCCGGTGCCAGCGGCAGCATCCTGCTGCGCCTGCTCCAGCTGGGCACTCAGTTCGGCCACCCACTCCTGCAGCCTGGCCTCGCTCTCCTCCTTGGCAGCGTGTGCCACGTTGAGCTCGTCACGGGCGCTCGCCAGAGCCGCCTGGGCCTCTGCCAGTGTCGAGTTGGCAGCGCCCAGCTCCTCTTCCAGCTGGCTGCGTGCGCTGGCAGCCGCCACCTGGTCGCTGGCGGCTTCGGCCAGCCGCCGCCCAGCTGCCTCTGCCTCCTCCCTCGCGGCTGCCAGCTCCTTGCCCAGCTCCCCCACGCGGGTCAGCAGCTGCGCCTCGTTGCGCTGCAGGCCACGCAGCTCGGCAGCGTGCTGCTCAGCGGCCGCCGCCAGCCGCTGTTCGGCCTCCTCAGCCCGCCCGCGCAGCGCGGCCTGCTCTGCTGCCGCCTCGACCAGTTGCTGCTCGCGCGCCGCAAGCTCGCGCTCCAGCTGGTGCGCCGCCTCGTCGAGCTGGCGATGCAGCTCCGCCTCACGGCCAGCGAGCGCCGCGAGCTGGCTGTCCCTGGCGCCCAGCTCCCCTTGCAGCGCAGCCAGCGCTTCGTTCATTCGGAACAGCTCCTCGTTGGCCTCCTGCTCGCACGAGTAGGAAGGCGCACCAGTGACAGGCGGCAAGTCAGACGCAAGGGCCAGCACGAAGGAGGTGCATGTGCAGAAACGTGGCTCAGCGACATATCATGCCCAGCGCCAGCCACCCATGTGCCCGCCCGGCATGCACGCACCTGCACGCCCTGCTCCTGCTGACGCAGCTGGCGTGCCAGCTCCTCGGCCTCGTCTTTCTTCTGCGCCAGGCTCTGCGCCAATGCCTCGCGCTCGCCGCTGAGCACGGCGGCCTGGGAGATGAGGTCGACCACCATCTGCGAGGAGCATGGAAGCGTTCAGCAGAGCGTGGGAGGCTTGGGTGCGAGCGGGCAAGAGGGTGTAAGAGGCCGGCAGGGCGGGGCGCGCACGAGCAGAGCAAGCAAACAGGACAGATGGCAGGCGCTCGCGCATGCGGAGCTGGATGCCAGCACGTGCTGCGCGCCACGCGGCTGGCGGCGCCCCAGCCCACCACCCCGACCCCTCTTCTCCCACCCACCCACCTTGCCCTGCGCAGACTTGGACGCCTCGGCAGTTTCAAAGTGCGATTGCAGCACGCCCTCGTTCTCCTCTGCCGTGCGCAGCCGCGCCTGCAGGGCCGCCATCTCCTGCGCCAGCGACAGGTTCTGCCCAATCAGCACGCTCTTGCTCTCCTGCACAGCCTCCAGCTCGCGGCGCAGGCGCTCCGCCTCCTCCACCGCGTCCGCCACGCGCTGCGCGTCGGCCGCGGCCTGCAGGCGCGCCGCCTCGGCCGCAATGCGCCGCGCATCAGAGGCTCCGGCGCTGTCGGGGGCGCCGCGCGGCGCGCTGCCACCGGCTGCGGGCGTGGGCCGGCCGCCCATGCTGGCCCGCAGGCCGGCACTGCCATGCGAGGCGCCCGGGCTGGCGCCGCTCAGGCCCGTCGGCCGCGCGGCAGAGGCAGGCGTGTAGAAGGCATCCTCGCTGTCGACGCCCGAGCTGACTGAGCCCGCCGGCGACAGCGCGGATGTCGCGGCGCCAGACGGCCTCCCCGCGTATCGCAGCGGCAGCCTGCCCGCGCTGATGCTGGGGCTGGCATCCTCCTCATTCTCGCGCCGCGCAGAGGCTGGCGGCGTGGGCACGGCAGGGCCGCGAGGCGGCAGCGGGAGGCGGGTCGGGGAGCGCGCCTTGCTGGCACTGCCGGTGCTGGCAATGCTGCTCGTGGAGCTGCGGCGTGCGGCATTGTACCCCGTGCTCTGCAGGGAGCATGGGCATTTACTTGGCGTCGTGCGGCGGGAGCTGTCCGCGGGCGTCGGGCGGGAGCGGCCTGCGCGTGCTCTTGAGTTCGGCCGCCGCGCACCTTGGACAGCCCCTTGCTGACCTTGCCGGCACTGGAGGCCTTGTGGTCCTCCATCTGCGCGGGCTGCTGCGGGCTGGCGATGAACGTCGCCCGCGCGCTCCTGCTCGGTCCTGCCGCAGGGAGCGGCTTGGCATAAGCTGTGGGATTGCCAAACAGCTCTATGTTAAATTCAGATCTTGAGGCGCACTTTCTGTTTTTTGCGCACCCTTCCTTCATCTCCGATCGCATTTCTATCAACTATGAAACGCGCCGGAGCGATGCGACTGCACGCCGAGCCCAGCGGGAGCCAGGGTGATGCTGCCAGCGGAATGTGAGAGCCTGTGGCTCTGCGCAGCGATCTGAGCTCTGTGGGTGGCGCCTGGAGTGCAGGCAACGCTGTGGGGGTGCGGTGGCAAGTGCCCCGTCAGGCGGGTGGGATGGGCAGGCGGGCGGTGGGCAAAAACGGGCGGCTCCCAGCCGCCGCTTCACGCTCGTTGCCACCGCCGCTGCAGGCTGGCGTCCAAGCTCTCGCTGCAGGAGGGAGGCCTAGAGGCGGGCGGCACCACGCTCGTCCTCGCAAGCGAGGGCCCTGGCAACGTGGGCCAGCTGGCGGCCGACCTCCTCGCCTCCACCTTCGCGGCGCAGCGGATAGGCTGGCTAGATGACGACGCCCTGCTGCCGGCGGTGGGCGCGGCCGGCGGCGGCCGCCTGGCCATGGCGCTGGAGCTGTATGCGCTGCCCGGCGGCGGCGCCTTCCTGCTGCAGCAGCGCGCGCCCGCCGCGCCCGGCCTCCAGCGTGCGCTCGGCGAGCGCCTGGCCGCCTGGGCCGCGGACAGCGGCTTCCGCCAGGTGGGTGCCGGGCAGCTGGCCGGTGGGGCATCAGCTGGGGATTGACAGCAGCTGAGATGGTGGAAGCCGCTATCGCACGTCAACTTCTCCGCGTGCTTAAAGCCGCTCGAGCATGACACCGCTCCCCTGCCGCCTCCCCTCGTACCACAGGTGGTGGTGCTGGGCTCGTTGGACGCGGCGCTGCGGCGCGACGCGCAGCTGGCGGGGAGCCAGCTGCGCTGGTGGGCGCCCGCCGCCACGTCGGAGCTCCGCGAGCGGTGCACGGCCGCGGGGCTGGCGCCGCTAGAGGCAG
The DNA here is from genome assembly GCA_003063905.1 of Chlorella sp. A99. Classification (NCBI taxonomy): domain Eukaryota; kingdom Viridiplantae; phylum Chlorophyta; class Trebouxiophyceae; order Chlorellales; family Chlorellaceae; genus Chlorella; species Chlorella sp. A99. The sequence continues at coordinate 725,062 of PCFQ01000004.1, read as the reverse complement.
GCTGGTTTGCGGAGCGGGCGGAGGAGGAGCACCTGCTGCCGCCCTGGCCAGCGCTGGTGCAGCTGCGCCTGCAGCAGCACACGGGGGGGCCGGCGGTGGCGGCCGTGCTGATCTTTGCGGCAGAGGGAGAGAACCTGGCGGATGCTCACCAGCTGGCCGCCGCGGCCGCGCGCGTGGCGGGCCTGGCGCCGGGAGAGGGCGGCGGCGAGCCGCGGTGGGTGCCGCCACAGACGTGGCAGTATGTGTTTGGCCGCGCGCCAGTGATAGTGTGATCACGGCGGTGCAGCGCATGCCTGTGTCTGTGTGAATCCCGGCCGCCACCATCCACCCTCATGACTGGTGGAATGCACACCCCCGGTCAGGTCGCACAGCGGCTGCCCGCAGGGGGCTACCCGGGAAGCTCAGCATTATCGCAGGGAAGCATGCCAACCGTGCTGTGCACTCGCACCAAAATTGTGCGCCCGGCCTGCCGCGCTCAGCCGCCGCCGGGCGAGGCCACAGAGCGCTGGCCGATGCGCTGGCCCAGCGCCACCAGGCTCTCCGCCACGGGCCGCATCTCGGCTTCGTACCGCCCCAGCGCCGCCTCCAGGTCCCCGGGGTGGTGCGCCAGCGCCCTGGCCAGTGTCCAGCTGTTGACCACCGCTTTGGTGGTCCCTGCTGCCGTGTGGGGGCGCTGCGGCGGTGGTCGGGGCCACGGTGGGCACGGGCAGCTCAAACGCGAGGCAGCAGGTGCAAGCGCTTGAGCCGCTTGGGTGTGGTGATGCCCGCGTCTCCGGCGCGCGGCATGCGCCAGGTGCCTGTCGCGGCACCTGTGCTCACCAGCGAGCAGCCGCTGTCGCCCACCAGGCAGGCCCGCCCGCCAAACACGAAGCTGGGCGCCAGCAGGTCCTGTATGGTCTGCGCGCGGACAAGCAGCGGTCGCAAGAGAGCAGCAGCACACGAGAGGTGAGAGAGGCAGCAGCGCCGCGAGGAGACGTGCGCGGCAGTACAAGCGAGCCGCACCGCCTGACCCCGCCAAACTGGCAACCGACAACCTGCCAGCGCGCAGGGCCATCCCACATCCCCCTGCCTCCTCCCTCGATTGTCCTCCCAGCCTCCCATCCGTCTCGTCTGCGAATCAGGACGGCGTGATTGACAGCAACGTGCCTCGCCTGCACGAAGATGTCGGGCGTGGCTGCCACCAGAGCCGCAAACGGCGCCGGCAGCACCTGTGCCGCCACCGCCTTGCGCTCCTCGGCCACCTCGGGCCTGCAGGGGTCCGGCGGCAGGGCAGCGGGTGGTGGCCCGCCGCGCAGCCGCAGGAGCAGCAGCAGAGCTGTGTGCGGAAGAAGATAGCCCCAGCGCGCGAGGCAGCTGGCATGCCGGCGCCGCACGCCTGAGCAGGCCTCGCGGCACGCTGTAGCCATGGCGGTGGCCGGTGGCGTCGGTCAGGATGCGGTCGTGCTCGCCCTCCGGCGTGCGCCAATACCTACAGGCGCTGAGAGGCGGTGTAGGCGGTGAGAGCGCAAGGGCGGCGGCTGATGATGTGGCAGCGGGATGAATGTCGCGGGCGGCGTGTGAGGACGCGCGAGGACGCTGGCCCAGCTCTGCGTGCCTCAAGTCCCTGCCGTTTGCTCGCCAATCGGCGCAAAGGGCCCCTGCCTTGTGCACCCTGCCTTGTGCACTCACCACACCCAGTTGATCCGGCGCCTGCCGTGCTCGCGCTCGCCGTTGGTGCCGGGGATGACGTATGCCTTGCGCGAGTGGGGGTTAGGATCGCAACTGTTGGGTTAGGATCGCAGCAGGGCCCGGGAATCCCTGCAGCGGTTGCCGGGCGCGGCCAGGTCAGCGCACCCCAGGGCCGGCAGAGCAGCACCGCGTGTCCAAGGGCCCAGCCCCTCACCAGGATGTGGAAATGTGCCGCCTGGTAGACCGAAAAGCGGTCGCGGAGGAAGGCGGCCGCGTCGCGCGGCGCCTCGCTCTCCTCCACAAACCCCCGCCACGCCACGTAGCCTGCGGCGCGGCACAGGCGTGCTCAACAGTGCAGCAGCACCAGCGCCCGAAGAGTCGTGGGGCTCCCACCCACCTGCGTATGTGGACCTGACGCCGGGGCACAGCGTCCGGCGAACGAGCGACCCTGGGCCGTCAGCGCCGATCAGCAGATCGCCGCGCCGCTGGGCACCTTCCTGCAGCGTGACGGTCGTGCCGTCAGGTGCCACAGAGACCGCCGTCGCCATGGAGTGGGGGTGGTAGACGCCCGGCGGCAGCGCCGCGCGCAGTGCCCTGCGGGGCGCGATGAGCAGGGGGAGGGTGGGCAGAGCGACTGGCGGGGCAGGTGGCGCTGCGCTGGAAAAAAGCTGTCACGGAGGACTGTGAGGCAGGGCGCCACACCGATAGAGGACGTCCCATCCGCAGAACAGCTGCTCCTCGACTGAGCTGCTGAGCGCCGTGCCCGTGCGGTCAACGTACTGCCGCCCTGCCGAGCGCACGCAGAGGTCCTCCACGCGCTCGCACACCTGCGCACGCGCGCGGTCGCCAGCAGTGCAGAACCACGTGCAGCTGATGGGACAGTTGCAGGGTGGTTGCCGCACGCTTGTGGGGTGTGCGGGGGCAGGCATGGCGCCCTCGCCGCACGGCAGCGCTGAGGGCCCGCGTCCAGCGCCGACCGCCCATGTCCTCAAGTACTGTCACCTGCCTTGAAGTGCAGCAGGAAGGCCTCCAGGTCGGGCTGCACCACGAGCCCCGCGCCCTCGCTCCGCAGGTCCCCACTGCTCTGCTCGAAAATGTCCACCTGCGTGGACACGGAGGGGGGCTCAAGAACAGGCGCAGGAGGGGGAGCCTGTGGGCAGCCTCTGGGCGCTGACCCAGAGCTACACGCCAAGCAGCTGCTCCCCTGCAACCCGACATGCAATGTAGCGCGGCCCGCGGCGGCGGTGCGTGCCTGGCAGCCCAGCTCCTGCAGCGCGAGCGCCGCGCAGCAGCCAGCGATGGAGCCGCCCACGATGAGCGCGCGCAGGCCCAGCGGCGCCGGCGGCGGCCCGGCCGGCGCGGCAGCCACGGCCCCTCCGATGCTCAGGCGGTCATAGAAGGGCGCGGCCACCTCCCTCGGAGGCGCCCCCCTGCCTTGGTCATGTTTACCTGTTGCCGACATGGCGCGGACTGCTGCAACCTGTGCGCGGCGCGAGTGCAGAAGTAGGCGGGGAGAGGCAAGGGTGCCCAGGACTTTGGCCCCCAGGACTCTTGCGCAGGTTGGGTTGGGTCAGGGTTGGCCAGCGCTGACTGGGGAGCTTCCTGGAGTGCTGTCGCCTGGCAGCCTTGCCAGCTTGCAGCGCAACGCGGAATGCAGCCCAAGTTACCAGGGCAACACAGGGCAAGGAACTACACCGGCACCAGCCCCACAAGCTACCAGCCACCGCCGGCGGCCGCCCACCAGCAGCCACCTGCCGCAACTACTGCAGCTCGTCGCCGCCGCCGCTCAGCCGCTCGCGCTGCAACTGCTGCCGCTGCCGCGCCGCCTCGGCGGCCGAGATGAGCGCGTCGACGCCCTCGCCCGGCCGCTCCTCGGCGGCCGACGGCGGCCGCGGGCCGGCCTCGCGCGCCGCGGCGGCGCTGTCGGGCGCGGGCAGTGAGGTCGCCGCCGCCTCGGGGCCGAACTGCTTGACAAACTCCTGGTAGGCAGCCAGCGCATCGCGCTGCCGCTGGCACCTGGAGTAGCCTGCCAGGAGGTCCAGCAGCGTGCCGCCGAGGCCCAGATACACTACGGGATTGTAGCTCTGCGCGGCGGCGGGGGGCCGTGCGCAGGAGGAGGGGCGGGTGCGTGGCGGGCAGGCGGAGCCTCGGGCGCCGGCGGCACCCGCGCGCGCCGCACTGCCCCCAGGGGAGCGGCTCGGGGGGCCTCGGCTCGCGGTGTGCCAGCCCTCCCCAGCATCCCGTGCCACCACCGCCAGTCCCCGCTGCCTGCTGCATGGGCGATATGCTGCAGGGCCGGCGCTGCGCCCACCTTGGTCTTGATTCCGATTGGGATGGCGAGGCCCAGGCCCAGCACACAGCAGACCCAGGAACTCGACATCACGCACTCCCCCAGCTCCCGCCGCAGCTGCTGCTCCTTGTCGTCCATGGCGCGCGCGTGCGCGGGCGGCGGCGCGGCGGCGGGGCCTGCCGGCAGGGAGGGCGTCCCATTGGCAGGCGTCGGCGTCGGCGGGCGGGCGGGGGTGGCGGCGACAGGCTTGCCATCGGCGGGCGCCATATTTCGACAGCCGCTTGCCTCTGCTGGGTGCGGTGAAGAGGAAGGGGCGCTGCACTGCAGATCGAGTGCCGGTCTTCGATTGCTCGCTGTTCGCGTGGTGCACTTGTGCGCAATCAGGAGGTATCGAAGAGGTGCTGGAAACGGCTGATCGTCAGCGAGGTGTTCAATTGATGAGAATGCGTGAGCTGGTGAATTGAGCAGCGGCGTTGCTGAAATGGAAATCACATGGACGCTGATGACTGCGCCACTACAGATGGGCGCGGAAAGGCCACGCGCTCCTGCCCACCGCCCCCGCCCGGCCGCGATGGCGCAGCAGCAGTTGCAGTCCTACACACCGATAGTGGGCTTGCTGAGCGCTGGGCGGCGCGCAGGCGGCAGGGCAGTGGGACCGGGCGGATGGGCGCAGAGCGCTAGCAGGTTGCAGCGTGCGAGTGTGCATTGCCAAGCCTGAGAGAGAAGAGAGAGAAGCATACGTGAATGAATTATTGTGAAGCAAAGTACAGACAAGTATGGTCGTCGGTAGGGAGGCTGAAGAGAAGGCCAAGGGTACATCAGCAATCTGCACAAAGGGGGAGGCACATCCGGCAGCAAGAATGCCGGCGCTCTGTCCGTCACCGCGTGCCCCGCCGCCGCGCGGGCGCGCCGCCGCCGCCGCGCCCGGGCCCCGCGCGCCCGCCCGCCGCCGCCACGAGCCCCGGCCCCATCAGCGTGACTGTGTGCCCGCCGGCCGTGTCGTACTCCCAGGTCGCCGCTGCCTTTGGCACCACCCGCAGGCGGTCGTCGGGCGTCACCAGCTGGAAAGTCTGCGGGGCGGCGCGGCGGGACGCAGAGGCGCGGCAGCGCGGGAGCAGGCCGCAGCGCGTGTGGGAGCGCATCGGCCTGAAAGCCGGCACCCCCTACTTTTTTCTGAGCTGAAATAAAATACGGCGCTTCGCGGGGCGGTGGGCCGCTGCGAGCAGGCCTCGACCGCGTCCCTCGCAGGGGGAGCCGCCTGCTGCGGCGCAGCGCCGCACCCACCGCCGCGCGCCCACCTGCTGCGTGTCGCGCACCACTATGCCCTGCGCCCCCTGGTACCTGCACGCGCAGGACGGAACAGAGCGGCGACCATCGGGCAGCGCCCAGCGATCGACCGGCGCAAGGCCGACCGCGCCTGCGTGCGCGGGCTCCGCGCACCACCTCAGCGCCGCCCTGCACGCGCAGGATTCATCATTCCGGTGCCGCCCGTCCATGTGTATGCCTCCTCGCCTGGGGTCCCGGGTCTCCGCCGCCCGCAGCAGGCAGCCGTGCATGTCCGCGGCGACCAGTCGGTCCTCGAGGCAGGCGGCGCCGCTGGCGGCGGGCGAGGGCATAAGGGAGCCCGCGGCCCCCGCGGCCGCGCCGCCCACGCCGCGCTGCGCCGCCGCGGGCGCCGCGCCCTGCAGCAGGCGCTGCATGTACTGCTGCCACCGGCGGTGGAGGGGCAGCACCGCCTCGTAGCTGCAAAGGGGGGGCAAGCGGAGGCAGGGGTGGTCAGCATTCCACACAGCGTTGCAGGCGGCGCCGCTGTCGGACAGGCGGCAGGTCCCAGTCCCATCCTGCAGGCCCCGCCTCTGCGCCCGCGCCCGCGCTCCCCAGCACCCTCGCGGCCGCCCCAGCGGCGGCGCCCCACGTGAGGCCGGCGGCAGAGAGGTCGTAGAGCCCCTGCGCCCGCTGCTCCCGCCGGCGCGCGAGGCGGCGCGCGAGCGCGCGGCGGCGCCCGCGCCCGCCGCCGCCGCGCGCCGGCGCCGCCGCCGCGGGGTTGTCGAGCATCAGGGTGCGGTCCCCGACCTTGAGGGCGATAGCGCCGCGCGCGTCAAAGGCGCGGGGGTTGGTGGACATCAGCCCCTCGAGCAGCGCGGCCACCACGCGGCCGTCGCGCGCCGCAGCGGCGGCGGGCAGGCCCAGCGCTGCCGCGAGCGGCCCGCCCGCGTCACCGTCCAGCCCCAGTTCGCAGAGCCTGCGATAGAGCGGCTCACGCGGGCCGCCGTCGGACGCGGCGGCTGCGGAACCGCCGGCCGGCGGCGGCGCGCCGCCTGCGGCGGAGGCGGCCGAGGGGCTTGGGCGCGCCACCTGCCGTGCGCGCCGCGACGGCAGGCCCGCGCCGCGGCCCTGCTGCAGCTGCTGCTGCTGCTGCTGCGCCGAGGCGGCGGACGAGGGTGCGGGAGAGCGGGCGCGCCCGGCGGCACTCGGCGCCTGCTGCTCTAGCGGGGCAGCTGCGCGCTTGGTGGTCGGCGTCGCTGCGCTGAGACTCTGATCAAGCGCCGCCAGCCTGCGTTGTGCGAGGGGTGTGATGGCATACGGTCGCATCGCTGCCAGATCAGCTCAAACTCAACCAGCCCACCTCCTCCTCTTGGCAGATGAGTGCCGGGGCCCGCCAGGGCTCGCCCCTGAAGCCTGCGACATACTGCAGCTGCAGCCCCTAAAGCTCGGCGGCAGTGTATGGTGATGGCGAATAGAAGGTATGAATGGAAGAACAGTGTGGGCCCGCTTTGGAGGTAGCGACACTGCAAGCCGGCAGAACCGGGCGTATGCACTCTCGCCAAAAGCGTGTTTGCAGCGCTGCCACTACTAAAGTGGAACGCCCCACCTGATGAGAATCAAACCCGCCAAGGGGCCGATGATGCAGAAACAGACCCCCATCATGTCATGTTGCATGGTCGCCGGACACGTGCGGGAACGGCTGCAACGGGCATGAGGGGCACTTCAGCACTCGCAGGTCCACGCTAGGGCGGAGGTGGGCTGCTCGGGCTGGGAGATCGGGTGGACCACGGGTGGCGATGAAGACAGGCAGCCAACCCGACCACCAGTTCGACGTTATCCGGCCCCTGCGCTCCCCAACTTGCCACGCGCAACTCAGCAGAGACGCTCCAGTGCACTCCACAGCACAGATCTGGCAAACCGAGTTCAAGACTCCAGGCGGCTCGGTTGGCGCGGATTGTCCCACGTTCTGGATGTCCTGCGGATCTCAAGGTGAGGGGGAGGCCCCGTCAGGGCCTGGGATGGCCGACGAACGGAGTTGCGGCTGGGGCGCCGCCTTAGATCGATCTCGCAACGGAGGCCGCCGGCAGCCCAGTTGTCTTTTATCTTGATATTGCCTTGATGCTGGGATGATCAATTGCCCGTCAACCAGGCAAGCCGTGGGCGTTGGCTTTTGGCCGATCATGTGGCCAGCCAGCAACGGCAGGGCTGGGGCGGTTGTGGCAGGGCCTAGCAGCCGTGCAGACCGGGGATCGGGCGCCGGCGAGCCGCGGGGCGGTGTCTCTCCCACTTGCATCGGCAAGTTCCATGCAACAGCCACCCCTCCCTCATCTACCAGCCCCTGGGCCTGTCGCAATCCCGCAGCGCGCTTGTGAAGCGCTCCGACAGAGCCGGGCGTGCTGGCTGTTGTTACCCCTCGCCCGCCCGCCCGTCCGCTGGCGCCCCCACCGGCCGCCGCGGCGCCGCGCTCCCCTCCTCTGCCGCCGCCGCAGAGATGGCTGAGACGATACCCGCGCAGCTCGCGGGGCTGGCGGCGACCTCGCTGCCCACCCCCGAGGAGATTGCCGAGAACGAGGCCAACAGCCAGGCGGCCGCGCTCCGGCGCACCGTCGGCGACGAGGACTTTCCGTTTGCCTCGGGAGCCATCCACGGCATCAAGTGCTGCACCAAGTGCGGCGCGACCAAGACGCCCCAGTGGCGGGAGGGGCCCCTGGGTAAGCGCGGGGGGCGGGGAGGGGTGGAGGTGGGTGAGGGTGAGGGCTTTCGCGACGCAGGCCGCTCGCCGCGTGGTGCTGCGACCTCCCTCGCCCCGCTCACCCCGCCTGGGCCGCCGTCCCCCCCACCCCGCAGGCGCCAAGAGCCTGTGCAACGCGTGCGGGTGAGAGGACGGGCACGCGCTCGCGCGGCCGCGAGGCGCTCGCACCCAGCCAGCCGTCCGCTCGCCGCGGCGCCGACCCGCGCCCGCTCCCCCCCCCCCAGATCGGAAGAGCGTCGAGTAGGGANCCGCGCCCCCCCCCCTCCCCGCAGCGTGAAGCGCACGCGCAAGCTGCGCGCGGAGCAGGAGGGCGGCAAGCGCCGCAAGCTCAGCGCCTCGCCCACAAAGACGGCCCGCCACGCGGCCACCAGCAGTTACGCGGGTGAGCTCGCGCAGCGCCGCCGCCGCCGCTCCCCGCGCCGCCCGGCCGGCGCCCGGCGACGGCGCGCGGCGACGGCGTGCCCCTGCGCCCCCGCGGTCCCCCGGCCCGGCGCATCGACCCCCCGCCGCCAGCTCACCGCGCGTGCGCCCCCCTCGCCGCCCCTCCGCAGAGCCCTCGCGCCTCGACTCTGTCGACTGCTACGACGCTTTCTACCCCCCCTACGCCCCCGCCTACGCGGCGCAGCCCCCCGCCCGCGGCGCGCGACCCACGCGGCGCGCGGCCGAGGAGGCCCAGCTCCGCACCGCCCACTACGCATCCACTGGCGAGTGGGCGGCGGCCGCGCAGCGCGGCGCCGGCGGCGGCCTGCCGCCCTGGGCGGCCGCGGTGGCGGCCGCTGCGGCCGGCGGCGGCGACGACACGCCCACCGCCTCGGGCAGCGGCGACTCGCTGCCTGGCTCCGACTGCCCGGAGGAGGTGTCCTGGGCGCCCGCCGGCGCCGTCTCGCCCTTCCCGGGGCCCGCGCCGCCGCTGGACCTTGACTCCTGTGCAGCAGTCAACCTCCTCACGATGGGCCTGCGGCGGCAGCGCGGCGGCGCCGCCTGCGCGCGCCGCCGCGCGCCGGCGCCGCGCGTCAGCCTCCCCCCCGCGCCCGCGCTGGCCGCCAGCCCGGTCGCCTCGGTGGGCCAGAGCGCGGCCGCCGCCGAGCAGGTGGGCGGTCGCCGTGAAAGCACGTGCTGCACCCCCGCCTCGCCTGCGCCTCGCGCGGCCGCCGCCCCGTGCTTGGCTTGCCCCCACCCCGTCACGGCCTCGCGTCGCCTTTCCGACCGCCCCCTGCCCGCGCTCCCTCGCCCTCCCCCCCCTGCCCCGACAGGCCAACCACGACGTGCTGCTCGCCATGGCGGCGCAGTGCCGCGAGGCGGGCGAGGCGCCGGGGCCGGGCCCCCACGCCGTGGCGGTCGCTGATCTCCCCGCGCTCGCCGCGCTTCTGCCCCCCGCCAAGCTCGCGGAGCTGGTGCGCCTTAACCAGGAGCTGGAAAGCGCGGTGCACGAAGCGGCCGCGTGCGGCGCGGCCGTCGCCGCGGTCGCGCAGGTGCTCGCGGCCAAGCAGGCCGCCGCGCTGGGCGCGCGCGAGGCCGCGGTCGGCGCGACCAAGCGCCTGCGCCGCTTCATGGCGGAGCTGGACACCCAGGTGGGCGGTGGGCGGCGCGGCGGGGGCGGGGGCGTGGGCTGGGCCGGGCGGCGCCGGGCCGGGCGCGGGGCGTGCCGGGCGGCCTCGACCTGCGCGCCGGCATGGCTCCCTGCCGGCGGGGGCCTCGCTGGGCTGGCGCTGCCGCGCGCGCGTCGCCTCTGCGCCTGCCCCCGACGTGCGCCCCCCTTCCCGACCGCAGTTTGGCATTCAGTCCAAGTTCCAGGCGGCCCCGGCCGCAGCCCCGGCGCCCGCGTTGGCGCCCGCCCCGGCCGCACCTCCGGCCGCGCCCAAGGCAGAGTGAGCCGCCGCGGCGGCCCCCGCCCCCGCGGCGCCCCCGCGGCGCGCCGGCCCCGTCGCGCGGGGGCCCTGCCGAAGCCCTACCCCACCCCAAACTCAACTTCCGGACCTCCGGACCACCCTGTCAGCGACCCGAGACGTGCGACCCAACCTCCTCAGTAGCTACCCCCAATATATAAGGGCGTGCGCGCACAACGGCGCGCCGCCCCCTCCCCAATGACTACCCGCTCCCCGGCGGCGGCGCGCGGCAGGCCGCGGCAGGCCGCGGCCAGCAGCCCCAGACGCGCAAGGCAGCCAGGAGCGCCTCGCGCGGCCCGTGCCCACGGCACCTGGAGTTTTGCTCTGCGTGCTGGCCCATAGCCGCCGCCAACCCAATGGCGCGCCGGCCGCCGGCCGCCGGGCCGCGTCACCACATCACAGCCTGGACTGGACTGCGCCCGCGCCACCGCCACCATTCCGCACCAACACGGCTGCGCCCGCGTCCCCGCCACCCTTCCCACCAAAACAAGTAACGGCCCTGGCCCCCTCCCCCGACCCCCCGTCTGGCGCCCCTCCAACGGTTTTTCCCTGCCCAGCGCCGCGCTGCGGCAGCACGCGCATGCCCTAGCGTTGCTGCAATGTAGCCTCTAGTTATTCCCCTCCCCCTTTCCGCCCCCGAGCGTGTTCCCACCAAGTGTGCCCCCGCCCGAGCGCGTTTCGAGCGACCGTCCGACCCCTCCAATCTCTCGCCATTGAACGGAGCCGGGGGGGGGCGGGCCCCCCCCCCCCCCCCCCCCCCCCCCCCCCCCCCCCCCCTTCCCCCCCTCCCCCTCCCCTCTCCTCCCCCTCCTTCCCTCCCCCCCCCCCCCCCNCCCCCGCCGCGGGGCCGGGGCGCCCGGGCGCCCCCCCCCCCCCCCCCATCCCCCCCCCTTGAACCGGGCCGGGGGGGGCCGGCCCCCCCCCCCCCCCCCCCCGACCTGCTCTCCTCTCTCCTTGCCTCCTCTCTGCTCCCTTGTGCCATTCCGCATCGGCGCCTGCCGGCGGCCCCCCCATTCAACACGCCTTCTTTGCCTGGGCGGCTCCAGTGCCTCCTCCTGGGAGGCCTCCGAGGCGAGTCGCCCCCCGCTGCAGAGCGCCGGCCCGGGCGGTCCCGGCCGCGTCGTGCCGCCGTGCGAAACCCGCGTCCACCGCCTCGCTACTACCGCCCCCCACCCCGGCCCCCACTTGCTTCTCTCAGTAGCCCTCTTCTTCTTCTTTCCTCCCCCGCCTCTTTCATTGTACACTGATATGGTCTTTTCCCTGCCCATTTCATGCCGACATCGACTCCCGTCCCCCCCCGGAGGGAGGGTTGGCATCAAGCCTCCGTTGAGCGCCTGCGTAGGCTGTGTGTGGATGTATTCAAGGAGTGTCTACTTATGAAACGTAAATTCCTCTTAAGGCCGGGGACAGGAAGAGGGATGCCATGGCACGACGTGGCACTGCAAAGCACCAACCGCCTGACCGCTCGCGGTTCTGCCCCTCCTGCCCCCCTCCCACTCCCACCTCAGCGCCCCCAGGGCCCCCTCTGCCCGCGCCCGTGCGCTGCAGAGCGTAGATGGGCACCGAACGCATGCCATCTGCCGCCAGGCTGGCAGCGTCCCTCCCTGTGCCACACACTGCTGGATGCACAACACGCAACAAAGACACGCCAGGAGGGGGGATCCTGAGCGCAACTTGTGAGTTGTGATGCACCTCCAACGACGGCCGAGTCGCGCCGGGCGGGCGGCCCGCCCAGCATGTGGACCGCGGGTGGGCGTTGGTGGGGGGGGCGAACCCTTGGGTGGGCCACGTTTCTCCGCACGGCACCTCCAGCACCTTCACACGCGACAGAAGGCAGCATCGCACAGCGCAGAAACGCGCGTTGGCCCGATCGCACGACTCGTGCGCCCACGCTGAATCGCGAACGGGGCTTCCACACGGCGTTAGGGGGCACTGCATGGCCGAGTGAACTCTCGGAGAAGCTCCGGGCAGGACATTCGCTCGCTTCTGCTTGCACGTCACGTAGATACGTGAGCTCCATTGGAGGGCGGAATCGGCCTTTGTATGAGCCGGAAAGGAATGCGAAAGCGAGCAAGACTGAAAGGGCGCCCGCCCGCCCGCCCGCCCGCCCGCCCGCCCGCCCGCCCGCCCGCCCGCCCGAGGCGTGTCTATGGCCTGCAGCCCTCTCCCCCCGTGCAACCCCCTGCACATTCCTGCCAAGCAATCAATAGGAGCAGGCCATCGTGTACGGCATGAGGAGGCTCTGTCGCCAGCCGTCCTGGCTTGCCTTTGTGCTGCAGACCACCGTGGACCACGACCCCGCCGACCGCAGCAACATCAACGTGGACAGCGACGCGCTGCTGGGCCACACCACCACAGTCTCCCTCGACCAACTGGCGTTCACGCTTGCACGGGTGGGCGGGCCGGGCAACACTTTGCGTTGCATGCCTCGCACCGAGCGGCCAGCCAGGTGGCCCGCTGCCCCCCCCCGACCCACGCTGCGCCACCCCAGTCTTCTTGCTTGCTTGGTTGCCCATCCCACATTTTGAGCTCTTTGTGTGCTCCTGCGGCGCATCCAAAATCCCCAACGCCGGCAAGGCGCGTATCCCTGAGTCCCAACGCACTCTCCTGGATCGCCTGCAGCGCGCGCCCGCCCTCCCGCCCACGCCGCGGCGCGGGCTTCTGCCTGCTCGCCCACGCCGCGCCGCGGGCTTCCCAGCCCCTTGCTCCAAACGTTTGCAGGCGTACCAGGACATCATCACGCGCTACGGCAAGATGTACGGCCTGCTGCAGAACCTGTTCCCCGTGGCCAACCTGTCCACCGTCAAGGTGCGGGGCCGCGCCAGGCTCGTCTGATGCACTTCATGGCATGATATGTGCGTGGGAGGCAGCAGCCTGCTTCTAGGTTGGGGTTAGTCCTGGGAGTATGCGGGGGCTGCGCTGCATGGGTCAGCAGCGCCACCGCCTGCCTACCTGCCGCCGCCCCCTCCCCTCTCCTCCGGCCACCACTCGCTAGGTGCACAAGGCGGTGCTGGAGGACATCCTGCTGCAGGGCCCCGGGGGCGGGGCGGGGGGCAGGCGGGGCAGCAGCGGCAGGAGGGTACAGTGCAGCAGGGGTACTGAACTGGCGCACTCTGGCATGGGCACTGCATGTATGCTGGCGACCGCAGGTGCTCTGTAGGTGCCAGCCGCTGCCAGCACCCGCCCGGTGCCCTGCCCCACAGGTGCTCTGTAGGTGCCAGCCATTGCGGGCACCCGCCAGGTGCCCTGCCCCATGTGTACTCATGCCATGCCATGCTGCACCGGTGCAGTCTTGTGCAGGCGCCAGGTGGTACCCCCTGCCTGCCTGTGCAAGGCGGTGCTGGTTGGGTACTGCTACCAGACTGTGCCATCACCTACAGCTGGAAGCTATCCAAATCTGTGCAAGGCACTATACAATTTTGTACCCATCCAACCTGGTGCAGGTGGGGTGCCTCTGCTACCCGTTGATGTGCCGGCCGCAGTGCGTGGCTGGCGGGCGCCACTCGCCGCGCCTCGCTCTGCTAATGCCAGCACGGCAGGGGGTACCACTTGGCGACAGATGTTCCATCATGTGACGTTCGCTCCAACGTGGGATGGAAGCCCCGCGTCCCGCAGGCGTGTTTGTCCAACGAGAGCAACTTTTGCAGGTTCTACCTCAGAACTATTCCTCGCGTCTGCACCTGTTCCATTTCAAGCTCAGCCCCCCGCCCCTGAAATCCGACCCGAACCCGAACTCAGCCATGAGGGGGGCGTGGGCCCTCACGAGGGCTGCGATCGCCCTGCTTTTCATGCTTGGAAGCTTGGGAGCAGGCCATGCTTCTTCGGTGTGCCCCCCGGCACTGGACCTGGTGGAGTCTCTCCCCCAGACGACGGTCTTCGCCGAATTGCTTGTCCTGCTGAACGCCTCTGGTGAGCACGCATGCGGTCGCAAGCAATGGGCGTGAGCAAAATGTCGGCAGCGCGGCGCCTGCCCGCCCGCCCGCCCGCCCGCCCACCCGCCAGCGCTCGCCCCTGCAGCAGGCTCGGCGACTCCCAGCCCCGCCCCCGCCCCCGCCTCGCCCCCCGCCGTGCGGGCGGGCATGCGCAAGCTGCTGCAGTCCAAGTCCTGCCCCAGGAAGTGAGCGGCACAGCTGGCGCCTGCAGCAGAGTCGGCACCGCGTGCAATGGCAAAGCGTCTCGTGTTAAGGCGCGCCGCCGCTCTCCACTCCCGCCCCTGCAGCTACGACCTTGTCTGCGCCCAGAACAACCAGACGTTCCCCAATGCGTGCACGGCAGAGGCAGCAGGCTTTGCGGTGCTCTATGAGGGGGAGTGCGGCAACGTGCCCGCCCCCGCTGCCGCCGCGGGTGCCGTTCCCAGCCCCGCGCCGGCCGCAAGCGTCAGGCCCTGCACAAAGATGTGAGCCGAGGGGTGGGGGATGGCTGCCGGCCGTGGCAAGGGCCTTGCGGCCAGTGCCCTCTCATGCACAGTGTGGCAGCGCGCCGCCTGCCTGCGCCACGCCGTGCGGCCCGAGCGCTTCCAAACCGCCGCCGCCGCCGCTGCCGCCGCACCTGCCGCCCCGCAGCTACAAGCCGGTGTGCGGCGCAGATGGGAAGAGCTACGCCAACGAGTGCCTGGCATTGGCGGCGGGCACCGCCGTCGCGCACAGCGGCGAGTGCAGTGTGGTGGCGGTGCCAGTAGTCGAGGACGACACAGCGGGCGAGGCCTCTGCCCCTGACGCGGTGCGTGGGAGCAGGCCCTGGTGGGAGGGCTTGTGCGTATGCATCGCTGCACCCCCTCACCCACCCACCCACCCACCCTGTGCGGCCTGCGTGCCCTTGAAGGCTCCTGCGCTCTCAGATGTCTCACCTTCCTCCTCCCGCGCAGATCGCCTGCCCCATGAACTACGCCCCCGTCTGCGGCGCCTCTGGCACCACCTACGGCAACGACTGCGCGGCGCGGGGCAGCGGCGACGCGATCCTCTGCCGCGGGCGGTGCCCTTGCCCTGGTGCGCTGCCGCGCGCCGCGCGCCGCCGCCCCTGCCAAGAAGCACCTTCTTCCCATTTGCTGCTGCCCAGTGCTCGTCACCTCCCTCCCAACTTTTCTCGGCTCTCTGCGCGCCGCCCCGTCCCACCCCCGCGCCTGCAGACCTGGCGGCGGCGCTGGCGTCGGAGGGCGGCGTGCTGTGGGTCCCGCGCGACGACGCTTTCCTCCCGCTGCTCCAGAACCTGACCGAGGCGCTGGGCGGCTCCGACTGGGCCGCAGAGCCCGAGCTGCTGCGCGCGGTGCTGGCGGGGCACGTCGCGCTGCGCCAGGGCGCCGCGGCGCCCATCCCCGCGGCGCCCGCCAATGCCACCGGCGCCATCGCGCCCGCGGTTTTGGGGACTTCCTGGGACCTGCTGGCCTCTGGCAACACCTTCTGGACAGAGGTGGGTGGCAAGGGTCCCCATAGGGCAGGGCGGGCGCGCCTGGGAGACGGCGGCGGCCGGGCTCCTCCGGGGCCGTTGCGGCACGCAAGGACTCCATCGCCACCTGCCGTTATTGTCCATCACTACCTGCCGCGACCCGCGCCCGCGCGCCCCGCCGCCTGCCGCGTGCGCAGGCCGGCGCCAAGCTGCGCGTGGCGGCGGTGACGCAGCCAGATGGGACCACCGTCCGGTACATGCAGCCGCTGGGGGGTGGGGCGGGCGTGCCGCCGCTGGCGGCGGCGCCCGTCCGCATCCTGGACAGCCGGCAGGGCTGCGCCTTCTCGGTGGTGCTGCTCGAAGCGCCGCTGGTGGGGGCGGTGTAGGCGGCCTGCGGACGCAGCCGCGCGGCGACCGGCTGCTGTGGTGCGGCGGCGTAGGCAGGGCTGGAGCGCGGAGGAAGCGGGCCAGTAGCCGGCGTGAGCTGGAGCGAGGACGGCGATCACGTATTGCATATACAGAGGCTGAGTGCGCAACCAATGGGGGGCACACACCAGCAGGCACAGCAAATACCAATTCCTCTTCCTGTTCATCTCTTACTTCCACTCAGACTGACTAATTCATCCATTCTTTCAGGCGTTTGCAGCGCACATGTGTCAAGATGCGTTCCGTTCCACTCATCAGTTAGCCCTGGGCGGCAACGAACTGCCGCGCCACGTGCTCCGCCGCGGCCGTAGAGGGCGCCTTCTCCAGCTCCGCCCCCAGCTTGGCCACCGCCTTGCCCCCCTGCCAGAAGACAAGCGTGGGGATGCCACTGAGCAGGAACCGCGGGTCTGTGGGGCAGGGAGCGAGCGGCTGCGTTGGGGCAAGGCGTTGTTCCGGCAGGGCTGCCTCGCCTGGTTCTGAGCAAGGGCCCCAAGGGGGGCTTCAGCTCGCGCAGCTGCGTGCCGCGGCGGTGGCCTGCTGCAGGCCTGCGACCCTGCATGCAGTTCGGCCGCCGGCGCCGGCCCCCGCGCGCGCGCGCACCGCTGCGCAGCGGCGCCGCGGGCGTCTTCCACTGCTCTCGGGTGCCCACGTCGACCACCAGCAGGTCCCTGCCGGCGCCTGTCACCGCCGCCCTGACCGCCACGTTGCTGCGGATGCAGTCAGGGCACCACTCGGCTGCGGAGGGGTGGGCGGGAGGGAGGGGTGGCCAATACGCAAGAGGCAGGCGGCTCCAACTGCCTTGGCTGATCGATCAGCGTGATGCGCTCACACTTAAAGTGCACAAAGCCCTCTTTGAGCTGGTCCAAGGCAGCATCCAGCGTTGCTGTGGTTGCTTCGCGAACCGCCATCCTTTTCACGCTATCAGGAGAGCTCCTGGATGCCCTAAAGAGCGCCAGCCCCACTGGGGAGAGGCGTGGAGGCGAGGTGAATGCCGATTGTCGCAGAGAGCAGCGCAATTGGGCGATTGCTGGCATGAAAGAATAATCAAATGCAAACAATGCAACGTTTGATGAGGATCGCCTAGTGGAAGCTTTTGGCGCGCCTTCCCGCCCGCTCGGCGCCAACTAAGCCGTGGCCGAACCGACTGCAGCAAAACATCTCATGATGGCATTACAGCACCCCGGAGCGCAACACCCCCTTGCAGGTGCACACACTCGCGTCCTCCGCACACGCCGCCGCATGCACCCGCTGCGCCAGCCTGCGTCGACGGCTGCCCCGGGCGGCAGCCTGTCGAGCCGTTGGCAGGCAGCGCCCAGTGGGGGCGCAACACATGCCGTCAGTGTGTCCCCTCCTTGAGGATCGAGAGGACTGCGTCTGCCAAGCGCTGATAGTCGCCCAGTTCGTTGTACACAGCGGCGGAGATGCGCACATACAGGTGGCCGCCCACGCACTTGACGGGGCACTCGATGCGAAACTGATGGTGGAGCGTGTCCTGGCGCACGGGGGGAGGGAGTGGGGAGCGGGTGGGGAGGAGGCGTGGTGGTGGTGGTGGTGGTGGTGGGGTGGGGTGGGTGGGGGGG
>PCFQ01000004.1:692871-707796 GCA_003063905.1 Chlorella sp. A99 | reverse complement strand
GGGGGGGGGCCGGATGCAGGGAGTGCTGAGGGGCAGGCGCCTACCGCCATGGCAGCGCAGGCAGATTTTTTTTTCGGACGAGAGGCAGGGATGCAGGTCGCACGTCGCCCACGCGCAACTGGTGCTGCCAGCTTGACCAGAAGCAGGAGCGCCTCACCTGCACCCACTTGGCATCGGCCGAGGTGGCAGCGCTGCCGGCAGGCGGCGGCCCTGCTGCTGGGGCGCCATTGCTGGAGCCCGCTGCCGCGGCTGCCGCCGCCGCTCCATCTGGCAGGCGCACCAGCGCCATGCTGCCGCACATGGAGAGCGGCACCAGCGTGGGCCCTGTGTCGCCGCTGCCACCGTCGCCGCCGCTGCTGGCTGTGCCAAACGCGCGCGCCAGCAGGTCGACCGCGTCGGCCAGCAGACGGCGCTGGTAGGCGCGCACGGCGGCCCAGCCGCCGGGCACGGCCTCCCAGAACCGAAGTGCGGCCGAAATGCCCAGCAGCGGCGCATAGTCCCTGCAGCCATCCCAGATGAACCTGGGAGGTGGGGGTGGGGGGCAGACAGAGGGGAGGGTGGGTGGTGTCGGTGTGGGGGCAGAAGTTGCAGGGCCAGGCGGGGAGCGCAGGCAGCGGCAGCCAAGCGGCGGCGGCGGCATGCCTGCCACGGCGGTGCTCACTCTGAGCTGAACCCGCTGCCGTGGCCGTGGCTGGTGACGAGCGGGCGGACGCGCCCCCGGTGCCGGGGGTTCACCCACAAGCACGCAGACCCGCGCGGCGCGCACAGCCTGCGAGCGGCGCGAGCGTGCGGGTGGAGCGCACAAGGGGCAGCCAGCCAGCCCCTTTCTACTGGCCACCGCAGGCTGCAGCGACAGCAGGGCACTGCAGGCAGGCGCGCACTCCGCTGCTGCCGCGCCCGCTCCAGCGCCGCGGCCACCCTGCGCCGCTCTCTGGGCCATCTCCAGCTCTCCGCTGTCAGCAGGGCGCCCTTGCCGGCGCGCCCAGCCCAACGCCACAGCCCCACGCCACGTGCGTGCCCACGCGTGCCCCCACGCGTGCTCCCACCACTTGTGGCAGTTGGCCACGAAAAAGTCTGCATCCAGTTGTGTCAGATCCAGCTCCAGCATGCCCGGCGCATGAGCCCCGTCGATCAGCACCTCCACGCCCCTGCAGCACAGGGATGCGACGAGGGGCATCAGGGATGAACGCCTCCTCCACGCCCCCGCCGGCGGCGGGGGCGGGGCGGGGCGGCGCGGCGCGGGGCCACCGCCGTCGCGCATTCACCAGCCAGGCCCCACGCCAGGGCAGGCAGGCAGGCAGGCAGGCTCGCAGGCGCCGCCCCTGCGGCGGCGGGCTCACCTGCTGTGACACAGGCTCACGAGCTCTGCAGGCATGCGCGATGGGCGTCGCTGCGCGATCGCATCTGGTCGCACGTGGCGCCTCCGAGCGCGCCAGCCCAACCCGCCGCCCGTGGCACAAAACAGATCAACCAGAACGCCCGCATGCCGCCGAGGCACACCTCGTATGGGCAGCACGACGGCGGTGTTGCTGGTGACGGCATCGAATATGGCTAGCCTGGCGCTCGGCGGCAGCGCCTCTGCCACCTGGCGCACCAGCTGCCCCCCGCCCGTCACGGGGAGCGCCACCCGCGCCTCCACGCCTTGCGTGCCAGTCGCCTCGCACAGCACCTGCAGGGTGGGCAGGCGGGCGCCGGGAGGCGGCAGGGGGAGTGTAGCGTCGCCACCGGCGCCAGCCGCTTGACCAGGGCGGCGCCCACGCCCGCCCGTGCTCACGCACCGCCGCGCTGCCCCCGCTGCGCAGGCGCGAGGCTCTCAGCCGCATCCGCCCCAAGCGTCCCACGTCGCACGGAGGCCGCCTGCTGCTCTCCGCCCGCCCACCCACGCGCCAGGCGAGGACGCGAGTGGAGCGAGTGCGCGCGGGGCGCCCAGCCAGGAGCCCATGCCCGCCCCGCAGGGCCCGGCACGCCGGGTGGACGCGCGCTCCAGGGGCCAGGCGCACTGGCCACCCCGGCGCCCCACCCGCACCGCCGCGTGGCTGTCCCCACGCCGCACCCAGCGTCCCTCGCGCCTGAACCATCCTCTTCACACTGCCGTAGCCGATGTCCAGCGAGAACACGGCGTCCCCGGGGCCCAGCCGCCCCCGCCAGCTGGAAAGCACGGTGCTCAACCCCGTCGTCGCGTTGGGCAGCAGCGCAAGGTCGGCGGGGGAGCAGCCCAGCAGGCGCGCCAGCTCCGCCAGCACCCGGACCAGCTGCGGGAACAGCTCCCTGTTGGCACGGGGCGCAGGCGCAGCGGGTGTGGGCAGGGCGGGCAGGCGCCGCAGCGTGTGCGCGGTAGGAAGGCGCAACGGCCTGGGCGCCGCGGCGTGAGCGCGGTGGGGAGGCGCCGCGGCGTGGGCGCCGCGGCGTGCGCTCAATGGGGAGGCGCGGCAGGGAGGCGCGGCGGCGTGGGCACGGCGGGGAGCCGCGCGGCGCGGCAGCGGGCCCGGCGCAGGCGCCGCTCGACCCGAGAGCCCGCCGAGCGAGTGCCAAACGGGGGAGCGCGGCGGGCCGAGCGGCTGTGGCGCCAAGCGCCGCGCCCGGCGCGCGCGGCGGCCCCACCCCACCTGTCCAGGAAGGCCAGGGGCTGCGCCTCGCAGCGCGCGCGCCAGGCGGAGGCCTCCTCGTGCGCCGGCCTCAGGACGCCGCCAAACGCACCGGCGTTGAGGAAGCACCAGCTGCCGAAATCGATCAGGAACTGCAGCAAAGAAAGAAAGAAAGAAAGAATACGCCCGATGCTGCCAAAATCAATCAGGAACTGCAGCAATCGAGCAGACCCCAGAATCAGGACAAGGGCGGCGGCGGCGCCAGAGTCCAGGTGATGAAATCTTCAGCCGGGGCGGGAGGAGGAGGAGTTGCGGCGCCAGAGACCATCCCAGCACTCACGCGCCGGCGCGCGCGGCGCACGACGGCGCCAGCGCTTGCCTGCGATCGCATGGCCGCGCCAAACGCGGGCGGCGGGCGGGGCGGCGCCACGGCGCAGGGGTTGGTGGGCGGCCGCCAGCCGGGCTGGGCCGCGGCGGCCGCCACCATCTCCTCCACGCTCTGCTCTGTCATGAAGGAGCCAAAGCCTCGGTAGCCAGTGTGCTTCACCGGCGACGGTGCGGCGCGCTCGCCCTGCGGCGTAGCGGGCGGCAGCCGGACGCTCTGGCGGCAGCGGGCCTCCTGCGCTGTGCCATCTGTGCGGGCGCCTGGCACATCACACAAGTCAATTCAGGACCGAAATTGATCCATTGCTCCGCTCGCGCTCACTTGCATCCTGTTTCTCGCTTCCTGCAAGCCGCGCGTGTGCACACTCCCCTCGAGCTTGACAGTCTTCGCAGCTGAAAAAGAGGATTGGACTGCGAGTTGGCCACGCAACGCCCGCTGCCCGACAGCCCGACCGCCCGAGGCGGGAGAAGCACATGCTTGGCGGGAGACCCATATGGGGTGCGTGGCTACACGGTGGCCAGCTGCTGGGAGCATGCGTTACATGTTGCTGATTTGGAACGGTGTTTCCCACTGGACGCTGCAACCTGCCGGGGCAGTGCAGCTGTGATTGGGCAGGGTGGATGCATTGAAGCTGCAGAGGCAGGCTCAGGCGAAGCATCATGTGGAAGATAATATCAATGGCTGTGCAAAACATTCGTCATTCGATGCGCGTTGCGCAGTCGTGGGCCCCCGCTGCTACCGTGGCTGTCAACTGCCTTGCCTTGAGTCATGGTGGCGCCTCCTGGTCAGGCTGCCGCTGCTGCTGCTGCTGGGGCTGCTGCTGCTGGGCCCCAGCAGCAGCCCCGGGGACTGCTGCCGCTGCTGCTGCTGAATCAGATGTTGGTGCTGCGGCGGGGGCAGCGGCGGCGCCACCAGGGCAGGCTGCCACTCGCCTGGCTGCAGGAGCTGTGCAGGGAGCAGCTCCATTGACAGGCCCAGCGGCAGCATCCTCGCATCCTGGAGCAGTGGCGGGCCCAGCACCGCGTGCTGCCAGCTCGGGGGTGCGCCCAGAGGCACCGCCAGCAGCGGCACGCCTGGGACTTGCTGCAGGGCCGGCGCTCCTGCTCCCCCAGCCGGCTGCTGCTCGGGCGGCTGCCCCTGCACGAGCTGCAGTGCGTGGGGGAGGGGAGGGGCCTGCGGCCAGCCGCCTAACTGCGGCCGCACGCCTGCGCCGATGAGGGTCTGCAGTGGGGCAGCGCAGGCCGTGCCTCCATTCGCCGAGACTCAAT
The DNA here is from genome assembly GCA_003063905.1 of Chlorella sp. A99. Classification (NCBI taxonomy): domain Eukaryota; kingdom Viridiplantae; phylum Chlorophyta; class Trebouxiophyceae; order Chlorellales; family Chlorellaceae; genus Chlorella; species Chlorella sp. A99. The sequence continues at coordinate 703,558 of PCFQ01000004.1, read as the reverse complement.
TGCATCGAGCTTCAAGCCAGCACATCAGGGCCTTCAATACAGCCATCTCAGGCTGCATCTGCGCATCTCAGGCTGGGCCCAGCCCCCAGATCTGGGCGAGGTGGGCCCGCCCCCGGGGGCCCTGCTCACCAGGCCGGCGATCTGCAGACTCCCCGGCTGCTGCGCAGGCGACAGCGGGGCCTCCATCGAGGAGCCCAGATCTAGATGCCCCAGGACGAACTCGTCCAGCATGGCCAGCTCCTCGGATGACATTGCCAGGAGCGGTTGCTGCCGCTGCCTCGGCGCCGAGGCCGGCTGTTGCCTGCCCCCTGCCTCCTGCTGCTGCTGCTGCTGCCACCGCCGCCGTATTGACGTCTCGCCTGGATCGGACTCGGGGTCCCCAAAGTCTGCTGCAGCGTCACTCTCGCCCTCCGCGTCTGCCGGAGGCGAGCGGGCCATGCCGGTGGGGCCGTCGCAGCCGGCCGCCTCGCGCTCCTTGCGCCGCTGGTTGTGGCGGTCGAGCTTGCGCTGGCAGGACTTGCGCTTGCCCGCAAACTCCGACATGTCGTGGAAGCGCCCGCCTGCGGTGCGGCATGCAGTCAGTTTGTCAGTCAGCCAGCATCGGCGCGTGCGCATGCTAGGCGGCGTGCGTTGCAGAGAGTGCACACCACATGGTCATCATCCGGCGCTGAGCGTCAGGTAATCGCAAGCAGACACATGCCACTGCCAATGCACGTGCATGGCAAGCTGCGTGGCGCAATTGGCAGGCCGCCGAAGGCTGCCGCGCGCGCTGCGTGCGGCGCCCTCCCCGCCGTCCCGCGCCATGCCCGTGTGCACTCACACTGCTGGCAGAAGCGCTGCTCGCGGCCATCCAGGACGATGCTGGGCAGCGTTGAGTGGTAGAGGCAGATGCGATACCTCCTACAGGGACGAGGTGGGTGGTGGGGTTGAAAGGCGGCCTCAGCTCGCGCCGGCGCCAGGTGCGTGCCTCAAGCACGCCCTCCCCCTCGTCCCCCTGAGGGCCCGCCCCCTCACGCCCCACCCCGGGGCGGCCCCGCCCCACACCTCACCCCACTGGTACCAAACCCACTTGTAATAACGTTTGCTGCCGGCCAGGTCGGCGCCGCACCCCGCCACCTGCGGCCGGCAGCCCATTTGGCAGGAAACAGGTGGGTTGGCTGCTGGGAAATCCGTTTCGTAAGCGTACGGCACGGGAGCGTGCACATGAACCACAGGCCTCGAGGTGCCTCCCCGCCTCAGGCCCCTGGCGAAGGCCTCGCCAGCCCACCAAAGCCCACCTGGCACGTCACCTTGCTCTTGCGCTGCCGGCTGCGGCCCACGCCCTTGGGGGCCTGCCCCGGCGGGGGCTCTTCTGTCTCTTGCGCCTCGCCCGCCGGCCGCGCCGCGGCAGCAACCTCGTCGCCCTGTGCCGAAGCGGCCGGAGCGGGCGGCCCACCGGCGCCTGCCAGTAGTGGCGCGCCGATGACGTCGGCTGCAGCTGGCGCACCACCTGCGGCGTCTGCTTCTCGCGCGCCCGCCCGCGGCTGCTTGGCGGGCCAGCGCAGCGGCTCTGAATCGGTAGAGCTCATGCTCGAGGCCTCGCTCGAGCGGGCGGTTGCTGCTGCAGCTGCTGCCGGCGGCGAGCGCAGCTGGGCTGGGGCAGCCAGATGATCGTGCCTTGTGCCCTCCTCCTCTGCCGGCTATCGCCTGCACTCTGAGATTCTGTATTCACCCGCAGGGGTCGCGTGGATTCGCCAACCCAAACTGACTCGTTAAGCAAGCTTGGACCCCAAAGCGCGTGAGTCTACCCCGTTTGTCGCGCAGAAGGCGCACGGCTTCAAAAGGTTCGAACTGCGCGCGCGGATGTCGATGCAGCTGGATTTGCAGGACTGAAGGCTTGCCTAGCTCCGGTTTCGCCGTGCACACCGACGCATGCTGGGAACGAGGAATGCGGGGCAGGGGCGCGCGGCAATCAAATTGTGCCCAGGGACCACCAGCATAGGAGGGTTCTGTGACGGGCTCCTGACTGGAGGCAGACTTGAGCCCCCCTTGAGGCAGGTACCATTACGGAGGCTGGGGCAGGTGCCCAGACACTCGAGGGATCGGCAAGTGTACAGCAGGGAGAAAACGAGGACTGCAGGGCAAGGGCATCCTCTCCAGGGTCACGGCTGGCGCAGGGCGCGCGCCCTGCGCAGGGCGCCCCCAGGGCGCCCTGGGAGCGCCCCATGTGGGTCAGGCGGCCCCTACATTGACATCGCCGCCGCCGCCCCCTCTTATCATGATGGTGGCCCCAGCCCACGCAGCCCTGTGTTTCTCACAGCAGCGCTGTAAAGGCAGCGCTCGAGCTTCAACTGAAGGGCTCTTTACACGCCCGGCGAACCAGCCGCTGAGCCGCAGTCACCCCAGGGCGGCCGCCAGCTCCGTCGCCGCCAGCTGCACGCCCACCATCCGCCCGGTCGCGGGCAGGGTGCGCAGGCCGGCCGCCAGCGTCGCCTGCGCGGGCGCGGGGCCGGCCGCGCCGCCCTCCTCTGCGTCGGCCACCACCCAGCGCGCCACCTCCCGCGCCATCTGCCCAAACACCGCCTCGCGCTGGGCGGCCGCCGCGCCGCCGGCGGCGCCGGCACCGCCGCCGCCCAGGCCCCACGCCGCCGACGCGCCCTGCAGCCAGCCGGCGAGGCGGGTGGCGGCGCCCAGCCGCTCGGCGCGGCCGAGCTCGGGGGACGGGCCCTTGCTTCCCCGCGCGCCGCTGGGGGCGAGCACCCGTGCGTACAGCTCTCGCAGGTAGAGGAACCCAGCGTACACACCCGCGCCGTGTTCCCAGCTGCTGCCCGCGGCGCCCGGCCCCGCGGCGTTGACGGCGCCGAGGTGGGGCTCCAGCCGCGCGGCCGCGGCCGCGAGGCGCGCCGCACCGGCGCCGCCTCCGCGCAGGAACCAGCCCGGTGCGACCAGCCCGCACAGCAGGCGGTGCGCGGCCGGCCAGTCGCCCGCCTCCAGCAGCTGCTCCAGCCGGCCTGTGTGTGGGGGCGGTGGCGGCGGTGTGCGGTGGCGGCGAATACAAGGCACGCGAGGCGCGAAGCATGGGCGAGCGGGCGTGCACATTCGCAGGCCCCTTTTGTCTTGCTCGTGCCCTGCCGCCCGCCCACCCGCCCGCCCGCGCCCCCCTTCCGCCTCCCTCGCAACCCACCGGCGTCGTCCTGCTGGTACTGCGCCCAGAGCGCGGCCGCCTCTGCCAGCCAAGCCGCCGGCAGGCGCAGCTCGTCCCGCAGAAAGGCGGCCGCGCCCTCGTTGCCCACCCACTCGGGCGCGTGCGCCGCCAGCAGCGCGCGGACGACCGCGGCGCGCGTCGCGCCGCCGCTGCCGCCGCCGCCCTCGCCGCCGGCCGGCGGGGGGTCGTCCGGCAGGTGGAGCGCAGCATAGACCGCCCACTTGCACAGGCCGCCCACCGCCTCCAGCTGCGCGATGAAGCCCATGTGGGTGGCGGCCACGACGCGCGCCGCCGACGCCGCCGCGGCGGCCGAGACGGCGCCCACCGCGGCCAGCGCGGCCAGCAGGTGCCAGGCGAACGAGTGGTCGAGCGGGTCGGGCGTGACGCAGGCGGGGCGCAGCAGCCGGGAGAGCGCGGCGGCCGCCGCGGCCGGGCCGTCGCCGTCGCCGCCCCCGCCCGGGCCCACGAGCGCCCACAGGCGCAACAGCTCGAAGCAGGCGTCAAACGCGGGGGACGTGCCGTCAGGGCCCGCGCCGCCGCCGCCGCCGCCGCCCGCGCGGCGCTGCTCCAGATACAGGGGCGCGGGCTGGGGCGCCGCGCCTGCCACGACGGCAGACGCGTACGACTCCAGCGCTTCGGCCACAGGCGCGGTGGGCGGGCCTCCGTACCAGAGGTGCACACCCAGCGCGCGGCGCCAGTCGAGCTGTGGGCAGCGGCGGCGCGGCGCGGGGGGGCGATGGCGAACGCGCGGCGGCGTGTGTGTGTGTGGGGGGAGCCGGGGAGCCGGCCGCGGCAGCGACGCCCTCGCCCGGTGCCCGGGCGGAGCAGCGCCCACCGCGCGCCCGCTCCGCCCTTGCGGTGAGCGCTCCAGCCCACAGTCGCCCCCTCCCTGCCCCCCCCCCTGCTTCCCTGTCGCCCCCTCCTGGCCCCCCGCGCCCTAATTCCCTGATCTTAGCACCTGCAGCGTCGGGACCACCGCGTCCACCTGGCCCGCCAGCAGCTGGTACACGCGGCGGAGGGCGGGGCTGATGTGCGGCTCCATGCCGGTGTCCGCCCACACCCGCAGCTGCGCGGCCAGCTCGGCCTGGCCCACCGCCTTCGCCCCCGCCTGCGCCAGCAGCGTGGCCAGCCGCACGTCGCCGGCGGCCGCCGCCGCGGCGGCGGCGCCGCCCAGCTGGTGCCCGCTCAGCAGCGAGAGCAGGCGCGGCGCGGCGGCGCCGCCCGACGGCGCGGCGGCGGGCGCGGCGGCGGGCCCCGCGGCCGCGGCGGCGCCGCGGCACTCGCGCTCCACCGCGGGGCGCGCGCAGTCGCGCAGCCAGTGGCTCAGCCCCGCGCGCCGCCTGTACGCCGCCAGGCGACTCAGGTCCTCGCCCGCCGGCACGCCGCCCTCCTCCTCCTCCTCCTCCCCGTCCTCCGCGCCCCGCTCCTCCGGCGCCGCGCCCCCGCCGTCGCGCATCTCCGCGTCGCCGCCGCCGTCGGCGGCGGCGACTTCGCGCGGCGCCCCGCGCCGCGCCGCCGCGCCGCCGCCCCCCAGCAGCGGCGGCTCCCCTTCTATCGCAGAGAACAGAACGTGCACCAGCTCCCACGCCAGCGCCTGGTGCCGCAGCACAGCACGCTCTACGTCGCTCCCCTGCGCCCAGCAGGGTACGCAGGTGCGCTGCTCGGCGCAGGGCCGACAGCTGGGCGCGCGGCGAGCGAGAGGTGCATTGCAGCCGCGCGGCGCGGCGCGCCGCGGGCCGCCCGCCCACGCCTCTCCGTCCCTCGCACACACACACGGCCTCGCCCCCCACCCCACCCCCCACCCCCCACCACCCCCGCGCACCTCGCCATCGGCGGCGGCGGCGGTGCAGAGCGCGATGTATTGACGCGTCAGGCAGCGCAGCCCGCCCTCGCGGGTGCACCGCAGCTCCCACCGCGGCACCCCGCCGTGCGCCGCGCCGCCGGCGGGCCCACTGTGCTGCAGGTGCAGCAGCAGCGCCGCCTCCAGCTGCTCGCGCAGGCGGCGCTGGCGCGCGGGGGCCGCGGCCCCCGCGGCGCCGCCCGCCAGCGGCGCGCCCACCGCCACGCGGCGCAGCGCGACCTGCGCGGCGCCGGCGCCGCCGCCGCCGGCGCTCGCGGCGGGGAGCGCCAGCACGCCGCCCACGGGGCCCCACCCCACCCTGAACGAGCGGCCCGCAAACAGGCCCATGTCCACCAAGCAGCGCTCCGAGTGCTGCTCGCTGGGCCGCGGGGCGGGGAGCAGGCACTTGGAGGGCGACAGCGCGCCGCCCGCGGCCGGGCCCCCCGCCGCCGCGGGCGGCGGCGTGCCCGGCGGCAGCGGCGGCCCCAGCAGCAGCGCGCCGCCGGGGGCCAGCGCCGCGGCCGCGGCAGCGGCGGCGGCGCCCGTCCCCGCGGGCGGCGAGAGCGGCGGCGCGCCGCGCTTGCGCCACGCGTTGCGCACGGCCAGCCTCCCGGGCTGGCTGCTCCGCCTTTGGTGCAGCAGGTCGCGCTCGGGGGTGCCTGCCGGGGCTGCGCCGGCGGGGCCGGGCAGGGCCAGCGCACCCGCCTCGGCTGGCAGCGCGGCCACGACGCGCCGCTGCTTGCCGGCCGGCTGCCTGGCACTGCCCGCAAACAGGCCGTCCCTGCGGCGTGGCGCGGGCGGCAGGGGAGGGCAGCGAGCGTCGCCGCAGCCCTCGCACCTACTCTCTCTCCCCCGTCCGCTCTCTCTGCCATCCCTCTCCACCCTGCCCCCACGCCGGGGGCGCACCCGCCCACGTCCCCACGCCCCCTGCCCCCGCGCCGCCCCACCCGCGCCACGCCCCAGCCCTCCTTTCTTTCTTCCCCCCACCTGATGCGCAGCAGCTCCTCCGGGTCCTGCCCCAGGCTGGCGGGGAGCGCCGCCGCCAGCGCGCCGCCGGCGCCGCCCGCCCCCGCCGCCGCTGTGCGCGCCCGCTCCGCCCCCTCCTCAGCAAACTGCTGCCCCTCCCCCTCCTCCAGCTCCCGCCCGTCCACCCCCTGCAACCCCGCCAGGTCCTCGCCTGCGGGGCAGGGAGGGGCAGGGGGCCGGGGCAGGGTGGGCGGCCGAGGGGGGCGTGCCGCGCGCCGCGCCCGGCCGGCCCCTCGCGAGACGTGCAGGCGACCGCGTTACACAAGAGTAAGCAACCAAGCAGAGGCACGCGGCGCTGCGCCGCGGCGCGCCTAGGCGCCCGCCCCCCACGCCCCCGCCCCGCGCCCCCGTAGGCAGGCGGCGGCTGCGCGCTTACTGCTGCCCTCCATGCGCTCCTCCTCCTCCTCCTCCACCAACTCCGCCAATTCCTCCAATGCCTCGTCCATAGCAAGTCCCTCGGCCGCCGCCGCCGCCGCCGCGCCGGCGCGGCGCAGCCCAAGCCCCGCCAGCCCCTCCTCGTCGCTGCCGTCCCCCATCGGCTCGCCGCCGCCGCGCCCGCCGCCGCCGCCCTGCTGCTGCCGCCGCGCGCGCTGCCGCGCCCGCTGCTGCGCCTGCCGTCGCGGCCGCTGCCGCTGCGCGTCCTGCAAGCCCTCCTCCTCCTCCTCCTCCTCATCGTCATCGTCATCCGAGTCCAGCAGGCCATACCTTCATTCCCGAGAGCGGGGGAAGGGAGGACAGTCGGTCGCGTCGGTCCAGTCTGCTGCCCCCGCGGTGCCCGTGCCGCGCCACGCCGCGCATGGCTGCCGGCCCCAGCAGGCCTGCGGCCCCGCCATGCTGCACCGCCGCGCGCGCGCGCCGCCTGTCCTATCAACAGAATCAGAAGAAAGAATCAGAACGAGGTGCGATTGAAAGGCAGGGCCACCTGCTGAAGTGGTCTACGCGGAAACGCCAGGTGCCGCTCGTCGCGTCATACCCCACCAGCGCCGCGCTCTGCTTTGTGGTGGGGGGGAGGGGGGCCGCGGGGGAGGCAGCAGGGGGGTGGCCGGCGGCGGGCGGCGGGGCGGCGCAGCGGCAGCGCGTGGGGCCCCGCGGACGCCTCGCGCGGGCGAGGGTCGTCGCACAGGCAGCGGCGCGAGCAGCCGGCCCTCAAGCAGCCGGCCGGCGGCGCGGCACCTGCTCCGCGGTCATGCGCGCGAGGCGGCGGGTGAAGCGTTCGATCGCCTCGGGGTCGGTCGTCGGCCGCCCCGTCCCCTTGTCGATCTGCAGGGGCGGGCGATTGATCGGTCGCCGCGCGCCGTGCGCGTGGCTGTCATGGGCGCGGCGCGGCCGCGGCCACGGGGCGCGGTGCCGCCCCCAGGCCCAGGCCGAGGGCCTCGCGCGAGCCGCGAGGGGGGCGCGAGGCGCGGCCTGCCAGCCCACCAGTCCACAGTCCCACCTTGAAGACCTTGAGGATGGTGACCTCGGCCGGGCGGTTGAGCTCGTACCCCACCGCCGGCTTGGCCGCGTCGTCCACGTAGACCTGCGAGCCGAGTGGCAGAGTCGAAGGCGCGGTTTGAGCGCGACACACGCTGCTTAAGCGCGACGTGCGCGGTTTGGGCGCAGCGACTTGTGGAGCGCTGGCGGAACGCTGTCGAGCCGTCCCCGGATCCCCGACCGGCTCGCGCGGCTCGCGCGCGGGCCGCCGCCCCGCGCCCGCCCCCGCCCCCGCGCCGCCCCTCCCTCGCAGCCCCCCCGACGCGCGCGCCCCTCTGGCGCGCGCCCCGCGCCCCCAACACAGCCCCCCCATGGCGCGCCCTGCGACACGCCCTCCCCCGCCCCCGCCCCCGCGCACCGCGATGCTCCCCCGCTCCAGCTCCACTGTCGCGTCCAGGTCCAGCCCCCGCACGTCCACCGGCTCCAGCCAGCGCACGGCGCCGACGCCGCGGCGGCCGACGGTGAAGTCGCGGACGGAGGCCAGCGCGGCCGGGTCCTCGCGCGCGGCCGCCGCCAGCGCCTCGAGCGACGGCTCGCAGTAATAGTCGGGGCGGCGCAGGCGGGGGAGCAGCCCCTCCAGCGCGCCGTCGGCCGCCCCCGCGCGCCCGCCGGGGCCGAGCGCGGCGGCCAGGCCGCCGCTCGGCGCCGCGCCGTTGGCGGCGGCGGCGGTGGGCGGCGGCGCGCCGCCGTCCTCGCCGGCGCCGGCGGGGCCAAAGCCCGCGCCGAGCGTGCCGACGTTAGGTGTTGCCATGCGCACGCCGGCGCCGGGCGAGCGGCCGGTGGGGGCGGGCGTGCCGCCGCCAGCGCCGCCGGCGCCGAGCGCGGGGCTAGGCGACACGCCCATCGCCGCCTCCGTGGAGGGCAGAGGGTCGCGGATGAACAGCTTGCGGGGGTTGTCCCGCGGCACAAACATGCTGCCGTTGGGGGTGGCGCTGCCGCGGCCGCCGCCGTCGGCGCCGGGCGTGCCGCCCGCGACGGCGGCCGCCGCCAGAAAGTCGCCGCCGGGCGACTTGCTGGCCGAGAGGCCACCGCCGGCGCGCTGCGCCGACATGGCGCGCCGCGGGCGCATGCGCACGCCCGAGCGGGGGGTGAGCGAGCGGGGCGTGATGAGGGCGGCGGGGCGTGGCGGCGCCGCGCCCGCGCCGCCGCCGGCGCCGCCCGCGGGCCGCTGCGTCAGCCCGACCTTGTACTCTGGCGCGGGGGAGATGGTCGGCGGCTGGGGGAGCGTGCCGTAGGGGCTGGTCGCCACGCCGGGCGGCGCGCCGGCGGGCGCGGCGCCGCCCGCGGGGACGAGCGAGAAGGCGGCGCCGCCGGCCGGCGGCGTGCCGCCCGCGGGCGCAAAGCTAAAGGGCGTCGCGGCGGCGGGCGCGCCAAACAGGCCGCCGCCGGCGGGCGTCGCGCCAAACGCGGGCACGGACGCCGCGCCAAACAGGCTCGCGCTGCTGGCGCCGCCAAAGAGCGGGGGCGTGGGAGCCGCGCCCAGGCTGAACCCGGGGGAGGACGTGGCGCCAAAGGCGGTGCCCCCAAACCCGGGCGAGCTCGCGGGCTTGGCGCCGAAGAGGCCGCCGCCGGCGGGCGCGGCGCCAAACGCGGGCGCCGACGCCGCGCCAAACAGGCTCGCGCTGCTGGCCGCGGGTGCGGCGCCAAAGCCGCCAAACGCGGGCGCCGAGGCGGCGCCGAACCCGGGGGAGGAGGCGGGCGCGCCAAATCCGAACCCGGGGGTGGAGGCGGCCGGGGCGGCGCCAAACGCAGGCGTCGAGGCGGCGCCAAAGCCTGCGGGCGGGCGGGGAGCGGGGGCGGCGGCACCGTAGAACGCAACGGTCCAGGGGGGAGGAGGAGAGGGGGAGGAGGGGCGCGCGGGGGCGGGCGGGGAGCGGCAGAGGCGAGCAGGGGGAGAGGAGCAGTCTGGACAGTCGCTGCACGCAGCAAGCTCGGCACTGGCGGTGGGAGAGCGTGCGAGGGCGACAGGCAACAGGCGCTCACCAAACGCAGGGGCGGAGGCGGCGCCGAACGCGGGCTGGGAGGCGCCAAAGCCTAGGGTGGCGGGGGCAGGGAGGGGCGAGAGCGGGAGTGAGCGCGGCGAGCGTGGGAGCAGGGTAGCTCGCAGGATGCGGCGCAGCGCAGGCCAGGAGCAGGCAGACGCAGTCGCACAAGCAGACGCAGTCGCACAAGCAGACGCAGTCTTGCAGCGGGGATGACAGCAGTGTTGATCAACTGAGCGGCTGCTACTCTCACCAAACGCAGGCGTGGAAGCGGGCGCGCCAAAGGGCGAGGCGGCCGACGCGGCGGGCGCGCCAAACGCGGGCGCCGAGGCCGCGCCGAAGGCGGGCGTCGACGCCGCGCCAAAGCCGCCAAACGCCGGCGCGCTCGCGGGGGCGCCAAACGCGGGCGAGGACGCCGCGCCGAAGCCAAAGGCAGGGGTGGAGGCCGCCGCACCAAACGCGGGCTGGGAGGCGCCAAAGCCTGCACAAAAGGGAGGGAGCGGCGGTGACGGGCACACGGCAGGGGGAGGCCGCCAGATGGGAGCGTCAGGCGCGGCGATGCGCCGTCTGGCGGGCCCCCCGCGCCGTGCGCCCCTCGCTCTCGACGCGGGCGGCACGTGCCCCTCTGGCGGCTCACCAAACGCTGGCGCGCTGGCGGCCCCAAACGCCGGGCTGGTGGAGGCTCCAAACGCGGGCGTGGAGGCGGGCGCGCCAAAGGGCGAGCCGGCCGCGGGCGCGCCAAACGCGCCGGCCGCGGGCGTGCCAAACCCGCCCGGCGAGGTGGCGCCCGCGTTGCCCTTGACGCCATCCTGCGTCCGGGGCGGGGGTGAGGGTCGATGCGGTGGTGTGTGTGTGGGTCGTGGGGGCAGGCGGGCAAAGCCGCCGCGTCCGCGGGTCCCTGCCATGCGTGCGGCCTTTCATCTCTCGCCCGCGCCCCGCCTCCCTCCCTCCCCCGCCCTCCCAGGCGCGCGGCCCACGCAGGGCCCTGCCCCCGCGCCCTGGCCCTGCGCCCCGCTCTGGGCGCCGCCGCTTTCCTCCCTCCCCGCCCCACCCCCCACCCCACCCAACACACACCCACACACACCTGGTAGTCCTCCCACCGCAGCTCCTCCACCGACTTGCCGGAGAACTCTGGCATGCACGAGATGGAGTTGAAGAAGACTGGGGGGGGGGGGGGGGGGG
>PCFQ01000004.1:671759-692858 GCA_003063905.1 Chlorella sp. A99 | reverse complement strand
GGGGGGGGTAGAAGGATTGGAAGGGATGAGACGCGGGGTCACGCGGTCGGTGAGAGTGAGAGAGCGGCGAGAGGAGGGGCGGTGGGGGCGAGACGAGGCGCCCCTTGCCCCTCCCCCCGCCCCCGCCACGCTCGGCCCCCTCGGCCGCGACGCTCTGCCCTGGCGGGCCCCGCAGCCCCGCGAGCTCCGGGGGGCCTCCCCGCACCCGTGGTCTTGACCCCGTTGGCCTGCTGGTCGGTTTCCTGGGTCTTCCGATAGGCGACGCCCCGCGTGCCGCGCGCCGCGGCGCCGGCGGCGCCGAAGCCGAAGCCGGCGCCACCCGAGGAGCTCGCGCCGAAGGCGGTGCTGCCAAACGCGCCCAGCGACTGGGGCTGGCCGAACGTTGGCGACGATGACGCGGCGCCAAACGCGGGCGCCGAGGCGCCAAAGGCAGAGCCAAACGCGGGCGCGGAGGCCGGCGCGCCAAAGGCCGGCGCCGACGCGCCAAAGGCAGGGGCGGAGGACGCAAAGCCTGCGGGGGGAGGGGAGAGGGGAGCCCAGGCGCGTCGTCTCGGCGTCGGCGGATGCCAGCCAGCACATGGGTGCCCCGGCGACGTGCGCCGGCAGCATGTGCCACCAGCTCTACGGCCAGCGTGCAGGCGCCATCGTTGCAGCGCTGCATCCACTGCGCTCCCTCACCAAAGCCGGGGCTCGACGCCTGTCCAAAGGCTGGCTTGGGCGCACCAAAAGCCGGCGTGCCCGCGCCAAACAGCCCGCCCGCTGGCGCGGCGCCAAACGCGGGCGTGGAGGCGGGCGCGCCAAAGGGCGACGCGGCGGCGGGCGCGCCAAAGCCGCCGGCCGCCTGCGCCTGCTGCGGGACGGGGGGCGGGGGGGGACGAGGGCGGGAGGCTCAGCGCGTGAGGGCGAGCGGCGCACACTACTGCAGCCGCCCGCGCCTGACTTGCTGCTGTGCCGCACGTGCTACCCACTGTAGTGTCGCGCTGTGAGCTTGCTAGTAAAATCGCCCTGCCGCTGCACTCGCACCGCTGCTGCCGCCGCGTTCGAGCGTCGGCGCCCACCCCGCGCCTGCTGTTCACTGGCTGGCGCGCTCCCCGCCCTGTTTTGCGCTGCCGCAGCACTCCCTTGTGCAATCTCAAGGCGCCTCACCTGCCCAAAGGCTGGCGCCGCTCCAAACGGACTGGGCGATGCCGCAGGCTGTCCGAACGCGGCGCTGCTCTGTCCGAAACCCCCAAAAGGGGAGGACGCCGCCCCGAACGAGCTCTGGCCAAACATGAAGGCTGTTTGCTGCTGTCACGCTGCCATATGGGCTAGGCGATCGCCCGATCCAGCTGGGCAGGGTGCAAGAGAGGCGGGGCGCAGGTTCTTCAACCGAGCCTGATCGATGGCACAGCTGCAACAACTCAACTCAGCCAGAGAAGTGCAGCTGTAATCACGGGGGGATTCAGACAGCAATTGCGATGCCAGGGGAGGCAGGATCAACAACAGGTGGAGAGACGGTGGTGCTTTCCTGCCGACCCGCCGCCGCAGGTGTTCGTCAAGCGCGCGGGCGCAAGCCTCAGGCGGCTTGCTCTGTCGCCCCTTGCAGCTGTGCAGGCTGTGCATTTGTTTTTATGTAGGCAGGAAAGACAAACGCACTGTGCTGCATTGGCGGCTGCACCGATCAGCGGGCTGAACTGGCCGGCGGCAGGCAGCTGGTGCAGCGAGTCACCCTCCGCCTCCAAGACCGCTTCACCGGCATGTACAGGCTACACCACTCCACCAGGAATGGCTACCGAACCCTGCACTGTGCAGCTCATGGAGGTTCCGCAGCTGCACTTCAGCTGCGCCTGGTGGCAGCATCGGCTGCGGCAGCCGACAACAAAGGCGGCCTGCCTCTGCACTGTGCAGCTTGCGAAGGCCAAGTGGCTGCAATGCAGTTGCTCCAGGCTGCAGCGCCTGAAACAGCGACGACTGCCAACGGCATCGGCCACATGCCCATGTGCGTGTCAGCTTACAGAGGCGATGTGGCTGCCGCACCTGCAGCAGCTGCAGCAGCCGACACCGCCTCTGCACTGGGCAGCTTCAGAGTTAGACGGCCCGACTGTGGTTGAGCGCTGTTGGATGCAGCGCCAGGGGCAGTGCGAGCGCTGATCACCGCCGGCCGCTCAGCTCTTTGCATTGCAGCAACCCACGGCCACATCTCGACTGCCCGCATCCTGCAGGAGCGCTCAACAACGATAATGCCAGCTGAGCTGATTGCCGACCTGCGTGCAGGAGAGGAGGAGGAAGGCGTTGCACCAGCGTGCCGTGAGGTGGTGTGCACACTGCTCGCGGACCTGGCCGCCAGCCGACCCCCGTCGCCTGTGACTGAGCGGCGCTGCCGTCCCCCTGCCCCGGCATGGTGTGGGTCCTGCCGGCTGTGCTGGCGCGATCACATGCCGAGGTGGCGCGCCTGATGGCACATCTGCTGGCAGAGCAGCGCAGCGCAGCCACCTTGCGAGCGCTGGCGCTCAGCCTGACGCGCTGGCAGCGGCAGCTGCGCCTGGAGCTGTCTGAGGCGTTGTGTGGGCAATCGTTGCAGCAGCGGCGGTGGAAGAGGAGGAATAGCAGCAGCAGCAAGGGAAGTAGGAGACACAGGGCGTCTGTGTGGAGAGAGGAGGTGGGCGCGGCAGCCGGCAGCCATTTCCGGGCGGCCTGGACCAGTGACGCCGCCTTTGCCGGCTGCCTGGGCCTCGATCATAATCACACCGGCAGACGCCGACCGCCCCTTTGCGCCGCACGCGCGGCACACCAGCCTGAACCCAGTTGCACTGCCCTCTTCTTTTTGTTGCCACCACTCTCAAACCGGACGCCCTGTGCCACCAGCCCTTTGCAAGTGGAGGCAGCAACGAGGAAGCAGCCGCCACGTCGGAGCTCTGCAGCTCTGCACGTCGAGAGTGCTTCCACGCCGGCGGCCCCCGCACCCTGCCCTCGCACGACTGCGTCGGGAGTGAGTGTTCACACTGCTGCTGGTTGCGGCTACCTAGGCAGAGGCTCGCCTTCCTGAGAGAGTTTTGGAGGGAAGAATGGAAATCAAGCGCAGACACTGAGGAGCGCAGGCACAAGTGCTGGGGAGCTGGGGCGAGGGAGCGGAGCGAGAGAGGGGGAGAGAGGCACGGAGAAGCTAGCTAGCACTGCGTTGCCTAGAGAGCAGGGCGAGAGGTCATTGCCAAGGCACCAGCGGCGGCGGCTGTGTGGGCATGCGCTCAGGCGCCTGCGCCTGCGCCGGCGGTGGCGCCGCCCTGCTGCCGCTGCTGCTGCTGCTGCTGCTGGGGCTGCTTGCCCCCGGCGTCGCCACCGCCATCAGGCAGCGGCTGCTGCTGCTGCTGGCCCTGCTGCTGCTGCTGCTGGCCCTGCTGCTGCTGCTGCTGCTGCTGCTGCTGCTGCTGCTGCTGCTGCTGCGCGCCCGCGGCGGCCGGCGGCCCGACGCGCCGGACGGCGGGCTGCCGCCGCCGGCCGCCCGAGGCGCCGTCCCTATTGTAGGCCGAGGGGTGGATCCTGAATCCAAACACCTGCGTCGGATGCGTGCAAGGATGGTGTGTGTGTGTGAAGGCGCGTGCTGGGCAGAGAGGCGCGCGCCCAGCGGCGGCAAGCGCACTCGGGGACCGCATGCTCCCGCAGGGCCCCCCCCCCCCCCGCCCCCGCGCCGCGCCTTGGGCACGTAGGCCTCGGTGGGTTTGGGGGGCCGCATGTCGGGGTAGGAGAGCAGGAAGAGGTGGGGGAAGGTGGTCCCAAAGTAGGCGCCGTCCAGGTTGCCGTGGTACTTGCTGCATGGGGCGGGCGGGCGGGTGGGTGGGCGGGGTGGGCGGGCACCCGCACGAGCGCCTCGTGCCCTCGCCCTCCCGCCACCCACCCACACACCTCTACATGCGCACCACACACACGCACACACACACACACACACACATGCCGGGCAGAACACATCCTCGCACTTGAACACATTTAAACGCATTCTCAACTAATATACTATACTATTTCACTCACACACTCCCTTTGCACCTGCGCGGGTAGAAGACGTCCTCGCACTTGGGGCAGAAGAGCTTGACGGTCGTCTGGCGCGGGAGGTCGGAGAGTCCGACGGGCAGGCAGGGCTGGCCGTTGCAGAGCACGCGGGGGCAGCGCCCAAAGTCCACGTTGCGCAGCTTGTCGGCCATTGCGGCGAGGCCTGTGCAGGTGTGTGGGTGTGTGGGGCGCGGACGTGCGGGGTGGGTAGGCGCGTGTGGGTGGGTGGGTGTGCGTGTGGGCGCGGGCCCGGGCGGGCGGGAGGGCGGGCGCGCGGGCAGGCGGCCGACAGCGGGCCGGCAGCGCAGCGTGGGGCGCGACGCGGCGTGCCGCCGCCGCGCCTCGCTGCTGCGAAGCGACAGGCGACGCGTGCCCCGCGCGGCGACGGGCGCAGGCCACAGCAGCGCCCGCCCGCGCACCCCGCGCCGTGATGATGTAGCGCTGGTGGATGAGGCCGTACAGCGCCTCTGCCGCGCTTTCCACCAGCTCCTGCTGCGCCTCGGTCAGCACCTCGTCCTGCGGGAGGGCGATGGACCGCGCGCACGCCTCAGGCAGGCGCGCGCGCCGGCGCCGCCGTCGGCGGCCGCCCGCGCCGCCCCCCGGGGCGGAGAGGCGCGCTCGGCGCCTCGGCGCGAGGCGCGGCGTGCCGCGGGCCTGCCCGGCTCGCCGCGCGCGCACCCGCCCTCCCTCCCCGCCGCCCCGCCCCCCGAGGACGACGCGCGCCTGCAGGCTCTCGCTGTTGAGGATGAGGTCCAGCGCATAGTCATAGTACGGCACCTGCAAGCACGGGTGCCGTGGGGAGGGGGGTGGTAACGCCGGGCGGGGAGGGCGCCCAACAGCGCGCCGCGCGCGGCCTTCGGCACGCGGCGCCGGCGGCGCGCCGGCCGCTGCGGCGGCGCGCCGCGCAGCCGCCGGCGGGCACCCAGCTGGCGACCGGCGCAAGGTTTCCAGGTGCTGGCCCGTTGCTGTCCGCCCGGTTCATGGGTGCAGCCGCACCTGGCTGCTGAGGCCGCTGAGGTTGAAGTCGTCCTGAATGTAGTCCTCCTCCACCTCGCAGAAGAACTCGTTGCCCTTGAGGCTGCAAAACCAGGTGATCCACGAGCCAACCTGGGCGGAGGGATCAGAGCGCGGGCGGGCGCGTGAGCGTGGCGGGTGGGGCGACTGCGGAGCGGGAGGCCCACCCGCGACCCGCCGGCGCTCCTGGACGCGGCGCGCACCTCCTCGCTGCCGCTACCCTCGTCCTCGCTGCTGGAGCCCTCTCTGCTGAGGTCGTCTCGGTCCTCCTCCGCCATCACCACGTCTCTGTTGCTCATGCAGGATGCGAGATCGAAGAGCGGGGCGAACGAGGAGCACAGAGGGCCTCCGGAGCAGAGGGCCTGGTGGCTGGGCTCCTGTCACTCGCACAGTGCTCCGGAGGCAACTGGATTCAATGCAGAAGGAGCAGGCGCTCAAAGAAGGCGCCGGCCACATGGCAGCTCTCAGGGGAGGCTCTCATAGTCGTCGGGCATCCCTCGATTCCGCCATCGCACGGTCCCACTGCTTCCTCCCCACCCAGTGCTTGCTGTCCAGAACGTCTCCTGCTGAGCTTGCAGTCGCCCCCTCCCTGCTGCCGCCTCTCGCGTTCTCAGGACGGACAGCTGTTCGCTGAGTCACTGATCGCGCCCAGCCGCCCGGCATGGCGCAGGCAGCAGGCGAGCGATGGCGCTCGCGCAAGGCACAGGGGGCTTTGGCACGAGAGATGGGATCGGGACAGCCGGTTTAGATCGCAGGCGCCAGCACAACAGCAACACTGCGTGCGGCTGACGCCCGTGCCGCCGCCTCCCCCCTTCCCGACCCCCGCTACCGCCGCCGTTTGCTCGCGCAGCTGGCTCCCTCAAGGGGGTGGGCGTCCCGGTCAAGCTGCTGCACGAGGCGGAGGGCCACATCTGCACGGTGTGCGCCGCGCCGCCGCATTCGCCGCCCGCAGCCCCTCCCCCGCCGCTCTCCTCCTGCTCGCCTCGCGCGCCAACTCCCCGCGCCGCCGCCCCTCCTCACCCCTCCCTCTTTCTCTAGGTGGAGCTGAAGACGGGGGAGATCTATCGGGGGGACCTGGAGGAGGCGGAGGACAACTGGAACGTGCAGCTGACCAAGGTCACCGCGACCGCACGGGACGGCAAGGTGTGGCGGCGCACGGAGGCCCCGCTGGGCGGATGCTGATGCTGATGGAAGTGGAGGTGGAGGCGGAGGTGGAGGTGGAGGGCCCAGGGGCGCGCCGCGGTGTCGCCGCCGCCGGGGGCGCGCCGCCCGCCCGCCGCTGCTCCCCCGGCCCCCTCTCCCACCCCCCGCCCCCGCCCGCTGTCCACCCGCTCCGCAGGTCAGCCACATGGAGCACATCTTCATTCGCGGCAGTCGCATCCGCTTTGTCATCGTGCCAGACATGCTGAAAAACGGTGGGGGCTGTGCGGAACGCGCATGCGGCCCGCCCCTGCCAACAGAAGAGTGGTGCTTGCAAACGCCCCTCGCGGCGGCGCGGGAGCGGCAGATGCTGGCCGCGCTGGCCGCCGTCGCGGCGCACGCTCCTGCTCCGCCGCTCACCCCTGCCCCCCTCTTCCCACCCCTCCCCTCCCCTCCCCCCGCGCCCCCAGCACCCATGTTCAAGCGCATGTCTTCCAAGCTGAAGAGCACGGCGCTCGGCGCGGGGACAGCCGCCGCCGGCGGCCGCGGGCGCGGTCGCGGGCGCTTCTAGGCGGCGTCGCGCCACGCGGCGAGCGCGCCGCCCCGCCGCCCCCGCGCTCCTCGGCGCGGGCCGCCGGGGCCCCCAGTCCGACGAGGCGCGCGGCGTGCGCCCCCGCCCGCATGCGATTTGCCCGCCCGGGCGTGCGGTGGCGCCACGACGGTGGCGCCTGGGGAGCTGATGGCAAGCGCGGCTGGAGGCTGGAGCCTGTGGGCGGTGGGAGCGAGGACTGCCCCTCCGCGACGCCCGATCGCCGCGCGGGCAGGAGCAGCAGTGTGTGTGGCGCCCATGCTGCGCTTGAGCCTTCGCCCTTGCTCCTCCGCCTGCCTTCCCCTGCTCTCCGCTGTTGCCTCCACTCCCTGCCCCTGCCCCTGTCCCCTGACTATGCTAGTTGACACTCTGTGACCGCGCTGCGAGCGCCAGCTCTGCGGCAACAGTGCACCAACTCGGTCCTGGGCAGCCGCCGCTGGGGAGCCGTCGCGGGGAGGGGACAGGGGAGCACATCCGCGCCGCCGCCACTCGCTGCCAGGTCAGATTGCCCTCTCAGTCGTCCTCCGCCAGGTCAGCGCCCGCAACCCACCCCCAGAAGCTCCAGCCTCGCCGCTCCCGCGTGCGCTCCAGCTGCAGCTCAGCCGTCGACTTGGACTGCTGCGGCGGCGGCCGCGGCTGCTGCAGCTGCTGCTGCTCCTGCCACTGCACCGCCGGCTGCTGCTGCTGCGCCGCCTGCTGCAGCTGCTGCGCCGGCTGAGCGTCGGCCGGCGTCGCGGCGCCGCCGTCGCCGTCCACGGCGACGGAGAGCAGGCGCTCGCCGCTGGGGGCGCGCGGGGAGTGGGGCGGCGCGCCGGCGGCGGCGCCGGCGGGGCTGGAGACGGGGCTGTAGGCGGCCATGCTGCCGGCGCTGCCTCGGTGCTGCAGCTGGGAGAGGCGCATTTCCAGCGCCGCGTTGCGCCGCTGCATGCGCTCCAGCTCCTCCGTCACGGCCAGCAGCTGGAAAGTTAGAGGGGCGGCAGGGGCGTGGGTGAGGGTGGGTGGGTGGGTGGGTGCGACAGGGGAGGGGAGGCTGTCGAGCGAGCAAGCGAGCGAGGGAGGAGGGAGACTGGCGCGAGAGCGAGGGGGCCGAGGGCAGCAGCGCAGCTGTGCGGCCCAGCCCCGGCAGCGCGTGGCGCCGGGGGCACGGCCGGTCCGGGGCGCGCGCCAGCCTTCCCCTCCCCCCCTCCCCACCTGCAGCTGCTGCTCCGACAGCCGCACGCCGCCCGGCAGCTCCCCCCACACGCCGCCGCCACCGCCGCCGCCGGCCGCGTGGTGGTGGTGGTGCTGCTCCGCCACAATCGCGGCCATGGCGTCGGAGACGCGGCGGTCCAGCTGGGCACTGCCGGCGGAGACCTGCGCAGGCAGGGGCGAGGGAGCGGGGCTGTCTGAGAGTGAATGCGTGGGATGGGGGACGGCGGCACGTGCGCCGTGAGCTGTTTTGCCCCGGCGTGCGCGCGGCGCGCGGGCCCAAACACAAGGGCTCCAAGCAAACATGCCAGGCGCGCATATCCACCCACCCACACTCCCACGCACCCCCCCCCACCACCACCAACACACACACACACATCCACCCCCCCACCCACCCCACCCCCACCTGGCGCGAGGGCGAGCGCAGGGGGATGTGTAGGTCCACCCCTGCCGCGATGGCGGCGTCCTCCACCTCGAGGGCCTCGCGGTCGGCGGCGGCCACGTACTCGCCCGCGCGCGCGAGCGCGGCCTTGAGAGCCGCGACCTCGGCGCCCTGGCGGTTGAGCCGGTCGGCGAGGCCGTCGTTCTCGGCGACCTGGGGGTGGTGGGGGTGTGGGTGTGGGTGGGTGGGTGGTGGTGGTGGTGGTGGTGGTGGTGGTGTGTGGGTGGGTGGGGGGGTGGGTGGGGGGGGGGGGGATTCCGTTCGCTGAGCAAGGGAGAGAGGGGGAGGGGGAGGGGGGCAGGAGGGGGCGGGCGAGCGGCGGCGCGGCGGTCGGCACGGGGCGGCCGCGGCGCGGCGCGCGCGGCGACGGTTCGGGGCTGCCCTCGCGGCGAGCGCCTCCCCTCCCGCCCCTCCCACACAACGAACCGCAAACGAATGATTTGTGAAAACACCCACAAGCTTGTCGATCGTCCGCGCCAGGGCCTCGCACTGGGCGAGCACGTCGTCGGGCGCCGCGCCCGTGGGCGCCGCGGCCGACGGCGCCGCCTCGGGCGCCGCCAGCGCCGCCGCAAGCTGGAGCTCCAGCTCCTCGCACCTGCATGAATTGAAAACCAACGACAGCGTGGATCGGACAAGCAGAGCATGTGTGCAGGGGACAAGCGAAGCAGGGAGATGCGGCGAGCCAAGCGTGGGCATCGCAGGAGGGCGGCAGAGGGGGCGCGCCGCGAAGGGAGGCGGCAGCGCGCGCAGCGCGCGCCGCGCTGTGGCCAGCGTCAGGCAGCGCGCCCCCCGCGCGCCCCGCCCCCGCGCGCGCCGCACCTCGCGGCCAGCGCCCGCGCCTGCCCCGCGGCAGCGCGGTCCTGCTCCGTCGCCGCCTCCACCTCGCGCAGTCTGCGCCAGCGCAAGACGATCAGTGCACATGGTCAGCTCCCACGAAGCGGCCGACAGTCGGCGCCCCTCCTGCCGGCCCCCCCCCCCCCCCCCCCCCCCCCCCCCCCCCCCCCCCCCCCCCCCCCCCCCCCTCCCCACCCCCGCCCCNCCCCCCCGCACCGCACCGCCCCACCCGCCGCGCCCCACCAGCGGCCGACCGTCGCACAGGCGTCACAGGCGCCGCCGCGATCCGCCCGCCTGCCTGCGCCCCAGCGCCTGCGCGCCGCGCCCCGCCCGCCCGCGACGGCTCAGGCGCAAGCTCCCAACCAGGCATCGCTGCTTGCATCTGCCAGCCGCTCGCCCGACCACCTGCGTTCGAGCGCCTGCGCGCCGCGCCGCTCCTTCTCCACCGCCAGCTCAGCCTTGTCCAGCCGGTAGCGCAAAGAGTCGGGGTCGTCGGGGCGCAGGCCCCTGCGGCGCGCGGGGGTAGCGGCGGCGGGAGGGGAGTGGAGTTGCGCGGGGCGGCGGCGGCGGGCGCAAAGGGTCGGGGTCGTCGGGCCGCGGGCCCCTGCGGATGCCACTCGACAGTTCGGGGGGAGGCAGTGAAATGATCGAGCCGGCGCGTGCAGGTGGTGGGCGCAGCCCCCTGCGCGGCGCGCGTGGCGGAGATGGGGAAAGCGTTGAAGCTTTGGGGCGTGGCGGCAGCGGCAGGCGCAACGGGCGCGGAGCGGCGGCGGGCGCAGGGGCGGCGGCGGGGCAGGGAGACTGAGTAGCACTCCCGAACGGGCCGCGGTGTCCCCGACGGGCGCAGATGCTCACAGAGGCCCAGCCCCGCTTGAGCCCCCCACCCCACCCCACCCACCCACACCCACGGCCTCCGACCCACCGCCGCGTCGGCGACGCCAGCTTGGAAGCCAGCTGGAGCGCCTCGTTCTCCTTTTGCAGCGCGGCCGCCGCCTCGGCCGCGGCCGCCGCCTCGGTCAGCGCCACCGCCAGCTCGTTCCGCGCGGCCAGGGACTCCTCCCGCGCGGCCTCGGCTTCGGCCGCGGCCGCCGCCGCCGCCGCCTCGGCCGCCGCGGCGCGCGCGTGCAGCGCGCCCGCCTCGCCGCCGCCCGCGCCCTCGGCCGGTGCCGCCGCCGCCACCGCCGCCGCCGTCCCTTGCTGCTCGGCGAGCGCCGCTTCGAGCTCGGCGGCGCGCTGCTGCGCGGCGGCGGCGGCCGCGGCGGCGGCCGCCCGCGCCGCTGCCACCTCCCCCAGGCTCTCCCGCATCTCCGCCACGTCCTCTTGGGCCGCCTCCAGCTGCGCCGCCTGCTCCTCCAGCTGCACCTGCGCCGCCGCCAGTGCCGCCAGCGCCTCCGCCAGCTGCGCAGGCGCCGGCGCAGCGTCCGTGGCGGCGGCGCCCGCCTCTGCCGCCGCCGTGCCGCCAGGCTGCCGCGGGGACTGGAGGTCCCACGGCGCCGGCGCATCGGCCCACGGCACGGCTGCCGCCGGCGCCGGCGCCGGCGCCCGGGCCGCCGCCAGCTCCGCCTGCAGCAGCTCGATTTGCTGCTCCAGGGAGGCCGCCAGCCCCTCGGCTGCCGCCGCACGCTGCGCCGCGCCGGCCGCTGCCTCATCCGCCTCCCGCGCCGCCGCCGCCGCATCGGCCGCCTCGCGCCGCGCGGCGGCCAGCGCCTCGCGCAGCGCCGCCGCCTCGGATGCCGCGGTCTCGCTGCCGGGGGCGCCCGCCGCCGCCGCTTGGGCTGCCGCCAGCTGCGCCGCCAGCTGCGCCGCCAGCTGCTCGTTCTCGCTCGCGAGGCGCGCCACCGCGCCCTGCGCCTCTGCCCGCGCCCGCTCCAGCTCCTGCCGCGCCTCTTTCACCGCCCGCTCCGCCTGGGAGCGCGCCGCAGCAGCCTCGCCCGCCGCCGCCGCCGCCGCCGCCTCGGCCTGCGCCGCTACCAGCTGCCAGTCGGCCGCGCCGGCGGCAGCGGCTGCCGCCTCCAGCGCCGCGACCTGCCCACGTAGCCACTCCCCCTCCTGCTGCGCCGCCGTGAGCGCCGCCGACGCCTCTTGCGCCTGCTGCTCCGCCGCCGCCGCCCGCTCCTGCAGCTCGGCCGCACGCGCCTCGCTGTCCCCCAGGGCCGCCTCCAGCTCTGCGCGCGCCTGCCCCACCAGCTCGCCCGCCGCCGCGGCCGCCGCCTCGCGCGCCTCGTGCAGTGCCGCCGCCAGCGCCGCGGCCTCGGCCGCCGCCGCGTCGCGCTCGCGCGTCGCCGCCTCCAGCTGGGCGGCCAGAGCCTCGGCCTCGCGGCGCGCCGCCTCGGCGCGCTCCGCCGCCTCATCCTCCCGCGCGCGCGCGGCCGCCGCCGCCTCCTCGGCCGCCGCCGCCTGGCCGCCCGCCCCCGCCTGCACGATGGCCAGCTCACCTATCAGCTCCGCCTTCTCCCGCTGCAGCTGCGTCCGCTCCGCATCCACCGCCTCCAGCGCGGCCTGCAGCCGCGCGGCGCGCTGCTCCGCCGCCGCCGCCGCCGCCGACGCGGCCTCCAGCTGCGCCCGCAGCGGCGCCGCGGCCGCCGCGGCAGCGGCTGCCAGCGCGGTCGGGTCGGGCGGCGCGGCGGCGGGCGCAGGCGGCGCCGCCGCCGCCGGCACGGCCGCGGGGCCGAGGTCGCCAGAAGAGCCGCGCTTGCCGGCCAGGGCCGCCTGCTTCTTGCGCTTGAATTCCTCCAGCTGCAGTGGGATCAGAGAGACACGGAACGCCAGTCAAAACGTCACGGAGTCGGCAGGGGTGCGCGGCAGCCGGCGGCATGGCCAGGCTGCAGGCGCGGCCCCGCGGTCGGCGCCGCGCCCTCGCACCTTGCGCTTGCCGGCCTCGACGCTGGAGCTGCTCCCTCTTGCGGCGTCTCTCCGCAGCTGCTGTGCCTTTGCAGCTGCCGCCGCGGGCGGCGGCTTGGGCGGCTGCACGGGAGCGGCCGCCGCCGGGGCCGCCGCCGGGCCCTGGGCCGGCAGGGCGCCGTCGCTGCGGCCGGCAGCCAGGTCCACGGGCTCCGGAAACAGCGGCCGCGCGGCCCCCGGCCAGGGCTGCTGCTGCGGCGGGGCCTGGTGGGGCTGCTGCGCGGCCTGGAGCGCGGCTGGCACGGCGGCCGGTGCGGGCGGCGGCGGCGCTGCCGCGGGCCGCGCGGGCGCGGGGGCCAGCGCCTGCTGCAGGGACAGCGAGGGCTCTGGCCAAAAGGCCTCTTCGTCGTCGCCGGCCAGCTCCTGCTCCGCCTCTGCCGCCAGGGCAGCCGCCTCTGCCTCGTCGGCATCAAACTCATCCAGGAAGAAAGCAGCACCCGCCTGCCCCTCTGGCCCTCCGGCGGCGGCCGCGCCAGCCGCCGCCTCTGGCTGCGCTGCGCCGCCAAAGGGGCCGGCGGCTGCGACGATGCCCCACGTCGCTTCCGAGGGCGGCGCGGCGGCAGGCGGCGACGCTGGCGGGGAGGCGGGTGCAGCGTCGCCTGAGCCCCGCAGCCATTCATCGCCGGCGCTCCCCTCCCTCGCAAACGGCACCGCGCTCAGAATGGCTGGCACATAGCCAGGCGCCGCAGGCTGCGGGTGCTGCTGCTCCTCGGCCGGAGCGTGCACCTCCGGCGGCGGCACCTCTGCGACCGGCACTGATGCAGCCGGCTGCCACTCTGCCTGCTGCTCCTGCTGCTCCCACACAAACTCCTCGAGCGCTGCGGGCTGCTCCCAAGCGCTTGCAGGCTCGCTGGTGCCGCCCCAGCCATCGTCTGGCGTCCCTCCTCCAAAGAACGGGCCTTGCGCGGCCACCGTGAACCCAGACATGCCTGGGGCTGGACAGCAATGCACAAAGCGAAAGAAGCAGGTGGGTGCAGTTCAGGTGGCTGCCATTGCGCCCCTGCACTTCTGGGACACCCTGCTTTTGAAATGCGAATGGCAGTGGTGATCGCGGCAGTGGTCGAGTTTCGGGTGGACCAAGCGGAAAATGGTGTCGAACGCAGCGATCAGATGTGTAGCGGTATGCTATAAGAAGTCTGCTTAGAGATGAGCGATGCAAAGACACATGCCGAGACGATCATGCCCTCCACCCACCCGCCACCCACCCTCCCCCGTATCACCCGCCACCCACCCTCCCCCGTATCACCCGCCACCCACCCGCCTGTTGACATCCGACCCGCCTCTCCCAAAGTGAGACAGTGGGTGCTTGCAAAAATGCCGAGGAGCACATGCTGGGCAGGGAGGAGAGCTGAGACGAAAGGGGGTGGCGGTGGTATGCTCTTGAGATGCTGTATCCTGAACTCGTAAGGCAGAGATGCGGATGAAGACCCGGCAAAGAAAACTGGGCGATGGTAGGCGCCTAAAAGGGGGTGCGGTCAGAGGCGTGGTCAGGGTCAGAGGACCAAGAAGAGTTCTGAGGGCAGAGAGGGGAAAGAGAGCCGCCATGCTTGGCGAGGAAGGTTCAGGAGCAGGGGGGGGGGGAGCAGCGGCGGCGAGCGAAGCGCTGACGCTGCGGCGCGCAGCGAAAGCGCGGCGCCGCAGGGCATAGGGCGGGGCGCCCTAGCCCGAGGCCTCTGAGGGCGCGGGCGCCGGCAGGGCGCCGTTGGCGGCCGGGGGCGGGGGCGCCTGCGCCGAGGAGAGGAGGCTGTGCAGGGTGCGCAGCTGGTTTAGGAGGTCGCCGCCGCCGCCGGCCTCCTCGCCACTTGCCGTGCCCGCGGCGCCAGGTGCGGCGCCCGCGGGCGGCGCCTCCAGCTTCACCGCTGCCGGGGCGGTGGCGCCGGCGCCGCCGCCGTCCCCGCCGCCGCCGCACGCGGCGGCGGCGAGCAGCAGGTGGTGCGCCGCGCCGGGCGGCGCCAGCGCCCCGGGGAAGCCCTGCGCCTTTATCAGCACGTCCAGCAGGGGGGAGGCCACCAGCGCCTCGGAGGCCTGCGTGTAGCGCGCCATCAGCGCCTGGAGCGCGAGCATCTGCCCCATGTGCTGCTCCAGCCGGCCTTGGATCTCGCGCTGCAGCGCCAGCACCGCCGACAGCTCCTGCCCCAGCAGCAGCGCCGCCGCCTGCGCCGTCGCCGCGGCGGCGGCGCCGGGGGCGGCGCCCGGGGGCACGGCGGGCGCGGGCGCGGGCGGCGGCGGCGGCGGCGGCGGTGGCGCCGCGCCGCTCGCCCGCTCTTCGGCAGGCCCCTGCCCGGACAGCAGGCTCAGCAGCGTCTTGAGCTTGGAGAGATCTGCCATGTCAGCAGACATGCCAGGGACGCCCAGAGACGCGCCCAGAGGCGCGCCCAGCGGCGCGCCCAGCGGCGCGCCCGCCGCCGCGGCGGCCGCCGCGCGCCGCGCGGGCGAGGCCACCTCGCCCAGCGCGCCGACCAGGCCGCGCAGCGCGGCCATGGGGCTGGGGGGCGCGGGCGGCGGCGGCGGCGGCGGCGGCGGCGCCGCCGCCAGCTGCTGCTCCAGTGCCAGCTCTGCCAGCCCGGCCAGGGGGTCGTGGGAGGGCAGGCAGCGCGGGCGCTCCAGGTGCCCCAACGCCAGGGCGGCGCCGGCCAGGCCACCGGCGGGCGACAGCGCGCCCTGCGGCGGCGGCGGCGGCGGCGGCGGCGGGGGCCGGGGGCAGGCCTCAGAGCCGGTCCGTGCGTCGGCGGTCGGGCAGCCGCCAGCGCAGGCCCCTGCGCCGCCGCGCCTGCCCGCCGCAGGCCTCCCCAAACAAGGCTGTCGCCCACCCACCCACCCACCCACCCACAAGCGCACACACCTTGCCGTCGCGCCACGCAGGCGCGGCCATGAAGTCGGTGTCCCCGCCCGCCAGCTGCGCCGCCGCCAGCGCGGCCGCTGCCGCGGGCGCCGCCGCCGCCGCCGCCGCAGGCAGCGCGCCCAGCCCGGCGAGGGCGGCGCCGCCGCCGGCGGGCGCCGGCGCCGCGCGCCGGCGCTTGGGCGCCGAGCGCAGCGCTGCCTCCTCCTCCGAGCTGGTGGCGTCGGCGGCGCCGCCCGAGGCGCCGCTGGCGGCTGCGCGGCTGCGCGCCACGCTCGGACGCTTAATGCCCATCTCCTGCGGCCAAGGGGCGGGGGGCGGCGCGCGCCACCGCGGCTTGGCGACGGCGCGCCCACCCTGCGCGGCCGCGCGCGGCAGCCCCCCCCTGGCGCTTGCGCATGCGACGCTCACTGCTGCTCAGTCAAATTGGCTCTTGGGCACGCACACACTCCTCCACACCCCACACACGCCTGCTCCTCCACATCTCCACACTCCATGCCAACATGCGCGCGCCTGCAGCCGGTGCTTGCACGTGCCACGCTCACGCACCACCACCCTTCAGCAAAACCCATCGGGCCGGCCCGCGTGCCCGCACGCGCGCCTGCAGTCGGTACTTTTGCAGGTGGCTCTTCACATGGTTGATCGACAGCCCCTGGACGTTCATCATATCCACGATCTCCTTGGGCTGAAGTTTTGGGTGCAGGGCAAGGGGGGAGGGGCGGGGGGAGGGCGGGAGGCGTGGGACGAAGCGGGGTCGAGGGAGCGCGCGCGGGGGGCGGCGGCGTTCCCGGGCGGCGCGCGGGCGGCGCCCGCTCCCCCACTCCCTGCACCGCCCCGCCCGCCCGCCCGCGCGCCCGTGCATCCGCTGCCCGCGCCCGCCGCGCGCACCTTGGCGACGGTGGGTCCCCCCAGCTTCTGCACCGCGGCCACAAAGTGGCCGTGCAGCTCGGACGACCAGCGCAGGCGCTCCCCGGTGGTGATCCCCAGCGGCGCAAACCGCTTGTGGGGCACCAGGTCCAGCTTGATGGCCGGCCTCCCGCCGCTCCCCTGCGGCGTCGCGCGCGGCGCCAGCGCCCGCGCGGTCGGCGGCGCCGGCGCCGCCGCCGCCGCCGCGGCGCCCACCGCCTGCAGCAGCGCGAGCTGCTGGGGCGGGGCGGCGGCGGCGGCCGCCGCCGCGGCCGCCGCAGCCGCGGCGAGGCTGCTGGCCGGCAGGGGAGGCGCGGCTGCGGCGGCCGCGGCGCCTGCCGCCGCCGCCGCTGCCTGCTCCGCCGCCGCCTGCTCTGCCGCCGCCCCCACCGTCTGCTGCGTCTCGTCACTGCTGCTGGGCAGGTGCCGCGTTTCCTCCTCGGCGGAGGCAGCACCGACCTCCTGGTGCGTGGGCTTGCCAGCGTGCTCCGCCTCTTTGTTTTCTGCCGGGGCAGCCGGCGCCGCCGCCGGCTCTGGCTGCGCCATGGCCGCCTTCACCTGCGCTCACCGTCTCCGATCAGGCACCATGCGCGCCGCCCTCGCCCCCACAAGTTATTCGTCGAGTCGGCGCGATACTCACCTACGCGCCCCCAAGCCCCTGCGCGCCCACCCCCGCTCACCTGAGGTTGCTCGTGGCCGCGTGTGCCGCACCGGATCTCCTGCTGTGCCACAGGCCCAGTGCTTAGGTTCGCCTCGCGCCGTCTCCCCTACCCGCCGCAGCCAATGAAGAGAGGTGCCCGGGGCCTGCACGTCCCGAAAGTGGGCTTGCAGTCAAGGATTCGAGCTTGATGGGGCGCGAATCCCTCTCTTGGACCACAGAGTGGAGTGGTAGGGTGGCGGGGTTGGAGCCATTGAGGGTAAAGGCCTCGGTATGTCTCGATTCACGGGATCCGTCGCGCCGCATCGTCACCCCCACTAGTCCTCAGGGTCTGGAGCGGCTTCCGCAACGCAGGGATGAGTGCGGTGAGCAGCAGCAACTGGCGATGGAACATGGGGGTGGGGGGCGGGCGGGACGGGGGGTGGAGGGGGGTGGGGACACCGTCGATATCGGCCCCTTGACAGATACCCCCTTCTGGCGGTCCACTCCCCCGTGGCAGCCGCCTGTCCAGAGACCGCACGCTCCACCCGTGCGCACCACGCCAGCCCTGCCCTGCGCCTGGCGGTGCTTCCGCCAGCGCTGGCGATCTCTCCGAGGGGTGGGCGGCAACCCAAACCCGCTAACGGGGAGGAGGGTCTGCCACGAGGCGCCTCATGGATCCACACCTGCGGCCAGGCCTGTGGGGAGTGGATGAGAAGCGGCCGGGTGATGAGAGGCGTCGCAGCCGTGGGCGACGATGGTGCGACGAGGAGGGCGGGTGACGCTCGGCCTCCTTTCCGTGCGGCTGTTTGCCTGCATGCATCCGCTGCGGTCTCACAGCTGGGGGGCAGCAGCGGGGGGCGGCACCTGCAGCTTGGCGCCGCAGATTCAGTGCGGGCCGCGATCTCGCGGGCGGCGGGCGGAGGGTACCAGCAAATAGGTCTCCTCGCGGACGGCATTGCTGCTCCGAGACTTTTGAGGCATGTAGTTTCGCAAGCTGAACCGCCGCAGATCATCGATCAGCCACAGATCTCGCGCTTCGTCTGCCTGCCAACATCTGCTCTTCCGCGGACCGGCCAGCCGAGTTACCAAAGAATGCAGGAAGGTCCAGCGGAGGAGGCAGCTGCGCTTGATGCGGACCCCCCTCTGCCGCCACTGGACTGCCGTGCCCGCCTGCGCGCCGCGGCTCGCAAGTGCGGCCCCTGGCTCCTCAACTTCTGCACCACGCACTGGCTGCCCCTCAACTTTTTGATAGCCGTCATCATCGCGCTCACGGCGCCCGTGCCTGGCCGGGCGGTGGTGTCCGTGACGGTGAGGCGCGCGCCAGCTGGCGCCGTAGCGGCACCGCAGCAGCAGGCGGGGCCAGCTGAGCGGCGGCGGTGCGGCGGCGCCGCGCCCGCCTGCCCGCGGCGGCACGCCAGCTGCGGCCGCCGCGTCGCCGCTTGGGCTCTGGCGCGCCAGCTGCTGCGGCGCGACATGCGTGGGCACCCACGCCACATGCGCCACATGCGCGCAGATCCTAAACAACATCCACCTCGTCCAAACCATCAACATCTTCATCGGTGCGCGCGTGCCGGAGCAAACGCATGCGCCGCGCACCGCCACCGCCGCCGCGCGCGCGCGCGCGCAGCGCAGCTGCGCACATGCGTGCGGCTGCGTGCATGTACATGCGCTCCCGACACGCGCTCCGTGCGGCACCGCGCGATCCGTGCCGCGGTCCCATGCACCCGCAGTCTTCCTGATCTCCGGCCTGGTGCTCAATACCGCCGACATTAAGAAAGCGCTGTCCTACTGGCACGGCATCACCTGGGGCTTTGCCTCGATCCTCTTTCTGACCGCGCTGCTGGGCCTTGCGCTGCGCACCATCCCCCTCTCGCCCCCCGAGTTCGCCACGGGTGCGTGCGGGGGGTGGGGGGTGGGGGGGGAGGGGACGTGCACGCGGCGGGCGGCGGCGCCGGCGCCGGCGCCAGCCCGGGGCCCGCGCGCGCACGCGCACACGCGCACACACACAAACGCCGTCCCCTGTCCCCCCCACCCCCACCCACCCACCCACCCACACACACACGTCCGCCCGTCCCCTGCCCCCCCCAGGCCTCGCCATCTTTGCCTGTGTGCCCACGACCCTGGGCGTGGGCGAGGCGCTGGTGCGCGCGTCCAAGGGCAACGCCGCGCTCGCGCTGCTGCTGCTGGTGGGCACCAACGCCATGGGGGTCGCGACCATGGGCCCGGTGCTGAAGCTCGTCCTCTCAGGCGCGCTGCCACTCTTGGTCTGGTTTGGCTGTAGCCCGGCCGGGCGCCGCCGGCGGCCACGCGCCGCCGCCGGCGCCCGGCCGCCGCGCCTGCGCAGGCGCCGGCCCGCGACGCCGCCCCCCCCCACCCACCACCCACCACCCCACCCACCACCACCACCACCACCCCGCCCGCGCCGGCGCAGGGCAGACAGAGCTGGAGGGCGGGGCCTCCGTGGACGCGCTGGCGCTGTTTGTGAAGCTCTGCGTGACGGTGCTGGCGCCGGCGGTGGTGGGCAAGGTGAGAGAGTGTGTGTGGGGGGGGTGGGGGTGGGGGTGGGGGGGCGGGCCAGCGGGCGGCTCGATGGCTCAGAGGGTTGCTCGCCGGGCTGGGGCGCGCGCGCATGCGTGCTGGCCGCCTGCCGCCGCCGCCGCCGCGCACAGCGCCCTCTGCGCGGCTCCGCACGCCCCCCACTCCCCCCACCCCCCACCCACCCACCCACCCACCCCACCCCGCCCGCCCCGCCGGCGCGCAGGTGCTGCGCGACCTGGCCCCCCTGGTCCGCCGCTTTGCCACCAGGCGGAAGAAGCAGCTGGGCATGTTTGCCACTTCCAACCTCGCCGTCATAAGTGCGTGGCAATCGATCAATTGGGCGAATGAATGCTGCGATCGATTGGTCGATGGGGAGTGCTCGATCCAGCGGACGGAGCGCCACCGCCGCCGCCGCCGCCTGCCGCGTGCGCGTCCCATACCCCCCCACCCCCCACCCCACCCCACCCACCACCACACAACACAAACACACACACACACACACACACACACACACGCAGTCTGGCAGACCATGAGCGGCGCGCAAGAAGTGATCGTGCACCAGCCCTTTGTCAACATCCTGTACGTCATCCTCCTCGCCACCGCCCAGCACTGCACCTACCTGCTCTTCAACTTCTCGGCGCTCCTGTGAGCGCGGCCGTCGGCGGCGGCGCATCGGCAGTTGCGGCTCGGCGCCACGAGGGTCGCGCTGAGGCGCTCAACTGGCGCCTCTCGGGCGCCGGCCGCAGGCGCCTCCCACACCCGCTTCGCCCCGCCCCGCCGCCGCCCCCCCCCCCCCCCCCCCCCCCCCCCCCCCCCCCCCCCGCCCTCCCCCCCCCCCCCCCCCCCCCCCTCNCCCCCCCCCCCCCCCCCCCCGCGCACGCTCACACTCACACGTGCTCCCCACCCCACCCCCCACCCACACCCCACACCCACCCACGCGCCCAGGCTGCTGCTGCGCATCCCGCTGCGCGAGGCGATCGCGGTGGGCATCATGGCTTCGCAGAAGAGCGCCCCGGTGGCGGTTACGGTGATATCCTACCTCTCCACCGACGTCACCACGCAGGCGGGCGTGCTGGCCTGGGGCGCGCGCGTGTGTGTGGCGGCGGTGCGTGCGCGTGGGCGGGCGCGCGGCGTGCGTGGGCGGGTGTGGCGGTGATGGGGAGGGACCGGGCGCCGCCGGCGGGGGAGCGCGCCCGCCGCCGCCGGCGCGCAGCCGGGGCGGCCCGCCGGCGCCCCCGCCGACCGCTCGCCGGCCCCCGTCGCCCCCGCCGCGTCGCAGGGCCTGCTGGCCGTGCCGTGCATCACCGGCCAGCTGGTGCAGGTGGGCTGGGAGGCACGCGTGCATCTGGAGATATGCCGGCGGCCTGCACGGGCGGCATGCGAGCGTCGCGCGCGGCGGCAGGCTTCGCGCCCCTGCCGCTCGCCCGGCGAGGCGGCGCCCGCGCGAGCGACGGCCGCCGTCCGTGCTCTTTCCATCCCCCCCACCCCCACCCCCCACCCCCCACCCCCCCACACACACTCTTCCCCTCCCCCTCCGCTCCAGATATTCATGGGTGCCGGTTTTGCCCCGTTCCTCGCCCGCCTGGTCGACCGCAAGGGCCCCGTCTGGCTGCCGTTCCCCGGCTACCACCCCTGGGCCTGGGTGCCCTGCTGCCGCAGTCGCGCCGCAGCCGCAGCCGCCGCCGCCGCGGCCGAGCAAGCGGCGGCGGGCGCTGAGGCGGCGGCGGGGGACGCCGCTGGTGCAGCGGCCGCGGCGGCGCAGGACGGTGGCAAGCTCAAAAGGGGGGAGGAGAAGGGCAGCTGGAAGGAGGACCTGTCGAGCAGCGATTCAGCGGCGGGCGCGTGGGGGCCGCCGCCGCCGAGCGACGAAAGCAGGGCGGCAGCGGCGCCCAGCCCCCCGGCCCCGGAGCTCGTCTAACTTGCAAATTCCCCTCTGCCTTCTGGCAATGCGGACTTTCAGCTTGCTTTCCTCTGCCCCTGCTCCTGCCTCCTTGCTCCCCTGCCTCGTCTTGCCGCAACTCCCCCCACCCCCCCCCACACCTCCCGAC
>PCFQ01000004.1:637741-668763 GCA_003063905.1 Chlorella sp. A99 | reverse complement strand
CCACCCACCCACCCACACACACACACACACGCACGACACGCCTCCCACCCTCCCCCCACGCGCCATTCTTCCCACCCCACCCCACCCCTGCACCCCACAACCGCCCACCCACCCACCCACCCACCGCCCACCTGCATCGCCGCCTGGTTCAGCTGCTGCTGCTTCTGCATGCTGGCCTCCCCCGCGAGGATGCGCGCCTTTGCCTCGGGCGTCAGCAGGAAGGGCACTTGGCAGAGGCTCGCCAGCGCCTGCGTGTGCGCGTGCTGCCGCCACGCGACGTACTGCGCGGGCGGCGGGGCGGGCGGGTGCGGTGGCGGGACGTGGGGTGAGCAGGGGGCGGTTGTTGGTGTGGTGGTGGTGTGGGGGAGGCTGGTGGTGGTGGTGGTGGTGGTGGGGTGGGGGTGGTGGTGGGGGGTGGGGGGGAGGTGGGGGTTGGGGCGGCGGCGGGCAGACTCCCCCAGGGGCCGCACCTCCTCCCTGCAGAGCCGCCCAACTCCAGCCACCCAACCCCACCCACGCCGGCCCGCCCCCGCCCCGCCGCCCGCGCCCACACACCTCCGCCTGCAGGTTTGCCGCCTCGCTAAGCTCCCGGTTGGCAAACTCCGAGTAGGGTATAGGCTCGCCTGCGGCGCGTTGGTGGGCGGGTGAGGGGCGGCGCGTGGGCGGGCGGGCGGGCGGGAGGCGCCCCCAGAGACGGCAAACGACGAGCGCTGGCAGGGATTAGGGTTTGACCCTAGGGTCAGACGCGCACGCCCCCCACCCACACACTCCCACCCACCCACACCCACACACCCCCACCCACCACCACCACCACCCCGCTCGCACCGCCGCCCCCGAGCTGGCCCCGCCCCCTCCCCAGCGGCGCCTTTCTTCGCCGGGCAAAGGCGCTCGCTCGCGCGCCCCCGCTCACCCGCCTCCTCGTTCGCCTCGCGCAGGACGTCGAGCAGCACGCCCGCCATCAGCAGCTGCACGCGCGCCGCCGCGGGCGCGCCCCGCACCAGGCTGCCGATGTAGCGCTGCAGCGGGCGCACGCACCGCCCGCCCAGCACCTCTGCCGGCAGGCGCCGCAGCAGCGCCTGCGCGCCGCAAGGGGGGAGGCGGCGGGGAGGGGACGTGCGGTGGAGATGGCGCGGAGCGGCGGGGGCCGGCCGGGCTAAGGCGGGCGCGCGCCCTGGTGCAGCAGCGCCCCAGGTCAGCGCCCCAGCGAGGCTGGTCAGGCCAGGCAGGGCGGGGCCGCGCGCCGGCGGGGCAGGGCAGACCAGCCCGGCAGCAGCAACGGCAACGCAAGCTTGTCGTCCAGCAGGGACCCGAGACCCCCTTGTTGTCTCAAACAGGGGCCCGCCGCCGCGCCGGCGCAACAGACCTGCAGCCCCCGCCGCACGGCCAGCCGTGCCTCGCCGGACAGCGTGGCTGCCAGCAGGCGACTGATCTGCATCAGGATCTGCCCCCCGACGCCCTCGGGCTCGCCGTTCAGGGGGTTCTGCGGCGGCGCGGGCGGGGGAGGGGTGGGGAGCCCGGGGGCGGGGCGGGTCGGGCGGTGGGCGGGAGGCGCGGGCCGGGGGCGACACGGGCGCGGGGCGGGGCACGACTTTGCGCGCGCGGTGCAGGAGATGCACCGATGCGCTCGTCAAACCACCTGCAGCAGCACAAACAGCACGGGGGCGATCCAAGAGAGGTCGGCGGCGGCGCCGGCGCCGCCGGGGGCCGCGGCGCGCGGCGCCTTGCCGGCGGCGGCGGCGCCGCCGCCGCCCTGGGAGCCGGGCGGCGCTGACAGCACGTGGTGCTCGAGGGCTGCAGGGGAGGCACGGGGAAGGGCGTGGGGGGCACAGGGAGGGGCATGGGGGGCACGGGGAGGGGCGTGGGGGACACAGGGCGGTCACAGCGCCCGCCACGGGCAGCCCGCGCGCCGAGGGATGCGTCGAGAGCAGGAGGGTCCGGCAGCAGCCCGGACGCGCGTGCACCGCGGGGCAGGGGCCTCGCGCCGCCCCGCTCCCCCCGCCTGCGCTGCGCGCAGGGGACTCTGCTGCGGTCGCGGTCGCGTCTGCTGGCTGCCGGGTGCGGCCCCCATCACCTTCCAGCAGGCGGACGCAGGAGGAGCTGAGGGCAGAGACCACCCCCGGGTCCAGGTCAAACAGATTCAGCAGCCCGGCGTACGCCGCCCCCACCACCGCGGCGTCCGGCTCCTGCGCCGCCGCTGTGGCCGCCGCCGTCGCCGCCGCCGCCGCCGCCGCGCTGCGGCGGGTTCCTGTGGTGCCGCTGGCGTCCGCCTCGCCGCCGCCGCCGCCTGCCGCGGCGCCGCGGGCGTCGACCTCCATCGCCGCGGGCGTCGACGCGGCTGCTGCGGCGGCGGCTGCTGCTGTGGCTGCGGCTGTGGCTGTGGCACCTGGGCTGCCGTCCCGCTGCGTGGGGTGGGCGGCCAGGCCGGCGGGGGACATGGCGGCCACCAGAAACGCCGGGGATGAGAAGATGCACTCGACGGCGGCCGTGACCGCCGCCAGCGCGCGCCGGTCCTCGCGCCCGCCGGCGCCCGCGGCCGCGATGGCGCGCTGCAGGCTGGGCAGCGGGACGGGGAGGTAGGCCTGCCCGTGGGGGGGCGAGCGGCTGGGGCCTGCGGCAGCGCGGCGCGGGCGGGGGGGCACGCGGCGCAGGCGTGATGACAGCGAGTTCTTTCTTGGCAGGCGCTGCGCTGCCGGCCAGCACGGGCGGCATGCGAGGCCGGGGTTGCACACAGCCCACCTGGGGCAATCGCCTCCCCCGCCAGCGGCTGCTGCATGACCGCCAGGCTGTGGTCCCCGCCCGCTACCTGCGCAGCCGCGGGCAGGGTCGCACGATCTCATCAGAATGCCCGGTGGCAAAGGTCAAGACAAGTGTCGCCGCGCTCTCAAGCCCCCCTCAGCACGAGCCCCCCCCAATCGACGCAGCCCTGCGCGCAGCGCAGGGTGCGCGCCAACTGCCCCGCGCGACGTGGCCCCGCGCGTGGCGCAGGGCGCGCGCTAACTAACTGCCCGTGCGACCCACCGCGAAGAGCACCGGCAGCGGGGGCAGGCCCCGCACGCGGCGTGGCGCGGCGCAGAAGCCGCCGCCGCCGCCGCCGCCGCCGCCCTCCGCGCCGCCGCCGCCGCCCTCGCCCCGTGCGCCGCCGCCGGTGGCCAGCTGGAGGCACTCGTTGTCCCCAAAGGCCCACAGGCTGGAGTCCTCGGCGAGCGCGAGGGTGTGGCGGCCGCCCGCCGCGACCTGCGCGTGTCGTGCGGCGCGGCGCGGCGGGGCGTTGCGGCGGGGCAGCGGTGCTAGGCGGCTCCAAGGGACGCCAGCAGAAGAAGATGGGGTAGCATCGTTGATTCTGCAAGCAATTTCGCTTGCGGAACGGTGCATGCCTCATGGTGCCAAGCTGTAAGACCAGACCAGACCAGACCAGCGGAAGAAGAGCGCTGGGAAAGGCGCGGCTGTCTCTTCCCCGGGCACCGCCCAGTGATTCTAGAAAGTTCAATTGCACGTGCATGTGCGTGGGTCCAAACGCTGGTGCGCGCATGCACATGCGCACCTGCACGATGTGCCGGCCCTCCAGCCCCGCCACCAGCTTGGGGTAGCAGATGTCGCCCTGTGGTGAGCAGGCGGCGGAGGGTCGAGGGGCGGCAGGCGGGGCGGGCGGGCCTGGCAGTGTGCGGGTGTGCCCGTGCCACAAGGGGGCAGCGCTTGGGGCGGCAGGCGCCCCCAGCGCGAGGGAGCCAGGCAGCCAGGCAGCTGGGGAGACGCGCCGGCGCCTGTCTCGCCTGGTGGGGGTGGCCGGTCTGCCCCCAGGTCCCGCGGCCCCACGCGTACAGCGCCCCACCCGCCGCGACCGCTGCGGTGTGGTCGGCGCCGCACGACACCTGCGGCGCTCGCGGCGGCGCCGGGGCGGCAGCGGGTCGGGAGGGGCCGAGCCGCCCGCCCTGCTTCCTGTGCGCAGCCTCTCCCTCGTGCGGCATTCCATCGCCCTCGGGGTCGCCAAACAAGCCATCCTGCAACTGCACAATCAACGCAGCTGGGCACCTGCCGCAGCGGCACCCCCGCCAGAGCCTTGACGAGCGTCGGCTGGCTCCGGTTCTCAAAGTCACCCAGCCCCAGCTGCCCATGCTTGCCCCTGCGGCGGTGGCGGTCCAGGGCCCCCCGGGGTGGCCGCGTGGGCGGAGGGTACGGCAGCCGCGGGCCCCAGGGCGCGCCACGCGCTCCAGAGTGCCCCCGCCCCTCGCCCGCCGCCCGCCGCCTGCCCGCCCGCGCCCACCTCCCCCACGTCAGCAGGCGGCCGTCCAGGGTCAGGGCGGCGCTGTGGTTGTCCCCGGCGGCGACCATCACTATGCCCAGCGGCCAGAGCGGCAGCACGGGGCGCGGCACGTCGGCCGCACCGCCGCCGCGGCCCAGTGCGCCGAAGCTATCGTCGCCCGCGGACCACACGCACCCGTCGGCGCCTGCAGGTGGAAAGTAGACTGCAGCGTGGGTATGCGCCGTGGCGCGTGCGCGCGCGCGCGCGAGCGTGCGCATGCGCCGCGGCGGGCAGGAGCGGGCGGGTGCAGCGGCGGGCGACGGCGCGGGGGCGCACCGAGGGCGAGCGTGTGGTTGCCACCCACGGCCACGCGCACGACGCGCGCGCCCTTGAGCGCGCGGACCATGCGCGGGTGGTCGACGCTGGCGCCGGCGCCGGGGCCCAGGCCCAGCTGCCCGTACTCCGCCAGGCCGCAGGCCACCACCACGCCCGCGTCCGTCACCGCCACTGCGCGCGGGGGAGGGCGCCGCGGGCAGGCGAGGGAGGAGCTGGGGGGCAGGAAGGCGCGCTGGAGGGGCGCTGGCTGCGGAGTGCGGACGTCCACGGCGGCGCCGCGCTCAGGCCCATCTGCGGCTCTGCCGCCGCGCCGTCGCAGCGAGCGGCCACGGCTCTCCAACGCTCACCCATGCGTGCGGCGCTCACGCCGGCATGGCTTGCCCGAAGATCAACTACCAATCAATCAACCGACCAATCTATCAACCTACCACTCAATCAACCAACCACCAAGTTCACCCGTGTGCGCGGCACCACAGGAGACCAGATCCACTTGATAGTTCTCCAGTGCCCCCACCCGCGTGGGCACCAGCACCTGTGCGGCATGGGGCAGGGGGTGATGGTGACTGTTGGACACGGGCTGTGCGCAGCGGCGGCCGGCGCAGTGCCAGGTGCGGCGGCGCGGCCAGAGCCCCGGCGCAGCAGCTGGAGCGCGAGCAGTTGTCCCTCGGGTGCTGGCTGTCACCTGCTCCTCGCCCTTGACGCCCAGCTGGCCGCTGTCGTTGCTGCCGGCCACGTACAGCTGGGCACCGGGACGCGGAACGGGCGTGCAGAGTGAGTGAACATGTGTGCATACTGAGCACAAGAGCGGCCCACAGCCCGGCGGCCGCGCCGCTTGCCCTCGCCGGCACGGCGCCTTCAAACAGCAGACGCACCTCGCCCTCGCTCGTCACCGCCGCCGTGTGGAAGGCGCCGGCCGCCGCATCCACGACGTCCTTGCCCAGCAGGCCCTCCACGCAGCGCGGCTGCCCCACGTCCTCGCTGCTGCCCAGCCCCAGCTGCCCGCAGTCGCCGCGGCCCCAGGCATACACGCGCACGCCCGAGCGCTTGACATCGCGCAGGAGGAAAGAATGCTCGCGCTCCAACGCGGCCAGCGGTGCCGTGGCGGCAGCTTCTGCTGGCGCGGCAGTGCCAGAGCCGCCGTCCGCCGGCGGGTCGGCGCTGGCCGCATCAGCGGCAGGGTCGTCAGCGGCCGCTTCGTCCAGGGCTGCAGCGCCAAAGGGCGTGGCCAGCGGCGAGTCTGGCGCGGAACGGCCGCCCGAGCCGGCCGGCGCAAGCACGACCGGCGACAGTGGCAGGTGCACGTGGAGGGAGGCGGTGCTGGCGCTGCCCTGGTGCAGCGGAGGCTGTGGCGCGTCTGTGCCGGGGCCCCCCTCCAGCTCCATCGCACGCGGCGGCTCCTCCCCGTCCATCACACTCGTGCCCTCTGCGCACTACAATCAGGGCATGCTAGGGGCGCAGGGGCCAGGCGTGGGTGCAGCGCCGAGGCGGGCGGGAGGCGGGCGGGCGTAGTCCCTCTGGCCAGCAGGGGGTCGCCCACCTGCGCCAGGTTTGCTGTCGGCTGCTCAGAGTCGCGTGTAATCCAATGCGAAGGCTCTGGAGCCCTCGAGAGGAGGCTTTTCTGAAACCAAACGAGACCAGCCGACTAGCAATGAGCGCAATGAGGGACGTCACAGAGAGAGACGTGATCGCAATTGGCAGCCCTGGGGAGTGAGCTGGCAATAGGGTCTGCAATGCTTTCGACTTCCGCTCGTTTCTCGCACTGCATCCAATCAACCAAAGCCTTGGTGCACCAGCGGAGCTCCTGCGAAAGGAGGAGCAAGGCCCAGCCTTCAGTTAGACCTGGCAGCGCTGGTTTCGAGATGCCAGCACGCTGAGGCAGCGAGTGGAGTGCGGCATAAGCGATGGATGTGCTGTTTGAGGCGGTGTTCACGGCGCGGGTGGTGGGCGGCGGCGGCGGCGCCCCGCCCGCCCGGCCCGGCGCCGACCCGCAGCCGCTGCCGCAGCAGCAGCGCGGGGTGCTGGCTTGCCGCGTGGACCACCCGCGCGCGCGGCCGCTGCCTGCCGCCGACAACCTGCTCAGCTTCTGCTTCCCGC
Source organism: Chlorella sp. A99 (assembly GCA_003063905.1). Taxonomy (NCBI): domain Eukaryota; kingdom Viridiplantae; phylum Chlorophyta; class Trebouxiophyceae; order Chlorellales; family Chlorellaceae; genus Chlorella; species Chlorella sp. A99. The sequence goes on along the minus strand of PCFQ01000004.1, from coordinate 662,093 downwards.
TGGGCGTGGCCAGCCTGCGCTCCTCTGCCTTCCTTGTGACCGAGGAGTTCAGCTTCACGCTCACGGGTGTGCGAGCTGCACCAGTTGGCAGACTGTAGCAAGGCTGTGGCAGATGCCGGCCCCTGCATGGGCTGCTGGGGGTGCGCAAGCGCCGGGCCCTCCCTCCCGTCGTGCGCCGCCGCTGGCCGCTCAGCTGCCGGCGCGTCCCCGAGCGCGCTCGCCCCCGCAGGCGGTGACGGCTCCCGCCTCCACGGCTTCTGCCGCAAGTCGAACGACCCCACACGGCCGGCCAGCGCGGCCAGCCCGCGCGGCGCGCGCGGTGGCCGCTTCCCACAGGTCGGTGGCTCTGTCGCCGCCCGCGCCGCGCACAGCCACCATCCTCCTGCGCCTGCTGCCGACGCGCCACCTGCTGGCAGCTGCTGGGCCCGCGGCGCTCACGCGCCCGCAGCGACGCCCCCTGTGCCCCCGCCCGCCCTCCGCGGCCCCGCGCCCCGCAGGTGCTGTGCCTCATCTCGAGACACGCCTGGCCCGCTTTCTTCTTCAAAGTGCTCGAGGTGGTGGACCCGCTGCTGAGGGGGGAGGGCTCCGCGGAGCGTTTGCCCCCCGGCGCGCCCGCCGCCGCGTTCCTGGCGGGCCTGGCGGCCGCCGTGCCCCCGCCGCCGGCGGTGCTGGGCGCTGTCGTGCGCGTGCCGCTGCCGGCGCTGCCGTCCGGCGCGCCGCCGATCGACTGGGCCGAGCTGCGCATGCAGCGCGCGCTGCCGGCAGTGGGCCAGCGGGAGGTGTTCCTCCAGGCGCGCGGGAGCGGGAGGGAGTGCGTGTGAGGCGGGGGAGGGCCGGGCGGCCGCGGGCGCTGCTCACACCGTGGGCAGCTGGCGCGGAGCGGCGGCGCTGGGCCGACGCTCTCGCGCGATTCGAATAAGCGTGGCGAGCATGGAGGGGCGGATGAGCGGACATGAGTGTGTCCTCACGCCTGCGTCGCGCCTGTGCAGGCGGACGCCTCGGCCGTGGAGCTGGAGGTGCCCCCGGCCCTGGGCAACGGCCCCGAAAACGCCGGCATCTCCCTCGCCCGCCTGCTCTTCTTCCTCACCCCCCGCCAGGTGGCTGCGCGCTGCGCGCCGACGCCGGGCCTCGCGCTGGGTTTGCTGCACGCGCCGTGCCGCGCCGGCGCGCCCGCCCTCCGCCGCCACCGCGCAGCGCCGCCGCCCACCGCGCTCGGAAGCCGTTTGGCAACGCTGCGCGCCGTTTGGCGCAGGCCACCACGCTGCTAGCGAGCCTGTTGCTGGAGCGGCGCGTGATCCTGGTGTCGAAGAGCGCCGACACGGTGTCGTCGGCCGTCGCGGCGGCGGCGGCGCTGCTCTACCCGCTGCGCTGGCAGCACATCTTCCTGCCGCTGCTGCCGGTCGCGCTGCGCGACTACCTGGCGGCGCCGATGCCCTACCTGGGTGGGCGGGGGGCGGAGGGGGCGCGCGTGGTGGTGTGGTGGGTGGTGGCAGGGTGTGCGGACGGCCGCTGGCCAGGGTAGGCGCGGCCCGACCTTCGCATGCACTCTACTCTCCCTAGCAGTCCAGGCTGAGACTGCGCGCCGCGTGCTTTGTGAACCGCAGTCGGCATCCAGGCCGAGTGCCTGCCGATGCTGCGCGACATGGCGCTGGAGGAGGTGGTGATGCTGGACCTTGACACGCTGGGGCACTGCCACCCGCCGCTGGGCAGCGCGGCCGACGACGCGTGGGCGCTGCCCTACGCCGACGAGCTGACCGACGCCTTCGACGTGGGTGCTGTCGTGGGTGCTGTTGTTTGATGTGGGAGGGAGGGGGGGCGCTTTTGACGCGGGTGGTGTGGTGCGGGGGTGGGTGCTGCTGGTGCCGATGCTTAGGTTTGCATGGCTGTTTGCTGTTTCCGGTGTGGGTGAGCACTGCTGCATGCGCATGCGACCTGCCGGCCGCCGTCCCCCCTCCCCTTCCCCCCCTCCCGCCCATCGGCAGTTTGTGCGCGACCACATCCGCAACCCGAGCGAGTTCCACACCACGCCCAAGGCCACCGAGATGGTGCAATCGTTCTTGCTCAAGCTGCTCTGGCGCTACCGCATGCACATCCTGCCCGAGGGCGCGCTGCCGGCAGCGCCCGCGCCCCCGGCGGCCCCCCCGCCGCCGCGCGGCGGCGCGCCGCCCGGCGGTCCGCGCTCCCGCCCCGGCAGCCGCCCCGGCAGCGCGCGCGGCGGCAGCGGCGGCAGCCGGCGGGAGCTGGGCGCGGACGACGCGGTGCGGGCGCACGGCTACGCGTTCGACCAGGCGGGCTTCCTGGCGGCGCACGCCCGCAACGCGCGGCTGGCGACCTTCCTGGCGGCCTTCCGCCACTCGCAGATGTTTGAGCAGTTTGTGGCCGAGCGGCTGCGCTGGGCAGCCGAGGGCTGGCCGCTGGACGACCCCTTTGAGCAGAAGGTGGGGTGGGGTGTGGGGGTGGGTGGGGGGTGGTTGTAGTGGCGGCGGGGGGAGGGGCGCGCTGCGGGGCGGCGCCAGCGCGGCCCGGTGCGAGGGGCGCCCGGGACGCCCTGCCCCACGCCGCGCCGCCCGCGCCTGGCCCCTGCTTCCCTGAGCAGGTCTCCGCCAAACTGGCACGCCACGGCACGCCGCTGGGCGAGCTGGGCAGCCAGGCCAAGGGGCGGCTGGGTGCCGTGCTGCGCAAGACTGCCTCGCTGGTCAAGAGCGGCAGCAGCCGCCTCGTGGACGGCATCCGCTCCATGGGCAGCAGCAGCGAGCAGGAGCTGGAGGCGGCGAGGTGGGCGGGCGGGGGTGCGGGGGGGCAGGTGGCAGGGGTGCGTGCGCGGTGGGTGTAGTGGGCAGGACGGGGGTGAGAAGGCGGGGTGGGACGTGTGCGCGGGGGCAGCGCAGGGGGGTTGAGCAGGCGCTCCGCGGGGGCGGGGCCGCGAGGTGCGGCGGCCTGGCTGCCGAGGTGCAGAAAGTCCTGGTGCCGCGCGGCCCCTGCCTCCGCGCATGCGCAGCACCAGCCTCGGCAGCCTGCACCGCCCCAGCCCCAGCCTCGGGGGCCTCCAGCGCCCCAGCCCCAGCATCGGCAGCCTCCAGCGCCCCAGCCCCGGCGCGCACGGCCTGGTCGCGCACCGCAGCCAGGCGAGCTTCGGCAGCAGCCTGGGCGCCGCGCTGGGCGCCGCCACCGCACCTGCGGCCACCCCCGCCGCCGCCGGCCTGCGCGCATCGTCCTCCTCTGGCAGTCTCCACTCCTTGCACCGCGCATCCCCCGGGCCGCGCGCCGCGGCGCCACACGGCGGCGCTGCCGCGCCGGTGAGCCTGGAGGAGGCGCGGCCGGAGCTGTTTTTCGGCGACGATGTGGACGACGCAGACTCGGTGGGGTCCGCCGACTCGAGCATGCATGGGACAAGCGGCGGGGGCGCATGGTCGGGGCGGAGCAGCCCCGGCCCGCTGGAGGCCGGACTGGGCGGGGCGCCCGGCGGCGCGCGCGCCCTCTCTAGCCTCCACCTCCACCTCGCGCCCTCGCCGTCCGCCGCGCCGGCGGCTGGCGCCAGCGCGCCGCTGCCCTCGCCCCACTCGAGCACGCCGGCGGGGCAGGCGCCGGCGGCTGGGGGCGCGGGTTCGGGCACGGCTGGCAAAGCGGCGGGTCAGGTCACCGTCAACGTGTCCGCATCGGCGGGCGGCGCGGGGGGGAAGCCCCCGCTGCTCGCGAGCTTGAACGAGCCTCGCACGCAGGGGGCGGCCAGCCGTGCCGCGCCGGCTGCGGCAGCAGCAGGCGCCGGCGCCGGCTGGGCGCTGAACTTGCGGCAGCGCAGTGGCCCCTACTCCCCCCTTGCCAACGGCGCGCTGCAGAGCCTCACGCTGCGCGAAGGCCTGCAGCCAATCAAGAGCGAGGGCAGCCTGGAGTGGGCGGCGTTCGCCTCTGCGACCGCCGAGGCGGCGGCGGCGGAGGCGGCGGCGGCAGCAGCGATTCATAGCCCGCTGGCGCAGGCGACGGCGGCGCCGGCCGGCGGCGCAGGCGCGGGCGCGCCGCACCGCCGCACGAGCAGCAGCAGCGGCAGCCTGCAGAGCAGGTTGAGCGTGGCGGCAGATGCGTTTGGAGAGCTGGTGCTGGACGCGGCGGCGGACGCAGAGCAGCACATGGTGCAGCACCAGCGGCGCTTGTCGTCTCTCTCGGGCGGGGGCACGCCGCGGCAGGGCGCGGCGGCACACGGCGGCGCCGTTGACCCCCCGTGGTCCCAGCTGCAGGGTCAGCAGGGGCAGCAGCAGCTGGGGCAGCAGCAGCTGGGGCAGCAGCAGCAGCAAGAGGCGGGGCCGCAGCAGCAAGAGCAGCAGCAGCCGGTGCGGCCGCTGTCGGCAGGGGACAAGGTGCTGTCCGGCCGGCTGTCCTGGGGCGACTGGGAGGCGGCCTGGGGCCCGCAGGAGCAGCGCCCAGCGGGGGCGGGGCAGCTGCCACCGGTGGCAGAGGTGCCGGTGGAAAACGGCGCCCGGCCGGCGCATGCGCGCGCGGCCTCACTGCTCGACGCCTAGCCCGCCGCGCGCGCCTCCCCTCCTGCCTCCCCTCCCCGTCTGCTGAGCGCGCGAGCCGTTGACCATGCAGCGCAGCCTGCCCCCTGTACTGATCGGTACTCTCCTTAGAACTGTACAACAACCACCGCAGGCGCCTGTCGGCAATGGGAGCTTGAGCCGGTGCCGGCGGCACGGGCGTGCCCCCTCACACTTCTCCCGCTCCTCACTTCTCGCCCACCACCAGCAGCTGCACAAACGGGTCGGAGATGCCCTCGGGCACCGCGCACGCCGCACCGTGCGCCGCCGCGGCCGCCAAGAACGCCTCCTCCACTGCCGCCCCCTCGTCCGGCGGCAGCGCCTCGCCCAGCGGCAGTCCGGGGAAGCCGCTGCACACGCGCCACATGGCCGCCGCGTACGACTCCGGGGTCGCGCCGGCGTACAGGCGGGCCGCGGCGCTGGCGCCCGCGCACGCGGCCGAGTAGTTGGCGGCGGCGAGCAGGCGCTCGGCCGCCTCGGGCGAGGGGAAGAGCGCCGCAGGGTCGGGGAAGGCAAGGCCGCGCTCCTCCAGCAGGCGCGTGTAGATGAGCAGGGCTTGGGAGAAAGAGTTCTGGGGCGGTCGAGGTGGATCGGAGGGGCGCGGTCGGTGGGGTGGGGAGAGGCGGCGGGGCAGCAGGAGGGGGAGCACGCGCGTGCGAGCGGGCGCAGGCGGCAGGCAAGGCTCCGTCGCGCCCGCCGCCGACCGCCACCCACCATGGGCGTGTTGAAGACGACCCGGCCGCCGGGGCGCAGCCACCCGCGCCAGGCGGCCAGGGCGGCGCGGGCGTCTTGCAGGAAGGGCAGCGCCGAGGAGCAGAGTATAGCATCAAACCGCTGCCGCTCCCCAAGGCCCCCCGGGCTTCCTTGGGCCAGCTCCGGAGGCTGCCAGCCCTCCACATCAGCCGCGACGAAGCTGACGTTGCGCAGGCCCGCGCGCCGCGCCTTGGCCTCTGCCTGCGGCGGCGGGCGGCAGGCGGGGGGCGGCAGGCGTGCGCGCTCGCCGGCGGCCGGCCTGCCCCCAGGCGCCCCGCCGTCGCCCGGCCCTGCCCCGTCCCCTGCTCCCCTGCGCCCCGGCCGCGCACCTGCCACAGCATCCCCGGCGACAGGTCCACCCCCACCACACTCCCCTCCGGCCCCACCGCAGCGGCCGCCGCCAGCGCGACCAGGCCGGTGCCGGCGCCGACGTCGAGCACGCGCTCCCCTGGCGCCAGCGCGGCGGCGGCCATCACCGCTTCGGCCAGGGGGCCGTGGTATGAGAGGTCGCTGTCGTAGTCAGGCGCCCGCCTCTCAAACTGGGCCGCGATTCGCGCCTTGTAGTCGGGCGGGTGGGGCGGGCGGCGGAGGGCGGCGCGCGGCGGCACGGCAGCAGGCGGGCGGGCGCGCGGGCGGGGGCGGGCCAGGCCCCGCCTGTCTGGCGCGGGAGGGCGGAGCTTGCTGCTGAGCTGCATTGCAGCCCAGAGGGAGCTCCAGAGAGGCGGAAGTGGTCCGATCTCCCGATCACATGCTGCTCTCCACTTGCGTGGAGACGGATCGCTTCGAAGGGATTGCCAGAGGCAGAAATCGATCAATTGGTGGTGGGTGGGTGTTGTCGGCGGGCCCAGTCGCCGCCGCCTTGCCGTGAAGTGGGCTGCCTTTGCAAACGCCCGGTGCAAACTTGGAGTCAAATTTATACTTCAAATAACGTATCAGTGCGGATAAATAGTGCATTGAAGATCAGCAATCAGCAAATAGTGGTGCAAATCGCCTCAGGCGCCCGACGCCGCTCGGCGCCATGCGAGGTGCCTCTCGCCCCGTCCTCACGCGCACCGCCGCTGGAACACCGAGCAGCGCCCCGAGCAGCAGGCGCTGGCGGCCAGGAAGCTGCAGGACGCTCCGGTGGCACCGCAGGCGGTGGAGCAGGTGGCGCCACGGAAGCCGGGATTGCACGAGGCGCAGGCGGTGCCATTGGTGCAGGTCGCGCTGCGGGCGGCGGGGGCAGGGAGGAGCATCGGGCACAGGTTACAAAGAGATGCGCGTGTGAGCTGGGGGTACGGAGGAGGCGGCTCAGGCGAGGCTGGCGCTGCGCGCGCGCACGCACCAGCTGGCTAGGCACGCGGTGCAGACGCCACCGCTGGCGCCGGAAGCGCAGTAGCTGCCAGCGGTGCACGAGGGGCTGCAGACGGGTGTGGCACACGAGGGCAGGCCGGTCCAGCCCGAGGCGCAGGCTGTGCACGTGGTAGCGTTGGAGCAGGCCGCGCAGCGGGTGGAGCAGCTGTTGCAGGTGTTGGCGGAGCAGTACTCGTTGGCCGGGCAGGGCTGCGTGCGGCGCGTGGGGGGCAGGCAGAGGGGGGTCAGGGTGGGGCAGGGGGGTGCCAGGACGGGCAGGCCAACCCGACAATGACGCGGCGCTGTCATAGCACACACTGTTGGAAGGCGGCCACATGCACACGCCACATGTCACTGGCCCGGGCGATGCCGAGATCCGAGCCTTTTTCGGTCACCCACCGTCTCGCAGTAGGAGGGCGGCACCACCCCCAGCATCGCCACCACGTCCAGCCGCCCGCCCGTGCTGGTGCGGCCGCCGCCCAGGCTGGCCGTCGGCGCGGCCGAGCTCAAGATGGCCGCTCGCACCTGCGAGCGCATTGGGGATGACCGTCGACAGACATGCATTGACAGGCATTCGCAGACGGCATTCACAAGACAGCGCTGCCGTTGGCAGGTCGCTGTCTCGTGCTGGGCCTGAAGCTGAATGGCGCAGGGCACTGGATGCAGGCAGCACCTCGTCGGCGGTGGCGGTGGGATACGTCGCCTTGTAGAGCGCCGCTGCTCCAGTCACGTGGGGCGTGGCCTGCACGCACGCGCGCGGTGGCAGAGGCGCACCGCGGCGATGAGAGCGGGGACGCGCATGCCCGCGCGCAAGCAGGCAGGCAGGCGCGAGGGCCAGCGAGGGCAGCCGGGCGTGGCGGCGGGCAGGCGGGCAGCAGGCGGGCGGCGGGCGGCCTCTCACCATGCTCGTGCCGCTGTATGCGCCTGCAGTGAGGGGCGGGGGAGCGCGTGTCAGGGTTGCGCACAGAGCGCCGCGCCTCAGGCGCTGGCACCGGCGCTCAGCGCAGCAGAGGGAGGGGGCAGGGCGGAGGCGCACGCCCTGGGCACCGGCGCACCATAGCTCTCGCCAGGGAGCGTGGATGTGATGTTCTCTCCGGGAGCCTGCGGCGGGGGGGAGCGCCGTGCGCGGCGGCAGGGCGGGGCCGCGGTGACGGGCCAGCGCAGTGCAGTGCGGTGAGTACAGTGCAGTGACGGGCCAGCACCAGAACGGCTTAGCTGGCGGCGGATCGAAGTGGGCCTGGCGGGCGAGGGCGTTCAGGACTCACCCCCAGATGGACCCACGGGCTGGACGAGGTGCAGTAGTTGCTGAACGAGGAAAGCGCACCGCGAGCGTTGATGCTGGCCACGCTGATCACGGCGTTCGTGCGGCGCGAGTAGCCTGCACGGCAGCGGAGGGGCGCGCGCGGTCGAGTCGACGCGCCGTGTCGCTCTGCAGGGACTGCCCCCCCGTCAAGCCCAGCCCGCAGGGCGCGCGCTGGGCGGTGGGCAGTCAATCCTGGTGCGGGGCACGTGCCTGCCGGGTAGCTAATGGTGGAGGAGCCCGAGTTCCCAGCGGCGGCGACAAACTGGGGCAGCGGAGGGGATGGGGTATGGGGGGTCCGTGGCGGGCGGCGGGAGAAAGTGCGGTTGCGACCAGCACCGCGGGCTGGGACCACCCGCGCCCGCACAGGTGTGATGTGTGCAGGCGTGCGTGCGTGCCGGCCCCAAGCGCCCCCCCCCCCCCCCCCCCGCCCCCCCCCCGCCNCCCCCCCCCGACCAGCCCCATTGCGCTCACCAGTATGCCGGCAGCATAGGCGCGGTTGATGGCATCCAGCAGGGATGTGGAGGAGGAGCCTGGTGCCGGGGCAGGGGACGAGCGCAGGGCGGTGGGCGGGCGAGCGGGCGCGCGGGCTTCGGCTCTCCGCCCCCGAGGCCTGGGGCGTGTTGGCAGTGGCGCCTCCGGCGCCGCCTCATGCGCCGCCTCCGGCCAGCTCACCGCCGCCCCAGGAGTTGGAGGAGGCCACGATGTTCAGACCTCTGTTCTTCAGCCCCGTGAGGTAGTCGAGCGCCAGCACGGCGTTGGCGGTGGTGCCCCCGTTCTGGGGCGGGGAAAGGGCGGGGAGGGCGCCGCGGCGTCGAGGCCAGGGGACCGGGCGGAAAGGGTGAGGCTGAGAGGAACGGCTGGGGTGCTGGGGTGCGGGGTGCACGAGGTGGCGGCACGACGCCCGGGGCGGCTCGGGCGCGTCTGTTGCAGCACGTGGCCGCGGTGCCGCGGTGCGGTGCCGCGGCACCCAGCAGGGCGCCTCACCGGACCCAGGAACTTGCAGGAGATGAGTTTGATGCTCCAGCAGACGCCTGCATGCATGAAAGATGGGCGGGAAGGCGGCCGTGGGTGGGAAGGCAGGGCCAGCTGGCCCGCACCTGCTGGCAGTGCGCGGCCCCTCGGGCGGGGCTGTGTTCAGCTCGCGCCAGCGCGCCCCCGCACCCACCCACCTGCCACGCCCAGCACGTTGCCCCCCACGGCGCCGATGGTGCCCGACACATGCGTCCCTGCGGCAGCGTGGGCCCCAGGCGGCGCTGACGTGGAGGGCAGGCAGCGCGCTCCGCGCCTCTGCCTGCCACTGCCCTCCTGCTCGCCTGCACCCGCCGCTCTTCCGCCCCTCCGCCTGGCATCTCTCACCGTGCTCGTCGCCGTCAGCCGCCGAGTACACCTCTGCTCTGTTGCTGGCAAAGTCCCAGCCCCTCACGTCGTCGATGTAGCCTGCCCCGCGCGGGGGAGGCGCGGGCGGGAGGGGTGAGCGAGCGGCGGCACCCGCCAGTGCGCGCCGGCCGCGCTCCCTCGCCGCCCCGCGCTCGGCTGTGCATTGGGTGCGCCGGTCGCATGACGCGGCCCCCCCTCCTCGCCACCCGCCATCCCCCCCACTCCCCACCCACCACACACACACACACACACACACACCACCACCACCACCACCACAACCCACCCACCCACCCACCGTTGCCGTCATTGTCGATGCCATCCCCGGGGATCTCCAGTGGGTTGATGAACGCGTTGGCCGCCAGGTCGGGGTGCGCGTAGTTGATCCCCTCGTCGATCACCCCCACGTACACGCCTGCAGCAGGCGCGCGACGGGCGGCGGAGGGGGTGGAGACGGGCTCGGCGGCGCAGGCCTTTCATTCAGCACCAGCCAGGCAGCAGGCCTCCAGCGCTCGCCGCCCCGGTGGCCCCGAGCAGCTCACTCCTGCGGCTGCGCGTGCGCATGCGGGTGGCCCCGCGCAGCGCACGCGCTTGCGGGTGGTGCGGGCCCGGCGCGATGCGTGGCACGCGCTCGCTCACTGCTGCAGTTGAACTTTCCTCCCGCCCAGGCCGACTCCGCCTTGACCCTGCGGAGGCAGCAGCAGCGGTGGTGGGGATGTCGACATGGCGGGGGTGGCGGCGTTGGGGGCAGGCTCGGTGCGGAGGACCGTCTGCACCCCGCCTCCCTGCCCAGCGCCCCGCCGCCGCGCTCCGACCGGGCTCCCCGAGCAGCCTCACACACCGGCCTCGACCATGGCCGTGTCCCCCAAAGGACGCCAATCGGGGCCAGGCTCGCTGCCTGCCGCGCCTCCCCGTGCCGCGCTCCTCCTGCTCGCGCACCAGCCTCGACCCCGGCGAGAGGCCAGACCCTCACCCATAGCCGCCGGTCTTCATTCCCCACAGGTCCGGGAACAGGGGGTCGTCCGACACCACGGTCTGCAGCCAGAAGATCATGCAAGGCTGGCCTCAGTGGTGCGCGCACAGAGCAGCGGCGCGCCGGGCGATGGCGCGGGCGCCCAGCGCCCACACCCCGCGCCCCGCCCCGCGAGCGAGCGTCGGTCGGCCTGGCCCACGGGCCCGCCGCCTCGCCTTGCGCCAGATGTAGTTTGGTTCGGCAAAGACCACCGCCGCCTGCCCGCGCAGCCGCGCCAGCGCGTTGGCGACCGCCAGCCCGCCCGGCAGCGTCAGCCGCTCCAGCTCGCCGTCGGCGTGGGAGGCGAGCGCGTGGAAGCGCGCGGCGCGCACGGTGCCGCGGGCCACGCGCTTTGAGAAGAGCGAGGCGCGGGGGCGGAACTTGACCAGCAGCTGGGGGCGAGGAGGGAAGGAAGGGAGGGAGGGAGGGAGGATGAGGGAGGGGAGGGAGGGCCACGGGGGCGCACAGGGCACAGCACGGCCAGCGCTTCAGCTTGCAGCGCCGCGCTGCAGGGCAGGGAGCAGCGCGGGCGTGGCGTCGACAGCTGGCGTCAAGGGATCGGACGCTGGCCACTCGCCTCGCCCTCGACATAGGGCGGCGGTTCGGTGGACTGGGAGGTGACTGCCGCGGCGGCGACCACTAGCAGCAGCAGGCACAGCATGCGCAGATTTGTGGGGCGTGCCATGATGGCCTTGTGCGCCGCAGGGGCGCTGATCGGCGCGCCTGTTCGAGGGGGAATGTGTGGGGAATGTGGAGGGGCAAGCCGGGTCGCCCTCGTGCCCACCGCCACATGCTTCCGGGCGGGCGGCCCACACCCCCTGCCAACCCCTGCAAACCCTCTATCGTGCGCTGAAATCCTCCTCCCGTGCTCGGGGAGCTCTCAGGCTCACAAGGACGGCATGCAGCGCACCTCGGGGGTGCCGCGGGCGGGCGGGCTCCGTCCAGATGATGGGCTGATCAATCACGCCGCGATGATAGCGCTCTCCCACGATGGCAATGTGCGATAGAGCGCAGAGATATGAGGACAGAAGTCGGCCTGCCCTGTCTTGACTCTGCCTCGAGAGGTTGAAATCGAGCCCATTCCGCATTCCTCTCCACTCAGCGCTCTTTCAGCATTGTACTGATCGTTGCAAGACAGTGCCTTTGCGATCTGAGGCCTTCGCATGAGCACAAATCCCTCAGTTCGACCAGTGACCAAATTGGGCAGCGCAGCTACCCTCAACCCACCCCAGTGTCAAGCGCAGCACCTGGCAGGATGGCCGCGCAGTGCGCTGATGCCGCCCGCCAAGCGCCCGGCGCCGCCCGCTGTGTGCGTGCAACCACGCGCCGCGCGCTGCAGCTCCAGCCATTCGGAGCGTTTGCCAGGCCAGCCGCAGGCAAATGGAGCAGCTCACTGGCAGACGCAGCAGCAGTGGGCATCACGGCTGCCGGCCGTGCCGCAGAGGCGGCCACACAGCAGTTGCAGCAGCAGCAGCAGCAAGGAGCCGCCGCAGCCTCGCCGCCGCCGAAAGCAGCAGCCGGCCGTCCGGGGGACGAGTACTTTAGCAGCGACACGCGGCCGATAATTCTGTTTGACGGAGTGTGCAACCTCTGCAACCGCGGCGTGAACTTTGTGCTGGACGCCGAGGCGGGCCCGGCCTTCCGCTTCGCGGCGCTGCAGTCGGCCGCAGGGCGAGCGCTGCTGGCGCGCGCGGGCCGCGCGCCCGACGACATCTCCTCGATCGTTCTCGTGGAGAGAGACGCGGCGTACGTCAAGTCGGCGGCGGTGCTGCGCATCGGGCGCGCGCTGCGCCTGCCGCTGGCCCAGCTGGCGGCGCTGGGCGCGCTCTCTCTTCCCGCGGCGCTGGCCGACGCGGCCTACGACTGGCTGGCGGACAACCGGTACCGGCTCTTTGGCCGCGCGGCCACCTGCCGCCTGTCCGACCCGCGCGCCGCTGGCCGCTTCAGGTCAGACTGAGAGAGAGCGCTGTGAGTGTGGCGGCAGGGGGCGCTGTACTCCGTACTTGTAGCCCAATGCGCCGGCTTTCAATCTGCTGTGTGTTTTACCAGAATATTCAATACAAGTTGTTTTTGCCAGGATGGGCTTTCAATAACCTCTGCAAAAACCTCTTTGGCAGCCAACGAGTAGAGGTGGCTGCCAATGCACTATGCAGCGGAAGGACGCCAGGATGCAACCAAGTGGTGCGCACATTGCTCGCCGACCTGGCCGCGCGTTGCTGCCGGCCGATTGGGGGGCGCTGCCCACCCCCTGCCCCAGCCTGGCGCGCGCCATACCCGCCATGCTGGCGCACTCCCCGGCAGAGGCAGCACAACTGGTTGCGCACCTGCCGGTTACTGCGCGCGGCCGCCTGTGCATGCTAGCATCCGCCTGGCGCGTCTGCAGCGGCGGCTGTGGCTGAAGCTGCCGAGGGCATTGTGCAGCGCATCCTGGCGGCAGCACCGCTGTTGGAGGATAAGGAGGAGGAGGCCCTTCCGCAGCCGTCAGCCCTTCCGCAGCAGGGAGAGTAGGAAATGGAGGGCGCATGTGTGGAGAGAGGACAACAGCGGCGGCAGCATTCGGGCTCATTGATCGCTGGCACGTCGCCATTTCGCTGCAATGCTACTGGCACGTGAGTACAGAGACAGGGGGGGACATGTGGGAGGAGGGAGATCCAGGCGTCTGCGTCTGTCTGTTTGGTGCCCAGGCGGGCGGGCGGGGCCGCCGCCTGCCATTATCTCTCCCGACAGTCTGTGCGTTCAGTCGCAACAGCTCTCCGGCTTCATCGCAGCACAGCCGCGCGGCTGAAGGAGCAGTTTAGCTGCGAGCTTATTCAGCCGCTGGTTCTCCACACAGCACGCTCTCACACACAACCACGTGATGGCGCTCAGTCAAGGCAAGCGCGCAATATGTGATCTCAGCCTGCCGCCTGCTGCCCGCCCGCTCGCCGCCGCCGCCACCCGCCCCCGCCGCGACCCGCGCCGACGCACCCTGTGCAGGCCTGCGCAGCCTATTACTGCGGGAGCGGATAGCCTGCATCAAGCGCCGGTGGAGCTTCCCTCAGCCCCACGCTGCATCTGCTCCGGCGAGCGCCGCTTGCTCCCCAGCAGCAGTCCTTGCACCCGGGCGCCAACATGCCGGGCAGGCGGCCGAGCCGCAGCAAGTTCAGCAGCAGCCAGATGCGAGCTCTGCTGGGCCGCTCCTGCTTATTACGCCAGGGGAGCTGCCAGCAAGAGGGCCGCCGCCGAGCCCAGCCTCAGACGGGCACTACATGCGGCTGGCGTTGGAGCAGGCGCGTGGCGCGGCGGCCGCGGGCGAGGTGCCCGTGGGCGCGCTGCTTGTGTCGGCGGGCGGCGAGCTACTCGCGGCGGCGGGCAACGCGGCCGAGCGCGGCGCCGACCCCACCGCCCACGCCGAGGTGCTGTGCATCCGCACGGCGGCGGCGCGCGCAGGCGGCTGGCGCCTGCCAGGGGCCACACTGTACGTGACGCTGGAGCCGTGCCCCATGTGCGCGGGCGCAGTGCTCCAGGCGCGCGTGGGCACGCTGGTCTACGGCGCGCGCAACCCGCTGCTGGGCGCAGACGGCAGCTGGATCGCGATGCTGCCGCCCGGGCACAGCGGCGCCGGCGACTCAGCCGACGAGCGAGGCGGAGCTCGGAGCGGCGCGGCCGACGCGCGCCCCTGCTGCGGCGGCGCGCGGGCGCCGGCGCAAGCGGCTGCAGAGGCGCCGGCGCCAGTCGCGCCCGCCAGGCCGCACCCTTTCCACCCCGGCCTGGAGGTGCGGCGCGGCGTGCTGGAGGAGGAGTGCGGAAAGGAGATGCGAGAGTTCTTCCGGCGGCGGCGGGCGGAGGGCGGGCAGCGCGGCGGTTTAGAGGGGAGCGCGGCCAAGGGGGGCGGCACGGCCGCGGGATGAGTGCCACCGCGGCGGATGTGGCGCCGGTGTCGTGTTATTAAGAGAGTGGGCTGAAAGTTCGGCCAGGCGTGAGAAGAGGGGCAGGGAGCAGGAGGACGGGTGGCGCCAGGCGGACGAGGGGCGCCGCTGGCATTGATGGGCAGCCTTTAGCCTTTCGCACGTCTTTACTGTGACATAATGGCAGCTCCAAGGGCCCAATCATTCGAGGCAGCGTTCGGACTTCGCTCGTCGCTCGAGGCAGAGCAGCCTCGTGCGATCGCACTCCATGGCAATGCCACCAGCACGCGATCGCACAAGCGCAGTGGCACGCGGAAATGGAGCTCGCTCTGGCCAAGCCGCTGTGGGCTGACGCGAGCACTCCCCATGCAGCTTGCCTGCAGCTCAGCAACGACGGGGGCAGCTGCTCGCCAGAAGTGGAGCAGACCTCTCATTTTGAGCGAGCCCAGCCACAGGAGGCCGCGCACGACCTCGCCGCCGCCGCTGCCACCCGGGCCGCGGCGGCGGCCGCTCGCGCCTTTGCAGCCAGCTTCGCGACCGCCTTCTCTGCCAGCCCCGATCTGCGCGGCGCAGTGGCCACCGCGCTGAGTGCGCCGGCGCTGGCGGCAGCGCTGGCGGAGAGCGAGGGGGAGCTGGAGGAGGTGCTGTCGCTGCCGCGGGCCCACGCGATTGTCAAGCAAGTGGGGGAGATCACACGCTGAGCTGGCGTTGCTGTGCCCTGCCTGCACGTCTGCAACGCTCACACCCTCGCTCACGAGAGCGTTGACGCTGCCGCGCTGCGCTGCTGCGCAGGGAGGCGAGTGGGGTGCAGGGCTGGCTTGTGGCGCCGGAGGCCGGCCTGCGGCGCTTGGTGGCCGAGGGCCTGGCGCCCGCCCTGCCGTGCATGCTGCGCGCCCTGGGGAGCACGCACGGCGCCATGCGCCGCTGGGCTGAGGAGGCGGCCCAGCGCCTGCCCCTGGGCGGCGACGAGCCACGCCAGCAGGCGCTGCGAGAGTGCCTGGCCGCCGCGGCAGAGGCCGCGCTGGCAGGTGCGCGGGCCGGAAGTGGCCGCCGCACCTGCGCATGCTCGCGCACTCCCTGTGCACTGAGCGGATCGCACGCCCCTCCTCTTTCCTCTTTCGCAGGCTGGCGCGACGAGACTGAGGCTGCACTGCGGGAGCTGGTGGCGGCCGAGGCGTGCGTCACCCCCGCCGCCTTTGCCTCGCTGCGGGCGCAGCTGGCGGCGCTGAGCCTGGCCCCCGGGCCAGTGCCTGGCCCGGCGCCAGCGCCGGCGGCGCGCGCCGGCAAGCAGGGCGACGCGAGCGCGAGTGCGGGCGCGGCGGTGCAGGCGGGCGTGGGGACTGACCTGCGGCCCTACTTCATGGGCTGGCTGGAGAAGAAGGGCAGGCGAGTGTTTGTAGGGCGATGGGAAGCTGGGGCAGCGGGCAGCAGTATGGGATGCGCGGAGGGGTGCGCTTGGGGGCAGCAGCTGGGGCTGCGCCACGCAGAGGGGTGTGGGGCGATGACGGGAGCAGGGCCGGGAGCGCCCTGAGAATGCATGCATGCGCATTCGCCCCAGCCATGCTGGCCTGCCCCTCCTGCCGCAGATCTGGGTTGTGGGCGCGGCGCTGGTGCGTGCTCTCGCTGACCGAGGCCGCCTTCAGGTGATGCGCCGCGCGGACGAGCGGCGGCTCCGGGGCACACGCCTCTCGAGCGCCGCACTCCCACAGTTGCCTTGTTTCCCGCACGCCCGCCCTCTCAGAGGGGGTGGCAATGTGCCTCCCCCTCCCACCCCACCCTCTCCGACTCCCAGTCTTTCCCTCCAACGTCGCCTGCCACCCCTCCCCCTCCTTCCCCCTCCCCCTCCTCCCCCAGCTACTACCACAAGCCGGACGCCCTTAAGAAGCCGGCCGCCGTGCTCCCGCTCCGCGGCGCGGCGATCCTCGCCGCCGCGGCCGCCGCCCCCGGTGCGCGCGCGCCCCCGCTCTGAGCCAGTAAAAGCACAGGCCTCCCCCGCGTCGGCCGTCCGGTGCGAGAGGCGCCCCGCCCTGCTCAACCATGCGTTGCGCGGCGCCCCTTGCCCTCGCAGGCGAGGCCTTCCCTCTCACTTTCCTCATTCAGGCGGCGCCAGGGGCTGGGGCGGCCGGGGCCCCCGGCGCCGCCGCCAAGCGCGTGCTCCCCGCCATCGCCCTGCGCGCCGACAGCCCCGGCGTGGCGCAGCAGTGGCTGGAGCTGCTGTCTGCGGTGGCCAGCGGCGCAGCGAGCGGCCCCGCGGCCGGCGAGCCGCGGGGCAAGCCCGCCCCCGCAAGCGCCGCCGCCGCGCGCCGAGACAGCAGCGAGGAGCATGCGGAGGAGGGGAGCCAGGGCCAGGACCAGGAGGAAAGTGTCCCACGCAAGATCAGCACCGCAGTGTACGCCGCCCCTGCCCCCCTCAGCTCCGCGCCTGCCATCACCGGAACAGACACCCCACGCACGACCGAGGAGCGCGAGGCGGCAGCCGCGGCCGCCGAGGCTGCCCTGGTGGACGAGCTGGCCGCGGCGGCGGCGGCCCGGGGGCCCGGCCCCCTCGAAGCGGCGCAGCTGGCGCTGGCGCTGCCTGCGGTGGGCGAGTATGTGGCGGCGGGGCGCGCCCGGCTGGCAGAGCTCTGCCCCAAGCTGATCCGCGGCGGCATGCTGGGCCGGGCGGACGAGATGTACGGCGTGCTGCTGGCGGCGGCGCTGGCCCTCGCGCCCTGACCGACGGCAGCGGCGTCAGCGGGGAGAGGTTCCAGGGGGATGGGGAGCGGCTGGGGAGGCGGGGGGGGCAGCGTGTCCTGGCGGGGGGAGCGCCAGCGTGGCACAAAGTGGGACCTGCCGTGAGAGGCCAGACTTGCACAGATATTGATGCCGGAATGAGCGAGCAGGCCTTTTAGACTTCTCGGATGAATAGATCTTGTTGACTTCTTGAATACTGAGCAGGGCGGGGTTCACAATCAAGCACACAGACCGACGAGAGTCTGTGCCTCTCGTAGAGTCATCGCCCAAAGCCCTCATTGCTCAGCCATGCCGTCTGCTGCGTGCTCCTCCTGCCCCTCCTCCTCCAGCGGCGCCGCCGCCAGGATTCGGCGCACGACGCCATCGGGCAGCTCCAGGCGCAGCCGCCGCTGCAGGTGCGCCAGGCTGAGCGCCAGCGCACGCAGGCGGCCGCGCGCCGCGTCCGGCAGGTGCGCCACCAGCTGCCCTGCCTCGGCAGCTGAGCGCGCCAGCACGGAAGGCAGGGCGCGCGCCAGGCCGGGGCATGGGGAGGGCAGCGCCGCCCAGTCGGCGGGTGACAGCGCTCGGCTACCGGCCAGGTCGATGAGCAACGTGCGCACCACGTGGTGGCATGGAGACACAGCGCCCTCGATCCACTCTGCTGCCAGAAGGTCGGCAATCAGCTCAGCCGGCGCTATCGCTGCCGAGCGCTCCAGCAGGACGCGGGCCACCCAGATGTGGCCTGCTGCTGCTGCAAACCAGAGGGCCAGTTGGCCGAGATGGGTCCGCACCTGCTCTGACCCTGGCGCTGCAGCCAACAGCAGCTCGATCACAGCTGGGCTGCCCATACCTGCAGCTGCACGGTGCAGCGGCAGCTCCCCATCCCCGTTGGCTGCTGCGGCCGCTTCAGGCGCCGCAGCCAGGAGCAGCTGGATTGTGGCTGTTTTATCTCTGACAGCTGCCAAGTGCAGGGGCAGGTAGCCATCCTGGTCGCCTGCCATAGCCGGTGCAGGCGCTGCCCCCAGGAGCAGCTGAATTGCAGCCACGTTGCAGAAGTGAGCTGCCACGTGCAGGGGCAGCTACCCGTCGTGGTTGGCTGCTGCAACCGCTTCAGGCGCTGCCGCCAGGAGCAGCTGAATTGCGGCCATGTGGCCATGTTGAGCTGCCACGTGCAGGGGCACGCGGCCGCGGCTGCCAACCGCTGTTGCTGTCCCAGGGTCTGCCGCCAGCAGGCGCTGAATCGCAGCGGTGTCGCCGCGGCGGACGGCCTCGTGCAGCTCACTTTCCGCCATCGCAGCGTCTGCATGACGCAAGGGCAGGCAGAGGCCATAGTGTAAGTCTGAGTGGCTGGCCGCGCACTGGTCACATTGTGTGGCAGCGTCAGCGGGGCGGGCGAGCGTTAGGCCGGGCGGGCACAGCCTCACCAAGCGGTAGCTCGGGGCGGTCTCTCCAGGCCTGGTGGCGCCCCTTGCAACCTCATCAGGCCCTCTCCGCACCCAGCCAGCGCAAACGAGACGCGATCGAATTCGAAGTGCTCCCTCCAACCCTCTGAGATCGCCAGCCAGCACGCCAGCAGGGTTTTATATCGTCGACCGTCGAGCGAGGGGCGATTCTGGGAGAGGGCCCGGGCGGCGGCCGAAGAAGGCGGCGGGCGACGGACGCTGCGCACGACTTACCGGTGCCACACGGCGCCTCGGCCTACAGCGCCCACACATCCATCATCCCACCACTGGCTCTGGCACCATTCTGACTGATAGGGCCTTGCACGCATAGCTCACAGGACCAGCCAGCATTTCTGTGCACCGCTGGCCGCGTCAAATGATGCTTGCTGCCATTCTCCTGCCTCTCGTGCTCCGCCGAATGCATCGCCTGCACTGCACACATGTGTGGTTCCACAATCCTCCATTGCATGCCAAGATGCAGATGCCAGAATGGCGAGGGCAGCCCATCCGCGCTTTGGCCGGCTCCTTCCCTCGCCTCCACTCACGCTGCTCGGCCCTCTCCTCCTGCGCTCGCGCCAGGCTCGCGCGCCCAGTGGCCACCGCCGGGCTGGCCACCCACCCCCGCCTGCAGCGCCCTCTCGTCCTCGCCCAGCTGCGCCAGCAGGCGCTCCCGCTCCTCGCTCAGCGCTTGCGCGCGGTGATCTGCCGCCTGCCGCGCGCGGCGCTCCGTCTCCAGAGCAGCCTCGCTCGCGCAAAGGCGCTCGGCCAGCATCGCAGCCTCGTCGCTGTGCGCCTCTGCCAGCTGCCGCTGCTCCTCCAGGGCAGCCGACAGCTCGGCCGCACGCGCCTGCTGCTCCTCCAGCTGGCGCAGAGCAGCCTCGCTAGCGCGAAGGCGCTCGGCCAGCGTCGCAGCCTCGTCGCTGTACGGCCAGCTGCCGCTGCTCCTCCAGGGCAGCCGACAGCTTGGCCGCACGCTCCTGCTGCTCCTTCAGCTGGCGCTGCAGCTCCGCCTGCTGCGCTGACTCGCCCTCGCCATACCCTTCACTTTCTTCCCACTCATCCTCCTCCTCCCCCTGTTGCTCCTCCTCCAGCGGTGCCACCGCCAGGATACGGCGCACGACGCCATCGGGCAGCTCCAGCCGCAGCCGCCGCTGCAGACGCGCCAGGCTGAGTGCTACCATGCCCAGGCGGCCGCGCGCCGCAACCGGCAGGTGCGCCACCAGGTGCACCGCCTCGGCAGCCGAGCGTGCCAGCACGGCGGGCAGGGTGCGCGCCAGGCCGGGGCATGGGGAGGGCAGCGCCGCCCAGGCGGCCGGCGACAGCACACGGCTGGCGGCCAGGTCGACCAGCAGTGTGCACACCACGTGGTGGCATGGAGACACAGCGCCCTCGTTCCCCTCTGCTGCCAGAAGGTCGCAATCAGCTCAGCCGGCGCTATCGCTGCCGAGCGCTCCAGCAGGAAGCGGGCAGCCAAGATGTGGCCGTTGGCTGCTGCAATGCCGAGCGCCAAGTGGCCGTGTTGGGTCCGCGCCTGCTCTGACCCTGGCGCTGCGGCCAACAGCAGCTCAATCACAGGCGGGCTGTCAATACCTGCAGCTGCACAGTGCAGGGGCAGCCACCCATCCTCATCAGCTGCCGTAGCCGCTGCAGGTGCTGCCGCCAGGAGCAGCTGGATTGCAGCCACATCGCCATTGTAAGCTGCTCCATGCAGAGGCAGCTGGCCGGCAGTGTCGGCTGCCGCACCTGCTGCAGGCGCTGCTGCGATAAGCAGCTGAATTGCAGCTGCATGGCCTTTCGGAGCTCCCAAGTGTAAGGGCAGCCACCCCTGCTCGTCGGCTGCCATAGCCACTTCAGGCGCTGCCGCCAGGAGCAGCTGAATTGCGGCTGCATGGCCTTTCTGAGCTGCCAAGTGCAGGGGCAGCCACCCATACTCATCAGCTTCCGTAGCCGCTTCCAAGTGCTGCCGCCAGGAGCAGCTGCACCGCAGCTGTGCGTCCTTGCTCAGCTGCCACGTGCAGAGGCAGCTGGCCATGCTTGTCGGCTGCTGTTGCTGCCCCAGCGTCTGCCGCCAGCAGGCGCTGGATTGCGGTGGTGTCGCCGCAGCGGACGGCCTCGTGCAACTCGCCTGCCGCCATCGCAGCGTCTGCATGATACAAGGGCAGGCAAAGGACATAGTGTAAGTCTGAGTGGCTGGCTGCGCACCGGTCACATAGTGTGGCGGCGTCGGCGGGGCGGGCGGGCGGGCGAGTGGGCTGGCGCGGTGCCGCCTCACGAGGGTGGGGAGTCGACTGCCGCTGGCGGTCTCTGCAGGCCTGGCGGCTCTCCCTGCCGCCTCGCAAGTCCTCTGCGCACGGGGTAGCTCAAACGAGAGTGCGATCGATCAAAGAGCCCTCCAACTCTGAGATCGCCAGCCAGCACGCCAGCAGGGATGGCAATCGGCCGTCGAGAGAGGGGCGATTCTGAGAGAGGGGAGAGGGCCCGGGCGGCGACCGCCTTTTGAAAAGAGGTGGCCCAACTCCCTGACGCCCCGACGCCCTGACCGCCGCACTGTGCTCAGCGGTCAGCGTTCCCCACTCACCCCTCTGGCTGCCAGCTGTCGTGCTTACAGGTCTGCCCTATCGGCGCGCCGGCACGAAGCAGCACGCAGACTTGGCCGCCTGCCCGGCCTCGCGGCCGCTGCCGTCAGGCCGCCGCCTCCAGCCCCTCCTCTCCCTCTGCATGCTCGCCGTCTGCCCCCGTGCGCTGCTGCTGCCGCTGCTGCTGCTGCTGCCTGCCGACGGTGCAGAGATAGTCGAGGGTATACAGGTTGGTCTCACACGTGCTGCCGAGGTCCTCGTGCAGCCGCGTGAGCGCCTGGCAGCAGAGGGGCGGGGGCACGGGCCGGGAGCGGTCGGCTGCCAGCAGGCATGGGCCGCGGCTCCACAGGCGACGCCTGCTCCAAGCAGCGAGCTGCTGCGGCGGCGGCAGAAGCGGCGGCGGCTGCAGAGGCGGCGGCGGCGGCGGCCGGGGACGCACCTTTTGCAGAGCGCGCAGCGCAGGCAGCGCCGCGCCGCCGCTGGCCTGGATGGCAGGCCCGTGCCGCAGGCACAGCGCCTGCACCTGAAGAGCGGCGGGGAGGAGGCGGGGCAAGGGATGCGCGGGTGCGCGCATGAGAGCACGTCGTGCCCTCGCCTCCCGTCTCCCACGCCTCCCACGCGCCCAGACTTCGCACCCGGCCGCCAGCTGCCGCCCAACACGCGCCCGCCACACACTCGCGCAGTCCGGCCCCACTGCCGCTGCCACACGCGCTGCCACATGCTGTGCAGCGCCAAGCAGCCACCACGCGCAGTGCTGCAAGCTGCGCCACACACGCGCGCTCCAATCACGCAGCCGAGCCCCACCGCCACCACCGCCACACGCGTGCCCTCACACACACGCGCGCGCGCGCCGCCACACACACACACACACTCTCATGCTCTCATGCGCTCACCCATCCCAGCAGGTACTCTACGTGCGGCGTGGCCGGCGCGAGCTCCCCGAGCGCTGCCAGCAGCGCCGGCAGCAGCGGCCGCGGCAGGCCGGCGGCGACGGCGGCCACCGCGGCCGCCGGGGTGGAAAGCACGACATGCGCCAGCAGGCCCGGCTCGCGCAGGCGCAGCGCGAGCAGCAGCGCGCGGAGGTGGGCGCCGGCGCCCAGCGCGCGCAGCGCGGCGCCCGGGGTCGCATCCTCGGTCAGATCCGTAGGGTCAAACACCAGCGACTCGTCCAGGCTGTACAGCAGCACGCCCTCGGTCGTCGCCGCCGCCCACGCGCGGCCCGTGGGGCTCAGCGCCACGCGCCGCGTGCGCGCGGCCGCCGCCGCGCGGCCGCCCGTGCCGGGCAGGTCGGAGCTGCCGGCGGCGCCGCCCGCGGTGGTGGGGGGCAGCAGCTCGTCGTCGTCGCTCCCGGGGTCGTCGATCTGGTCCAGGGGCCCCGCGCCTGCTTGGGGCGCGCGCGCGGGAGGGCACGCGTGCATTGCGGGGGCGGGGGCGCGCACGGCATCGCGCGTGGGGCGGCGAATGTGTGAGAGGCGCCTGCGGCGCTCGTGCCCCTCGCGCCCCCGTGCCCCACCCCCAACCCACACCCTCCCCCACCCCACCCTCCCCCCACCCGTCATGTTGCGCGAGTTGAGCTGGTCCAGCACGCCGTCCAGGCTGCGGTTCTGGGTGATTTGGAAGCGACGCAGCATCACCCGCTCGGCCACGTCGTACAGGCACACGTACCTGTGTGTGTGGGGGGGGGGGGGTTGGGGGGGGGCGACGACGCGTTGTATCGGTGCGTTGTTGGCGCAGAGGGGAGGGGTGGGCAGGTGCAGCGAGGAGGCAGGGGCAGGCGGGGGTCGGCATGGGAGGCGGGGGAGGGAGGGAGGCGGCGGGGGAGCGCGGCGTGACTCGGCGCGAGCACATGGACCCAAGGAAGGGCAAGGCGGCCTGGCACGGCCGGCCTCCCAGCGCGCCTCACTTGCTGGAGCCGCCGGCCAAGAGGAAGGAGCCGTCGGCGGAGAAGGCGAGCGAGGTGAAGCAGCGGCCGGAGTAGGTGTTGGCGGCGGTGCGGCGGTCGGAGCGCAGGCGCCCGCCGGCGATGTCGCGCCGCCCGCTGATCGTGCCTGCGCGCGGGGGCGGGGGCGCACGCGCCGGCCAAGCGTCAAACACTGCTCCCTATCTCTTGCCGCGCCTCCTGCCCGCGTCGCCACACCGCCGCGCCACGCGCGCATGCCACTAAACCGGCCCACTGCCAGCCGGCCCACCAAACCGCCCCGCCGCGCGAATGCGGCTCGCTCGCCCTGCAGCTCACTCTGCGCCCTGGAGCTCACCCCACCATCAGATTCAGCATCAGATTCAGCGCCAGGGAATTAATCACCAGAGGAGCTCACCCTGCAGCTCCGCGGAGTGGGGGTCCCACAGCCAGATCTGGCCGTCGAGCGTGGAGGAGGCGAGCTGCCTGCCGTCGGGCCGCCAGGCCAGCGCCAGCACATCGTGGCTGTGTGCCAGGCTCTCCACGCCGCCCTTGCCGCTGAACACGTCCCACGTGCGCACCGTCCTGGCGCGGGGGAGAGGGCGCGCGCGGGGGAGGGGCAGGGACGGCCGGCAGGCCGCCGCGCTCGAGGGGGGACGGGGACGGGGCGGCGCCCGGGCACGCGCTGCTCTGTCCTGCGCGGTCGCGTTTGCGATGCCCTCCCGCCATCTCGGGCGTCAGCGCCGCCGCTGTGCTGCCCGTGCCCCCCTGCGCCGCTGCACCTCCCAGCCTGCGCCACCCCCCTCCCACCCCCTANCACCTCCCAGCCTGCGCCACCCCCCTCCCCCCCCCTACCCCCCCCCCCCACCCCCACCCACCCACCCACCCACACCGCCGCTCACTTGTCCCAGGAGGCGGAGGCCAGCAGCGGCGCGCCGGGGCAGAAGGCGAGGCCGACGACGGGGCCCTCGTGCGCGGCCAGCGCGTCGAGCAGGCGGCCTGTGCGGAGCGACCACACGAAGATCTGGAAGGTGTCCTGGCTGCAGGTGTGTGGAGGAGGCGGAGGGGGAGGGGGCAGAAGGAAGGGGGCAAGAGCGTTTGGAGGAGGGGAGGAGTTTGGAGGAGGGAGGGGGGAGCCAGGGGTGGGTGGAGGTGTGTGTGCGTGTGGAGGCATGTGGAGGCTGCTGCGTGGCGCCACGGCACGCGTGCGTGGCGCCTCCGCGCGCAGTCTGCAGCACCGGCGCCTGCCCACCTGCCGGCGCAGACGATCTCCCCCGCGGGGTCCACCGCCAGCGACACAAACTGGACGGGGCTGGGGGTGGTGAGCGTTCGGAAGTTGCGGTAGCGCACCTGCAGCGGGAAGGGAAGGGAGGGGAGGGACGGGGGGGGGGGAGGGGGCGCGTGTGAGCGAGCCGGGGAGGGCGCGAGGGGGCGCGCGCCGCCGGGCCCTTGTCCTGCCCCTCTTGCCCCGCAGCTTCCCTTGCACCCCACACCCGCACCTATTCACCACCCCCCGCACCCACCCACTACCCCCC
>PCFQ01000004.1:598129-616287 GCA_003063905.1 Chlorella sp. A99 | reverse complement strand
GGGGGGGAGGTCTGTGTGGATGGGGGCGAGGGGGGCAGAGGGGCAGGGCACGGGCCGCCCCCAGCGCGCAGGGCCCCTCGGCTTGCGCCCTCACCTCTGACGCGCCTCCGCGCGCCCCCGGCCTGCGCTGCGCCCCGCCCGTGCCTCCCTCGCCCGTGCCTCCCTCGCCCGCGCCTCACGCGCCTGTGCCTCACCCCGTGCCTCCACGTGCCTCCCTCGCCCGCTCCGTGCCTGACGCTGCGCTCACTCACCCTGCGCCCCGCCCTGCCCCCCGCCCGCGCGCAGGTGTCGCTGTTCAACAGCGGGCAGGCCATCCTCATGACCTTTGACTCCACGCTGCAGCAGCGGGCGCTGGAGAACTTCAAACGCACCGGGGTGGAGGTGCGGCGCATGCTGTCGGGCAGGGGCGGGGGCTGGGCGGCGGGGTGGGGGGGGCGGCCGCTCGCCACTCCGGCGCGCGCGTGTGCTCGCCCGCCTCCCTCCTCTCTGCCAGCGCTGCGTGCCGCTGTGCATGTCCACCCTCCTCCCTTGGCCCGCGCGCACCCCCGCCTGCGCCCCGCAGGTGCGGCTGGGCATGCAGGTGACCGAGGTCAAGCAGGACGTGATTGTGGTGGGCAGCGGGGAGGAGCGCGAGGAGATTCCGTATGGTGAGCCGCGGCCCGGGCGGGAGAGAGAGGAGGGAGAGAGAGGAGGGAGAGAGAGGAGGGAGAGCGCAGCGGAGCGGGGGACGGGCCGCGAGGCACCCGCATGCCCGCCGGCGCCTGGGGGCACCAACCCTGCCAGCGCCTGGGGGGTGCCAACCTGCCTCGCGGCGCCGCTACCGAGCGGCGCGCCGCCCGCCGCCCACTCCGTCCCCCACAGGCGTCTGCGTGTGGTCGGCGGGCAACGCGCCGTGGCCGCTGATCACGCAGATCGCCAACCAGATCCCGGAACAGGTTTGAACTCTGCAAGGGTGGATAGATCGCGGAAGCGGCTGCAGAGGCGTGGCAAAGGCATGCGAAATGGGCTTGGGGCAGTCTCCCTTCCCTGTGGCTCTGCCTCATTCCCTGCCTCCCTCCCCTCCCTGCACCTGTCTCCGTTGGGGCGCCCTCCGGGCACCGCCCCCACTCCACGCCTCGCCTCCAACACCCAAACCATCACGCCTCTGACCCCCCACCCACCCGCACCCCCCACCCCACCCACCCGCCAGGCCGAGCTCTCCCCCGGCAGGCCCTGCTCCAAGCTGAGCGTGGACCCCTTCCTGCGAGTCATCGGCGCCCGCGACATCATCTCCCTCGGCGACTGCTCCCGCGTCGTCGACCGCCCGCTGCCCACCACCGCGCAGGCGCGCGCTGCCGCGCGCGTCGCCGCACGGCGGGGTGCGGCGGCGGGGCGCGCCGCGCCGCGCTCCTCGGCCGCGCCGGACGAGCCCTCCCTCGGCGCCCCTTGCCCCGCTTGCCTGCACGCAGGTGGCGGCGCAGCAGGGCGCCTACGCTGCACACTTGGTCAACAGAGGGTACCGCCTCGGCCGCGGTGGCATCACAGAACTGCCGCCGCGCAAGCCGGTCAGCAAGCTGAGCCTGAGCGACAGGTGGGGCGGGGGTGGGGCGCGGGGTGGGCGCCGCCACGCGGCGCGCCCTGGGCGCCGCCGCCCCCCGCGCGCCTCTGGCCGTGCCGCGCCGCGCCGTCCCGCGCGGCCGCGCGGCCGCCTCGCGCGGCGCCAGGCCGCCGCGGCCGGCGGCTGCGACGCGGCGTGACGCTCGGCGGCTGCGCGTGGCGTGACGCTCGGCACGCGGTGCTGGCGGACCTGAGCGCAGGCTGCACAGGCTGGCGGACCTGGATGTGCTGCTCCAGGCAAGAGTCGCCTCAAACGACCTGGACGAGGAGGAGGAGGAGGAGGAGGAGGAGGAGGTCGTGGTCTACTGTGAGCCTCACAGCAGGCCTGAGGGCGCGCCGGGTTGCAGGCTCGCCGCTGGACTTGCGTTCTCGGCGGGCCGACGGGCAGCAGGCCGCGCGCCGGCGGGTCACCGCGCGGGCGCCCGCTGCCTCCCGGGGCGGGGCGGGCCGCCGCGCCGCCGCGCCGCCCGCGGGCGGGCGCGCCTCGAGGCGCGGGCGGCGCGGCGCCGGGGCGAGCCGCCCTGCCCGCGCGCCCTCCCCCCCGTCGTCCCGCCTGCCGCAGGCAAGAAGCCGTTCAACTTCCTCTCCCTGGGCATCATGGCATATGTGAGCCACCGCGGGGGGCGGGGAGCGGTGCATGGGGAGTGAGATGTGTGGCGATGCTGCGTGATGCCGGGCGGCACGCGGCTTCGGACCGCGCCGCCGCCGCCCCCGCCGCCCGCCCGCCCCCTGCGGCGCTCGCAGCCTCCCGCCCCGCGCGCTCCCGACGCCCGCGGCCCGCACCCCGCCGCGCCCCCGGCCGCCGCGCCGCCGGCGTCCCTCGCCCTGCCGCTCCCCGACCGCCCCTCCCCCTGCCGTGCCCCCAGCTGCAACGACGCCAACATCCCTCCCCCCGCCGCGCCCTCTGTGAGCCCAGGTCGGCAACGAGCGGGCGCTGACGCAGATCGACATGGGTGACGCCTCGCTCAAGCTCAGCGGCCAGTTCGCCTTCCTGGTGTGGAAGTCGGTGTGAGTGGAGGGAGGGGAAGGGAGGGGGAGGGAGGGAGGGGGAGGGAGATGCGTGGGCCGGGGGGGGAGGGACGGCAGAGGGGCGAGCCGGCCGCAGGAGCAGCCTCCCCGCCCCCCCCTGCGTGCGACCGCTCGCGTCTCGCCGCGCCCCCGCGCGCCGCATGCACCCCCGCCAGCCCCCAACGCACGGCCCCGATGCCCCCGCCGCCGTGCCCCCTGTGCTCCAACAGCTACATCACCAAGCAGGTCTCCTTTCGGAACCGTGTCCTCATTCTGTTCGACTGGCTCAAGACGCGCGTGTTTGGGCGGGACACCACCAGCTTCTGAGCGTCTCTTGCTCTCCTGAGCGCGGCGCGCGGCTGGCTGCTGGGAGGGCTGCGCGGCGCGGCGTTGGCCCCCGTTGCACGGACGCGGCTGGCGAGCGCGGGCAAGAGAGACGCAAGGCGTCGGTGTGGCATTCTATTGCATCGTTTCATGGAATGATATACATATGTTATCAGGATTGAGAAGCAGGGATGGAGTTGATTTGGCGGAGGCGAATGCCGCCGAAGCACGCCCGCCTGGCACGCCCGCCCGCCACAGCGTGCGCGGCAGGCGGAGGGCCACCGCTGGCCTACTTCTGGCAGTCCCGCCCACTTCTAGCAGGCTGCCAATCGTCTTTCGGAACACTCTGGCTGCAGGGGCTTCTCGCCAGCATTCCAGCGCTGCTCGTACAGCCTGTCGACTCCCCCCGCGCTATCGAGCTTGCAATGGGGACCTAGAGGCGTTCAGCGGCCCACGCGCGACAGCTTGCCCGCCCGCTCGCCCGCGTGCACGCCAGCCGCGGTCGCCACTCCACGCCAGCGCACATACCACCCTCGCCTCTGGCAGCAGCCCGCCCTGCTCGCCGCCTGCCCGCCGCCTGCCCAAAAGCCCGACAGCTGACGCCGCTGGGCGTTGGTGCCACCCCATCGCCCGCCGCGGCTTCCGCCTGCACAGCCGCGGCCCGCCGCCAATGAAGCGCAAGCTGGAGTCGTTTCTGGGCAGCCTGAGCGTCGGCAACAGCGGCTCGCGCTACACCACCTGCCCCGCCTGCGGCAAGGATGTGGCCATCGCTTTCCTAAACGACCACCTGGACCGCCCGGCCCACAGGGGCGGCTGCGAGTCGGCGCGCGGCGCCGGCCCGCTGCCCGCGCGGCCTTCGCAGCAGCAGCAGCAGCAGCAGCAGCAGCAGCAGCAGCCGGCGCGGCCGGCCCAGCCGCTGCAGAAGAGCGCGGCTGGCGGCGCGGCCGCCGCAAGCCCTCTGTCCCTCCACCAGCAGCAGCGGCAGCCTGGCAGGCAGCCCGCGCCGGCGGCGGGCGGCGGCAGGCGCGGCCAGAGCCCGCCGCCGCCGCAGCACCGCCCCGACAAGCGCCCCGCGGACGAGTGCTCCCCGCCGCCGCCCTCACCCGGCAGCGCCAGCGACGGCGGCGCGGCCGGCAGTCTGGGGCTGAGCCCCTGGCACAGGCAGGTGCCCTATGAGAGGCGCATCGTCGCCACGGCGCGCAGGTGGGACGGCACCGAGTGGGGGCTCACTCCGGCCGAGCTGCGGGCCGTGGCATTTTGCGAGCTTCACCCCAAGGCCAGCTGCCGCGTGCGCAGCACCCATCCTGATCAATCAGTTGGCTTGGTTGGTGGGGCCTCGGCTGCTGTGCATGCGCAACGTGCCTGCCCTGGTGCGCCCTGCTCGGCACCCCACCTACTACGCGCGCCTTGCCATCTCCTTTCCCTCCTGCCACAGGTGCTGGACCCTGGCCTGGCAGAGTAAGGGGCTCTGGCTTGTGCTGGTGCCTGGCTGCTTGCAAATGCAAGCCCTCCTGCATGGATGGCATGCAAAATAATGCGCTCTTGGGCACCCCCTGCCAACGCCGTTCTCGATGCCATGCTGTGTGCTCCTGTTCTCACCCCCGCAGCCAGCTGCTGGAGGACATGCTGGCGCGGCAAAAGGGCTGGGCCCGGCAGTCCTGGTGCGGGGGAGCGCGGGCGCCGTGGCAGCGAGGGGCGCCAGCCCGCATGCAACAAGTGATGGACGTGCATCGGGGCAGCCCCCCGCGCAACAGTGTTCTCTCCCGTGTGCTCGCGCTCCTGCTCCTGCTGTCACACTCCCTGCCACCTCCCCATCTCAGGTGGTTTGGGGGCAAGCAGCAGGCCGCCCCCCGCACCACCTGCTGCTACCTGCTGGCCGAAGCCGGCGGCGAGGACGCCCTGCGGCGCGACGCTTTCCAGCTCGGCGGCGACGGCGCCGCCGACGAGGGCAGCGGCTACGAGCGCGCGGCGGCGGCTGCCGCGCCGCCGGCGCTCGAGGTGGCGGGGGACGTGGTGGCCGAGGCGGTCAACGCGCGGCTGTCGGAGCGGCGGCGCTGGCCCGAGGCGGCGCTCGTGGAGGAGGGCGACGCGGGGCCGGGCGGCTGGCGGCCGTCCTACGCGCTGGCAAACTGCTACGCCTCGGGCGCCGAGAGCGTGGGCGCGCACTCGGACAGGCTCACTGCACACGGCCCCCTCCCCATCATCGCGTCGCTCAGCCTCGGCGCCACCCGCCTCTTCCGCCTGCGCCATGCGCAGCACCTGTCCCTCGCCGGCGCGCCCGGCCCCAGCGCGTGGCACGGCGCGGCGGGCGGCGCGCGCGAGGTCGCGTCAATCGACGTGCGCCTGCCCCACAACTCGCTGCTCGTGATGGGGGCCGGCTGCCAGGAGCTGTGGCGACACGAGGTGCGGGGCGCGCCGCGCGGCCGTGCGCCTTTGAGCGGCGGCCGCGGCCTTGCACCTTTGAGCGGCGGCCGTCAGCCGGGGGCGGCGCCCACTCGCTTGCAGGGTTGCCCCCCCTCGCTGCGCATGTGCCCCTGGCCCGCGCCTCTCGCGCCCCCTCGCCGGGCATGCGCCATGCGCCCCTGGCACGCGCAGGTGCCCAAGGCGGCGACGCCGGTGCGCCCTCACCCCATCAGCGGCACCACGCGCATCAACCTGACCTTCCGCAAGTGAGGGGTGCTGGAGGTTTTTAGTTAAAACAGAAAAGGGCGGTGGGAATGCGAGTGGGGGAAATGCCCGCACAAATGAGCAGGGGGGCTGGGGCAGAGGGGCAGGGCTGGCGTCTCAATCACAGAGGAGTTCACTGCCCTTCCGGCGGCAGAGGGCGGGCACCGACTGCTGCGGCGCTCGCCCGCCCGCCCGCGCGCGCAGGCTGAAGCTCCATTGGCGGGCGGCGGCGCCGCTGTGCCACTGCGGGCGTCGCGCGCAGATGAAGGTGGCGCCCGCCAAGCCGAGCGAGGGGCGGCGCATCGCAGAAGCCGAGGAGCTGGTCTACGTGTGGCGCTGCGACAACAGCGCTGGGCCGACGTGCCGCTTCTGGCGGACGGCGCACAGGTGGCGGCCGCCGGCAGGCTGAGCTCGCGACGGCGCGCCCGCGTGGGCTCGAGCTGGCACTGCTCCTTCTGCATGTGCAACTAGCTTTCAATTGCGGCAGCCTGGCCCTGCCCCTGCGCCCCGGCGTGCGCCGCACACGGCGTGACGCCGTCTGAGCTCCTGCTACAAGCATCGCATTCTGAGTTCTCTGCTCTCACCACAGACCGCTCTGCTGCTTCGGTTTAACTCCAACTGCAGTTGGCAGTTGCTGCCCTGCGCGCTCCTTATCGCGATCCAGCATTCGCAAATCGCTTAGCAGTCACCTTCAGCGGCCTCGGCCGTCCAGGATTCAAACAGCCCAGACCCAGCAGCCAGACTGCGATTGAATCAAGTGCAGGCCATGCATGCCCAGCAGCCGCTTGGCCAATTCCACAGCAGAGTGCTGCGCACAGAGGCGCGCCAGCGGGGCGGGCGGGGCGGCTCCGTCTCTCCCGCCAGGGCGCCGGCGCACAACGATGCGCGGGCGCGGCTCGAGGTGCGTTGCGAATGAGTTCCCTCCCCCGTTTTATTGTCCTCTGACCAATCACCTGCACCCTGACGACGCCTCACACGCCTGCCCTCCTCCAGGTGCAGCGCCGCAGTGAGCATGAGCTGTGGCACCAGCAGGCGCACGCCGCCAGGACCCACGCTGCCACAGCGAGGGAGCAGGCCCGGCGAGAGCAGCACCAGCAGCTCGCGTCCTCACCATGGGCCGCTAGCCGGCGGCACGGCGCTACGAGCGCGGCGCAGCGACGGGCGGAGCAGCAGTGCTCTGCGGGGCCGGCGGCGGCGGCCGGCAGTGCTGCGCGGGAGCAGCAGCAGCTGCTCAGACTCTACAGCCGCCTGTGGCTGCGATACTTTGAGGAGGGAGACAGCTGCAGCAGCAGCGGTGACAACCTCTGGGGCTCGTTCCAGCCCGGCGCAGGCGCTCGCTTCGCTCCGGCCGCTGCGCCTCAGACTCCCGGCAGCAGAGGGCCGCGGCACAGCCGGCACGCAGCGCACTGGGGAGCCGGCGGCAGCGGCGGCAGCGGCGCACCCGGGTCGGGTGGCTGGGCCCAGCAGCCGCAGCAGCACGCGCAGCAGCAGCGGGGCGGTGCCGGCACGGCCTGGCCGCCCCCGCCGGCGCCGCCCCCGCCCCCGCCAGCAGCGCCCCCGCCGGCGCCGCCGCTGTTTGCCAGCGAGGAGGAGCGGCAGCTGTGGGAGTTGGAGGCGGAGATGCGGGCCCTGCTGGCGGCCTGCGGCCACGACCTGCTATCCTTCATCGGTGCGCTGGGGGTTGCGCGCCCCACGCCGGTGGCAGGCGCCGACCGGAGCCAGGCGCTGCGCGCCGCCTGGCGCGCCGCCATGCTGGCGCTACACCCCGACCGCCTGGCGGGCGCGCCGGCGCGGGTGCAGCTGGCGGGGGCGGCGGCCACGCGGCTGATCAACGAGCTGCGGCGCAGGAGCGGCTGATCCCGGCATGCTGCGCAGGCGGTGCGGCCGACCGATGCATCTGCGCAAGACAAGAAAGGCATGCCGCTCAGGCATTCGCCGGGCTCTTTGCGTGTTACTCTCCACCGAAAGATGAACCATTAACGGCTACAGCTCAACGCGTCTGTGCAAATCGGTGCTGCAGCAGCCTGCTGCAGGCCTGCCCTGGGCCCGCGCCGCCCATGGCATTGGCAGTGCAGCAGCCAGCCATCTCCTCTCCCCTCAAACGTTGCCTCCGAACGCCCCTGCCACGTTGCCTGGCTGCGCACGTGCAGGGTTGGGCGGGGGAGGAGGCTGTCAGAAAACTCTCGTCCAAAGCCTCAGGAGCGGTGGGAATCCCAGGCTTGCATCTCCCACGTCCTCGGGGCTGTGCCCCTTCAGCAAGCAGCTCACAGGGGAGTAGGCGCAAACGACCAAGCCTCCCAGGCCTGGGCACTGCGCAAAGCCGCACCCCAGCTCGGTAGTGCCCTGCGGCGGGCGCGGCCAGGGAGCGCGGGAGCGCGGCGACGCTCGCTGTCGCGCCCACCCTCTTGCTCGCTGTCGCGCCCACCCTCCTGGTGTGCAGGCGGGGTGCTCGCGCATTGGTGGATGCGCCTGGGAAGCAGGGAGGGGCTCACTTTCCAGACGATCTGGGTCCATGACAGCGCGTCCTGCGCCGCGGTGCTGCCCCCTGGCTGCCACGCGCTCCTGCCCGCCAGAAACAGCGGCATCGCGGCCGCGCACGTCTGCCAGGCGGTCCCCGCCCCCAGGTTCTCTCCAGCGCCACCGCCGCCAGATGGCTGCGCACGAATGGAGTCGCAGAAGAGTTGTCAGGCCAGGATTAGTGGCAGCTTGCTAGCAGCACAGCATGCCAAGGCATGCAAGCGTGGCCCACAGCGCCGCACGCGGCCCGCCCGCCAGAAACACTGGCTGACCTGCAGCTTGCAGCCGTCGGCCCAGCCCTGGGCCTGGGTCGCCAGCGCAGAGCTCCAGGTTAGCGGCGCCGCCCCCGTGGTGGCGCGCTCCCTGTTGTGCGCATCCAAAATTGCCTGAGGGTCGGGGCAGCTCCCGCCGCCCAGGGAGGGCGTCGCGCCCGCAGGCGCAGGGGGAGCTGGGGCGGCGGCTGGGAGAGGCGCGGGAGCGGCGGGGGCGGGGGCGGCGGGCGCAGGTAGGGTAGGCGGAGGCGGAGGCGGCGGGAGAGGTGCGGGGGGAGGCGAGGGCGGAGGGAGCGGTGGGGGAGGAGGGGATGGCGAAGCCACGGGCTCCGGGCTGGCTGTGACGTTGGCTGGCAGTGGCTGTGTGACATTGGCCGGTGGCGGCGGGGGGGCTGCAGGGGCCGGAGGTGGCTGTGGTGCGGGGGAAGCTGTTGCGTTGGGGGCTGGGGAGGCCGTCACATTTGGCGCTGGGGAGGTGCCGGCACCGGGTGCCAGCTGGGCCCCCAGGCTGGTGGGGCGTGCGGCAGCGGCGCCTGCGGGGTGGCAATGGTGGCGGGCAGTGGCGGGGGCGGGCGGTGTCACGGGACGGGACATGGCCACCTGCTGCCAGCTCCTGCGGGCGAGCTGGCTTCTTCCCGCGTGATCTTTGGGCCGCTCGTCACCTTGGCACGCCCCCGCCACCACCAGCGCCAGCAAGCCGATCGCTACATGGCTGCGTCGCACGGGCGGCGCCATGGGGCAGCGCTGCGGCGCCAATCCTGGGAAGGCCCGAGCCGCTGCGCCGCAGATGAGCGGCGCCTCCTGCTGACCTGCCACTCAGTTGCCAGGCTCAACACGAGCATTCTAGAGGCCTGCTAGCAGTTGGGGAGAGTGACCGAGGTCGCTCCCAGCCCCGCCCACGGGCGACCGCCGGCTCCTCTTTTGTCCTCTGCGCTCAGCCTCACCTTCAAGCTCATCCTTCATCGCTTGCCGCGTCACATCGAGCGAGCGTGCCTCAAAAGTGTGTGTGCGGGTTTGCAGCTGCAGGCGAGCGGGCCGCCCCCCCGCTCGCTCGCCTGCCCTGTGGACAAGCCCGTGAGGCTGCAGGAGCCACGATCTGGCTCTAGAGCCGCCACCGCCCGAACACCGCCGCCACCGCTTGGTAGGCACAGGCGCAGGGCCGCCGCGTCTGCCCGCTCACTCTGTGCTCGCAGCAAGTAGCTCGTCTCCCGCCATGGCGCGAGGCCTGGATAATCCGAACGCCCATTTTATGACTTAGGGAAGCGAGAGCAAATGACGCAGGGAAGTGAGCTGCACGTGGCCGCCAGCAGCGGTGACACTGTCGCGATTCAGCGCAGGGGCCGACAGCCCGGCTGTGAGTGAGCTGCTGATGCCTGCAGCACCAAGTTTTGAGCGAGCTCTGATGCCCGACGGTCGCTCGGCACTTCGTCTTGCAGTCTGCATTGCTCACCTGTCTGCCACACTCACCTTGCTGGCGCACTCAGCTGCGCCAGCGGCCGAGCTGATTGCTGACCTGCTTACAGCCAAGAGGACCTTGATTTAGTCTCCAAATGCCGCGAGGTGGTGCACACACTGCTCGCCGACCTGGCCGCCAGCTGAGCGCTGCCGCCCACCGACTGGGCATCACTGCCCTCCTTCTGTCCTGGCCTGGCCCGCGCCCTGCCCGCCGTGCTGGCACGCTCGACTGCCGAGGCGGCGCAGCTGGTGGCGCACCTGTCAGTTGGGGCGTGCGGCCGCCTGCACGTGCTGGTGCTCAGCCTGGCTTGCCTGCAGCTGGGCCTGGAGCTGCCGGGGGTTATCGTGCAACGCCACTGGAGGAGGAGGAACCGCAGCAGGGAACAAAATGAGCGCATCTTCTTTGTGGAGGAGCGGGCACCGGGCGGCAGCAATGGAACGGGCTCGTAGCTCACTAGTATGTCGCCATTTCACTGCAGCACGTGACCACAGAGACAGCGCCAGGAGTGTGGACGAGGGAGGTCCAGGTGCCGAGCTGTTTCGGCGGACAGATGGGCGGCGGGTCAGGCACCTGCGCAGCCTGGCCGCCAGGCGGCGCGAGTGCGCATGTAAGGCCCTCTCAATTCCGAGTGGTGCCAGACCCAGTGGTGGGATGATGGTTGTGTGGGTGCCCAGCTTGCAGACCGAGGTGCTGCGTGGCACACGGCGAGTCGTCCGCAGCGTCCGCCGCCTGCCGCCTTCTTCGGCCGCCGCCCGAGCCCTCTCCCAGAATCGCCCTCGCTCGACGGGCGACGATCTAAAACCCTGTTGGCGTGCTGGCTGGCGATCTCAGAGCGTTGGAGGGAGCACTTCGAATTCGATCGCACTCTCGTTTGCGCTGGCCCGTGCGCCAGAGGACCTGCGAGGCTGCAGGGAGAGCCGCCAGGCCTGCAGAGACCGCCCCGAGCTACCGGTTGGTGAGGCTGTGCCCGCCCCGCCTAACGCTCGCCCACCCCGCCGACGCCGCCATGCTATGTGACCGGTGCGCGGCCAGCCACTCAGACTTACACTATGTGCTCTGCCTGCCCTTGCATCATGCAGACGCTGCGATGACGGCTGGCGAGTTGCACGAGGCCGCCCGCCGCGGCGACACCGTTGCGATTCAGCGCCTGCTGGCGGCAGACCCTATGGCAGCAACAGCGGTTGACAGCCACGGCCGCGCGCCCCTGCACGTGGCAACTGAGCAAGGACACACAGCTGCAATCCAGGTGCTCCTGGAAACAGCGCCTGAAGCGGCTACGGCAGCTGATGAGGATGGGTGGCTGCCCCTGCACTTGGCAGCTCGGCATGGCCACGTGGCTGCACTTCAGCTGCTCCTGGCGGCAGCGCCTGGGACGGCCATGGCAGCCGACGAGCAGGGGTGGTTGCCCCTGCATGATGCAGCTCGCACAGGTAATGTGGCTGCAATCCAGCTGCTCCTGGCTGCGGCGCCTCAAGCGGCTGCAGCAGCCAACGAGGATGGGGAGCTGTCGCTGCACCGTGCAGCTGCAGGGATTGGCAGCCCGGCTGTGATCGAGCTGCTGTTGGCTGCAGCGCCAGGGTCAGAGCAGGCGCGGACGCATCTCGGCGAATTGGCCCTCGGGTTTGCAGCAGCAGCAGGCCACATCTCGGCTGCTCGCGTCCTGCTGGAGCGCTCGGCAGCGATATCGCCGGCTGAGCTGATTGCCAACCTGCTGGGACCAGAGGGGAACGAGGACGCTGTGTCTCCATGCCACTATGAGGTGCGCACACTGCTCGCTGACCTGGCCGCCAGCTGCCCTCTGTCCCCTCCCGACTGGGCAGCACTGCCCTCCTTCTGTCCCCGCTGGGGCGCGCCCTGCCCGCCGTGCTGGCGTGCTCGCCGGCCGAGGCAGGGCAACTCGTGGCGCTCCTGTCGGTTGGGGCGCAGGGCCGCCTGCATGCGCTGGCGCTCAGCCTGGCGCGTCTGCAGCGGCGGCTGCGCCTGGAGCTGCCCGAGGGAGTCGTGCGCCGCATCCTGGCGGCGGCGAGCGAGGGCTGGCCTCTGCAGAAGGACACCAGCAGAGAGGGGAAGGAAGTAGGAAGGGTGGTTATCAATTGCATGAGCAGGCCCTCTGTTTTTGCGGTCAAGCCCTGGCCTTGGCCCTTTCTTTTTGCTCGCTGGCGAGATCCGCGATGCGCGTTAACAGTGTTGCCCGAAAGTGATGTATAGCACGTGGGGGAGTACTGAGGGCGGGCCAGGCCCCTCCATTAGTGTCGTGTTTGTGTGGCGACGCGGTGGCAGCACCAGCAGCGCCAGAGCAAGGGGCCGGCCCGGCATGGCGCGCGTCGGCGGCAGCATGCGGCAGCGGCAGTGAATGTACGAGAGCACAGAGGGAGCAGTGGTGACAGCACAAGCACAAGGTCTGGTACAAGTCTGGGAGGTCGGCTGAAGGCGCGGAGCGGTAGGCCGTTGCCGGCGGCACGGCGCTCCGCCGCGCGCCAGGGCGCGCCGCGCGTCGCGCCGCCGCCGCCGTCACCTCCGCGCGCCGCCGCCGCCGCCCCCAAAAGAGCTGACTATTGAGTTTAGGATGCTGCCGCCCGCGCGCCGCGCGAGCAGAGACCCCAGGTGCGCGCGCACGTCTTCCACCTTCTCCACCGCAAGCAGCATGTCCAGGCAGTCGAGCAGCTCCTGCGGGGGGCGTGGGCGGGTGGGGGTGGGGGCGGGGGGGCGTGGGTGGGAGGGCGGCGGCGGTGGCACGGGAGCGGCGACGCGCACGCCCCCTCCTGCGGCGCCCCCTCTTGCGGCGCGTCCGTGCCGCGCCCCCGGCGCCGTGCCGCGCGTCCATACCACGCCCCACCTGGTCCTGCATGTCGTCGATGAAGGTCGTGATGGGGATGGCATTCTCTGGCTGGAAGACGTAGCTGCGTGGGGGAGGGTGGGGTGGGGTGGGGGGTGGGGGGTGAGGGGGTCGAGCGGGTGGAGAGGCGGGGGCGTGGGAGGAGGGGGCCGCGGGGCGGGGTGCGGGGGCCGCGGCGGCCGGGCGCGCGTGCGGCGCCGCCCGGCGCGCCCCGCCCCGCCCGCCCCGCGAGCGCAACAGGCGCGCCGGGGCCGCGCCCCCGGAAGGGGAGGCGGCGCCCCCGGAAGGGGAGGCGGCGCCCCCGGCGCCGCGCACCCCCAGCCCAGAACGGAACAGAGCGAGAGCGGGCGTCCCAGGCGCGCCTGTGGGGCGAGTTGTCCACAATGATCGTCTGACTAAGGTCCCGGCCCAAGCACTGCGCGCCAGGGGGAGGAAGAGTGGGGGCGAGGCGCGCCGGCGGGGCCACCAATGCGCCAGCTGAGGCCGCGCCGCGCTCCAACCGCGGGCAGCCCCCCCCCCCCCCCCCAAACACCCCTCGCCTGCAGGTCCTTGACGTAGGAGCCCTCGTAAGGGTAGCAGGCCTCACGGAAGAGGCGCCACCGCACGACGCTCGCCTTGTCCAGCAGGTCGAGCAGCGGGTCGGCGTACTTTCCAAGCGAGGCGGTGAAGACGATGACCTGTCGAGGGCGGGCGGGCGCAGAGGGCATGGTGAGGGCGGGTGGGCTTCGAGGGCGGGCGGTGTGGGTGGGCGAAGGTGGGGCGGAGAGGCGCGTGGCGCCGGCGCCGCGCATGGCGTCCGTCGGCGTGGCGTCCGTCGGGCGCCGCCGCGCTGGCAGGGGAGGAGGGCAGCGAGCCGTGGCTGCTCGGCCGCCCGCCCGGCGCGCGCACCTCAAACCGCTGGCCAACCGCTCGCAGAAAGTGGTCAACAAACGGCCGTTTGAGCACGTATACGTCAACTATCCGGCCCTGCGAAGAGGGAGGGGGCAGGGTGCGGGGAAAGGAGTTCATTTTTTTCTGGCCGCGCCGGGGGGAGCGGCCGAAGAGGCGCCGCGCGGCGGTCGCGCGAGGCCGCCTGCTCCACGGCGCGACGCGGCGGGCGCGGCGGCGACCGCTCGGAGGAGCTCAGCCGCCAGACCGTCGGTCGACCCGCCTCAGTGACAAGTGCAATGTCGATAGCAACTCCACCGGGACGACGCAGCCTTGGACTCAACAGAGCAATCGCATCACTACTTGGTCGCTATGTGAGTAGCAACCAACCAACTAATTAACTAGTGACTAACGTAACTAGTGCCGCCGCGCCCCACCTCGATCTCCACCGGGATGATGTAGTCGGGCGAGGGCACCGGCTTGAACGACGAGTGCACCAGCGTCTCGTCGAGGTCCAGCACCAGCGTCTTCTTGCCTGCGCGAGCCGCGGCGGTGGGGGAGGGGCGCGCCGGGTCGGGCGCGCCGGCCGCCGCGCCGGGTCGCCGCCGGGCCGCGAGACGGCGCCTGCGCCCGCCCGCCGCACGCGGCGAGGCCAGCCCTCCTCCCCCCCCTCCCCCCCCCCCCGCCTCCCTCCCTCCCTCTCCTCCCTCCCGGCCCCTCACCCGCGTCCTCGGGGAGCAGCTCCCCGATGACCGGCTCCTCCCAGGCCGGCAGCAGCGGCAGCGCCGGCGGCCGGATCACCACCGGCCCCTCCGCCTGCCGCTGGTACTGCTCCCCCGAGGCGGGCGCGATGCAGCAGAAGATGCTCCTGCAGCGAGCGGGCCGGAGGGGGCGCGCGCGGCGGGCGGCGGGCGCTGGGGCGGAGCGCGAGAGGCGGGCGGGCGACCCGCGCCGCGGCGGGCGCTGGCGCTGGCTGGCGGCGCGGCGCGCGCCGACGCACCCGGCCCCTCACATCCCTCTTTCCCTCACCGGAACCGGTCCTTCCACGTGCTGCGCAGCTCCGCGTCGTCGGCCCCCGGCGGCAGCGCGGCCGAGTCCAGCTGCTGCTCCTCCCCAGGCTGGTAGTGGAATGCCGGCGGCGGCAGGTGCTCGCCGCCCGCGACCGCGACCTGCGTTATGACGCTCTCTATGCCGCTAGGCGAGGGCATCTGCCCCTCCTCGCCCGTCTCGCCGCCCTTTTCTCGATTCCTCTCGCCATCGTAGCCGTCCTGCGCCCGGTCCGCCAGCTGGAGCAGCTTGCCGTTTGCGTCCTGCCCCTGGTCGCCCCTCTCTCCCAGGACGGATCGCAGCATGGAGACGATCGAGTTTAGACTGTACGCTGCGTCATGGGGTCGGCTCCTCAATGGCTCGCCCAGCCGTAGAAGTGCCCAGAGTCCTCAGCAGCGATGGAGTAGCAGGAGGGAGCGTGCGAAGGAGAGCAGGCTCGTAGCACAAAATGGGCGCGCGAAAATGGAGTGATTCGGGCAGCTGGATGAGCAGCGGGATCGGGCAAAGGCAGGAGCGCGGGGGGGGACACGCAAGCGCTCATGGGCGGGCGGCGGGAGGCCGCCGGGGGCGGAGAGCGGTTCAGTCCAACGCGGTGGGAAGCGAGACCGTTGTGCTCTGAGGCAGGCCGACACCGTTGCCCAGAAATTGCTGAAGCTCGACCTGGGCTGCAGCCGAGGCAAGCGCGGGTGCCCTGCTGCAGCTGCTGCCCCGGCTGCGGCACGTCTCTCGAGCGCGCCGGTGCCGCCATCAGACTCCAGTACGCATGATCTCCTCTTCTTCCAAAGACATTTGTTCGCAGTCATGAAGTGATGGTCGGGCCAAGCAAGTCTCAGACAGCGGGCGGGATCCCGGATGCCCCTGCCGACAACTTTCGAACAATTAAGCACAGGCAATGCGAGCGCCAAATAGGATGGTACACGACCGGCAGGGAGCGAGGAGGGCGCGGCGTGGATTCGTGGCGGCGGGGGTGCGCCGCGGGCAGACCGGCACAGCGCCTCCCCCAGACCAGCACAGCGCCTCCCCAACCCTAATCCAGGCCCAGCTCCTGCCGGATGACCTCGGCAACATCTGGCGCCTTTGCGGCCTCCAGCGGCGTCTGCCCCGCGCCGTTGCGAAGGCCGACCGCTGCCGCGGCGGCAGAGGGACCCGCCGCGGCGAGCGCCGCCGCCACCAGCCTCGCCACCGTGGGCCGGCCGTTGATCGCCGCCAGGTGGAGCGCGCAGTTGCCCTGCGCGTTTTGAAGCGCGGGCGAGGCCCCGGCGGCAAGGAGGGCGCTCACCGCGGCCGCCTTGCCGCCGCGCACCTGCACGCGCGGCGCGCAGGGAGGGCAGGACGATGGGATGCAGCTGCGTGGCTGTCTGGCGCGCCTGCACTGCCTGCAGCTCGCCCGCTCCTGCTCACTCCCTGCTCCTCACGGGCCTCCATGCGTCGCACGGACCCCCACTCGAAGGCGTCCTCGCGCTCGCACTCCTCCCTGGCGCCGCTCTCCCCACCCAATGGCGCTGCAGCGCCGTCCTTGACCTCACCGCCAGCATCAGCGGCGTCCACCCCTGCTCGTCGGGAGTGTCCGCCTCGGCGCCGTGCTCAAGCAGCCAGGGCACGGCGGCCGCAAAGCAGCCGGCCGCCTGGTGCAGCGGTGACACTGAGTCCTGCGGGGGGTGGGGTGGGGTGGGGGGGTGGGGGACGGCGCTGCCTGGTCGGCGCGAGCTGGGCGGGGGACGGGCAGCAGCAGGGGCGTTCCCACAGGCGGCGGGCCCCTGTGGACGGCGCTGAGAGCCCAGCGAAAGGGAGAAGCAGCTTGCCTTGGAGCCTTTGCAGGGGTCCGCCTTGTGCCGGAGCAGTAGTCGCACGAGCTCCTCGTCCTTCACATGCCAGGGCAGCAGGGGCGAGGGTGGGGCGCGGGCGGGCGGCCGCGGCAGAGAGCGGCGCCGGCGGCGAGGGCGTCGCCCGGCCCGGCGCCGCGGGCGGCGGCCAGCCTGCCGCCCGCGCGGCCGGCGCTGGGGGCTCCGGCCCCTAGTACCTGTGCGTCCAAGGCGCAGTGCAGCGCTGTCTTTCCATCCCAATCGGCAATGGCAATGTCCGCCCCTGCAGGTGCGCCAGGAGAGCAGGCACAGCGCCGTCGCTCCAGTTTCACAGTCTCGCACAGTTCACACACAGAGTGCGCTGCGAAGGCCGCAGTCGCAGCTCAGCGGGTCCATGTCGAGCGCCGCCGCCGCGAGGGCGCGGCTGCCGCGGCAGCAGGCAGCGGCGGCACGCGGACGGTCTGCCCCCACCCCTCCACTCCCTCCGCCGGTACGTGGACCCGGCACCAACCAGCAGCGCGCACCCGCTCGCAGCAGGCGCTCTGCAATCTCCGCATCGCCCGCTTCCACCGCCAGGTGCAGCGGCGTCTGGTGTAGCGGCTGCAGCACCTCGCCGCGCACCAGCCAGCTGCCCTGGGCGTACCTGCGGCCGTGTGTGTGGGGGGTGGTGATAGTGGTGGTGGTGGGGATGCGAAAGCGCGCGAGAGGGGAGAGAGAGGTGCTGCTCGCTTCGCTCCCCTCCTCTCCTCTGCACTTGCCCTCCCCTGCACTAACAGACGCCAACAGTCCTCCCACCCGCCACGCGCTCACTCGTTGGCTGAAAAGTTCTGCAGGCTGGGGTTTGCGCCCTGCTCAAGCAGCAGCGACACCTGCATTGAGGGCGGAAGTGCACAGTGTTTGGCTGTTGATTGCGGTATTGCTGGATGGTCAGAGGGGCAGAAGTCGGACGGGCAGCAGAGTGCCGCGCGTGCGACGGGACTCTGCGCCATCGCCATGACGCAAGGGAGGGCGTGCGTCATGGCAGGCCACAGCAGGCGGCCACTGCAGCGGCCGGGCCTGCTTGGCAGGCTGCGGCCCTCACCAGCTGCGTGTGCCCCTTCTCCACTGCCCAGTGCAGCGCAGAGTTGCCCTGCGGCATGCTCTGAAGGGTGCGTTGGGGGGCGCAGGGGCGAGAGTGGGCGAGTGGATGAGTGGGTGGGAGGGGGCGCGTGCGCGGCAAGGGCATTCGGAGAGGGCCGCGCCGCACATCGTCGCGCTGCAACCCTCGTGCGCACTCGCGCGTCGGCCGCCCGCCAGTTAGCCCTCTGCGCTCCCATGCCCCTCGCCCACACCCGCTCACCCGGGCGAGCGCTCCCACCCCACCCACCCCTGCCCGTACCCGGCCTCGCCCACCCGCACCCAGCCTTGCCCGCCCGTGCCCAGCCTCGCGGGGGCGCGCCTGCATGTCGACGAAGCCGCCGGCCGCCAGCAGCAGCGCGACGGCGGGCAGGTGGCCGCCCTGCGCGGCCAGGTGGATGGGCGCGAGGCCATCGCCGCCAAAGCAGTCCACCTCCAGCTCGGGACTGTCCTGCGGCGGGGACGGTACAGTCTTCACACTCATTCGCGGCGAATTCACACCGCCTTCACGCTGAATTGACACAATTGGCGTGTGCGACGGCAGCGTTGGGCGACGGTAGCGTGTGTGTGTCTGTGTGTGTGTGTGTGTGTGTGTGTGCGGTGGTGGTGGTGGTGTGTGTGTGTGTGAGTGTGTGTAGTGGTGGGGGGTG
>PCFQ01000004.1:584401-594771 GCA_003063905.1 Chlorella sp. A99 | reverse complement strand
CCCCCCCCCCGTCGTGGCAGGCTGCCCAAATACGCGCTGCAGGACTCGCGGCGCCTCCTTAGGTACCAGCAGTTCCTGCACCGCAGCATGTCTCCCGGCGACCTCGCGCTGAGCCCCAGCGAGATGCAGGTGAGGAGCGCCGGGCCGCCGCGGTGCAGGGCGCGCGCCCGGCGAAGCGCAGGCGGGGGCGCGGCGCGGCGCAGCGCGACCGCGGCCCCGGCAGCCCGACGCTCTGGGGTCGCACTTGCTGCGTGTGTCAATGAGCTCGGGCCCCCAGCAGCCCCGATAGCTGCCAGCGCACGGGTGTGGGTGCCGGGGCCGACGAGCTCGGGCCTCTAGCAACCGACAAGCTCTGCCCTCGCTCCGGTGCGCGTGCGGGTGCGCAGGCGATCGAGGAGGCGACGGGCGCCAGGCCCGGCTCCCTGGCCACCAGGCTCGCGCGCGCGGGCGACGGCCGGCGCGGCCTGGGCGGCGCGGTGCGCGCGCTGCTGTCCGACGGGCCCGCCTCCCCGCTCGCCGCCATCCTGCTCTGGATGCTTTCTTCCTCTGCTCTCATCTTCGTCAACGCCCGCTTCATGGTGCGCCTTGGGCCTTCGAGCCGCAGCCGCCGCGCTGGCGCGCGTCCCTGCGCTGCGGATGCGGCTGCTCGCGCCGGCGGCGCGGCTTCCCGGCGCGGGCGCCGCCGGGGCGGCCGCCCGGCCGCCGCCTCGCGCGCTGCGACCCCGCCCTGCTCACTCCCCTGCCCCTCCTGCCCCTCTGTCGCCCACCCCCGCCCTCGCCAGGTCGACCACGGCTTTGGCTACCCCTTTGCCCTGACGGCCATCGGGCAGCTGTCCAGCGCGGGGCTGGCCTGGGGCGCCGGCCGCGCGGGGCTCGCGGCCCTGGGGCCCCCCGGCCGCCTGCCGCTGCCGCGCCTGCTAGCGGTCGCCGCCTCCACGGCCCTCAGCCTCTTCCTAGGCAACTATGCGTACCTGGGGCTCTCCGGTGGGTGGGCAGATGGGATCTATGGCCGATGGGCAGTTGGTGGGGGGTGGGTTGAGGCCTTTGGGGCTCCCTGGCGGCGGGGGGTTGTGGGTGGCGCATGGGTCTCGCCGGCGAGAGGGGGCAGAGAAGGTGCTCTGGCGAGGGCGGCGAGCCCCGTGGGGCTCTCTGGCGGTGGTGGGCGGGGCGGGCGGGGTTGCTCGAGGGCGCTCCGGAGAGGGAGGGGAGCCCCCCTGGGGTGCTCTGGCGGAGGCGCGCAGCGCGGCCAGGCCCTCCGCCGCCCCTCCCCGCCGCCCCTCTCCGCCGCCCCCACCCGCGCCCGCCCGCCCGCCCGCCCCCCGCGCCCGCCGCCTCCCTGCAGTCGCATTCATAAACGTTCTCAAGGCGCTGACCCCCATGGTCACCATCGGCGTCGGCGCGGCCCTGGGGCAGGTGCGCCGCTCCGCGACGCGGCTGCGTGGGGCCG
The DNA here is from genome assembly GCA_003063905.1 of Chlorella sp. A99. Lineage (NCBI taxonomy): Eukaryota > Viridiplantae > Chlorophyta > Trebouxiophyceae > Chlorellales > Chlorellaceae > Chlorella > Chlorella sp. A99. Next base: position 593,324 of record PCFQ01000004.1, on the reverse strand, counting down.
GGCGGCTGGAGAGGTGAAGGGCCGCCGCCCCCAGAGGCGCGCGCCTCGGCAGGCGCGCGCGCGACCTGCGCTGCGCACGTGGCCTGCGCTCTGCCCTCCACGCCGCCCGCCCACCCGCCCGCCCGCCCGCCGCGCCCCGGCTGCAGCGCAAGCCCAGCGGGGCCGTGTTGTTTGCGATTGCGCTCATCGGTGTCGGCACGGCCATGGCAACCACCCAGGTGCGGCACGTGGCAAGGCGCGCGCGTGCCGGGAGGCGACTCCCTGGGAGCGTCGGCGCCGCGCGCGCGGCGCCGGCGCGCCGCCGCCCCACCGCGTGCCCCCGCCCGCCCGCGCGCAGGAGGCGGGGTCCTCGCACTTCTCGTGGGGCGCTTTCGTCGCCTTCATCCTCAGCATGGTGCGCCTTCTCTATGGAGCATCAGCGCCACGGCAACCTGCGGCGCGGGTTGCACCTTCCAGCGGCCGCGGTTGCGCTGAGCCCCGCTGGCCGCCGGGCTCTCTCTTGCGCGAGCCCCGCTGGCCGGGCGCCCCCCTGCGACGCGCCTCCGCAGGTCTGCGAGGCACTGCGGGTGGTGTTGGTGGAGGGGGTGCTGGGCGGCCGAACCTACAACCCTATGGAGGCGCTTGTGTACATCGGACCCCCCACGTTCGCCTTTTTGGCCGCCGGCAGCTACCTGTTTGAGTGGCGGCACGACCTGTCGACCCAGGTGCGCGGCGTGGGCGCCGCGCGTGCGACAGGGGACGGCGCGGAGGGCCGCCGCGGCCGCGCGAGGGGCGGCGGGGCCCCTCGGCCGCAGCCGGGCCGCGGCGCCGCGCGCGGCGGCCGACGCAAGGGCGCCCGACGCGCGCGCCGCTTGCGCAGGGGCTGGCGGTGCTGCGGCGGCGGCCGGGGGAGATGGTCGTCGCGGCGGCCGCCGGGTTTGTGGTCAACCTCTCCTGCTTCTGGGCGATCCGGGCCACCTCCTCCCTCTCCTTCAAGGCGCGTCGCTGCCGAGCGCAGCGCAGCGCAGCACAGCGATAGGCAGCTGTCGCCGAGGCGCCGGCGCGCGCGCACGGGCGGCAGGTCGCCGGCTTGGGCCGGGGGCGCGCCTGCTCATTCCGCAGCCCGCCCCGCCGCGGCCCCCCCTCCCCACCCCCCCTCACACACACCGCTGCAGGTCGCGGGCTGCCTCAAGAACGTCGGGGTGGTGATGTTTGGCGTGATGATCTGGGGCGACAGCCTGACCTCGCGCGAGTGGCAGGGATACAGGCGCGCGCTAAGGCTGCCGCCCGCGCGCTGCGGCTGCCGCCCCACCCGCCCGCTCGCCCGCCCGCCCGCCCGCCCGCCACTGCGCCCCCCGCCGCGTCGCCGCGCTGGCCCGTTCCCGCGCGGCGCTACGCGCCCTGCGCTCCCGACTGACCGAGGGTTGCACACCGCCCTGCGCTGCGCGCTCCTCCTTGGCTGCAGCCTGAGCCTGCTGGGCTTCTTCGTTTACACCATCATCGCACCCTCCCAGGCGGCGCAGCAGAGGCGGCAGCAGTCGGTGCGGCGCGCGGGCAGCAGCGTCGCCAGCGTGCGCGCGACGCGGCCGCCGCCGCCGGTGCGCGCGCCGCCGCCGGAGCCCGCCTCGCCGCCGGGGCCGCCCAGCGACGAGCCGTCGCCCGTTTCGTCGCCGGTGGCGGCAAAGAGCCCGCTGGCGGCAGACAGCTTCCTAATTGCGCGGCGCCGGTCGAGCGCGGCCGTCTCTTGAAGGCGCGTCCAGCTTGCGCCGGCAGCCCGGCAGGGCAGCCCCACGCCGCTGCCTGGGTGCGGTGCGCTGCCAGGCGCCGCCCATCCACGGCCTCGCGGGACCCTGCGCCGGCAGGGCGGCCTCGCCGCCCCCAGCCGCGCGCCGCCATTGCCTCCCAGCGTGCGGCTGGGCGCGGGCGCCTGAGCGCCGCCCCTGGCCCGCCCAACACTCCCTCCGCTATTCGTTCTGTCTGGTCTAGTCTGGTCTTGCAGCTTGGCACCACTAGAGGCTATTTGTTCTGTCTCCTCCCTGCCTGCCTGCCTGCCGCCCCTGAGTGCCAGTCCTGTCGCGACCCCCTCTCCCGTCCCTCTGACACTCATTTAACTGAACTTGACGTCGCGTTCAAAGGTACCGCGGTGTGCGATCAAGGAGGGCCAGCCTCGGGGAAAGGGGAAGGGGAGACGCTTGAACAGCTACCGCGCTGCCCCGCGTGCCTCGCCTCCGCTCGCACCCGCCGCCGCCGCCCCATCACAGCAGCCCCGCCTGCCTGAGCGCGGTCAGCTGCAGAACCTTGCCCTCCAGCTGCGCCGCCAGCTCCCGCAGCTCCCGGCGCAGCGCATCATGCCTGAGCTGCACGCCCCGCAGCTTGTCCGGCGCAGCCACCGCCAGGCAGGCCGCCGCCTCCTGCAGCGCCGCCGCCGACGCGGCGTAGCGGCCGTGCAGCTCCCGATGCTCGGCGGCGATGGCCAGCGCGGCGGCCACCGCGCCCTCGCGCAGTGCGGCCTCGGCCCGCTGCTCCTGCCCCTGCACTGGCTGGGCCGGCACCGGCGCCGCGCCGCGCCGGGGCGCCGGGGCGCAGACAACTGCGTTTGTGGCACGCAGCGCTGTTGCTGCTGCTGCGGGTGCAGGGACGGGCAGCCGGGCTGCTGCCGCGCTGGCCCTGGTGTTCGCCTCTCTGCACCTGCTGTCCGCGGCGCTGCTGCGGGGCCCGGACGCGGCCTCTGCCCCCCTGGCGCCGGGCCAGGGCCCGCCGCGGCCGGCCTGCGCCGCCTGTGGCGGCGCGGCGGGCGGCGACAGTGGCCTCCGCGTGAGCTGCTCCCGCTGCAGCTGCGACTGCGTGGGCTGAGCGAGCGTGCTGGGTGCGCGCCGCCTGCCGCTGCTGGCGCCCGGCTCGCCCGCCGCGGCCGGGGCTGCCGCGGCAGCAGCGGGAGGGGGCGCTGCCGCCACCATCTGCAATAGGTGCTCGTGCAGCTGGAGGTTGGAGCGCAGCAGCGCCCCCGCCGCCTCCTGCTCGGCCGCGCACCGCGCCTCGGCCGCGCGCGCCTGCTCCTGCAGGGCCGCCGCGCGCTCCGTCGCCGCGCGGCACCGGCGCTCCACACCCTCCAGCCGCGCCTCGAACAGCTGAGCCCTGCCGCTGGCCTGCGGCACGCGTGCGGCACAAGCAGGTCATCCTGTCCCCCGTGGATAGCACGCGGCGCCAGCGGATCACAGCGCTCACCCGAAACGGAGCAGGGCCGAGCGCGCCGGGTGCACCTCACCTCTGCCACCTGCGCCTCAAACTCCTGCGCCATCTGGGAGGCGGCCGCCAGGAACAAGTCGCGGTGCAGCTCATCCAGCGCCGCCCGGTGCGGAGGGGCCAGCTCCAGGCGCTCCCCGCGCTGCGCCGCGGGCTCCGCCGGCAGCGCGGCCAGCGCGCCGGACGCGCCGGCGCCCCCGCCGGGGCTGCCGCGCCGCGCCGCGGCCCCCTGGCGCGCCGCGTGCTGCTGGCGCAGCTGCTCGGTCAGGCGGCCAACCTCGCCCAGCAGCGATGCCTCCTGCTCGTATGCCTCTTTCAGCCGGCCTGCTGCCGCACGGTTGTCCGTGCGCAAGCCCTCGGCCGCAGCCTCCAGCTCGGCCACCTGCTGCCGCAGCGCCTCGGCTGCTGCCTGCGCTCGCGCGCAGCCCAGCTCCGAGGCCTCGCGCTCGGCCCGCCACGCCTCGAGCGTCGCCGCCTGCCGCGCCGCGCTCGCCTGCGCCTCTGTAAGCCCTGCCGCCGCCGACTCGGCCTGTTGTCGAAGGCGCGCGTTGTCTCCTTCTAGCACGGCCTGCGCGGCTCGTGCGGCTTCCAGCTCCGCTGCCAGCTGCCCTCGCGCGGCCGCCGCCGACCGCGCCTCGGCGGCAGCCGCCGCCAGGCGGTCGCGCTCATTCGCCAACTCACGCAGCTTCTTCTCCAGCGAAATCACCGCCTGCCGCAGGAGCGTTTCGTCTTGTGCTTCCATGTCTAAGCAGCATCGGTCGTCACTGGGAGGTGCGAAAGGGTTTGACCGGACGGCTTGTGCGGGAGTGTAGATGTGAATAGATTGGGCAGAAGAGTGCAGAGGAAGGGAAAAGCGAAGAGCAGGGGAAGAGGAGCTGGACGGGCAGGCGGGCGGGCGAAGGTGGTCTCTCAGGAGAGGTCATTGCGCTTCTTCGCTCCTGCATTCTGCGCGGTTCACCGTGTACAGCGACACAGCCATCAAGCAGGGTAGGCTTAACTTCATTTCACAATTTTGCGGGGCCAGTGCTCCCTGGAGCAGTGCGCGCGTCTGCGATGCGTGGCAGATGCCTGGAGTGGAAGAGTCGGCTGCGACAGCGCGACGCTGCAGCGCGCACTCGTGGGGGGCGGCGGGAGGGGCCGCCGCCGCCTCCCCGAGGGCCGCGGCGAGGGTAGGGCAGACCCTGCTCAGCAGCACCCAACCTCCTCCCGCTCTCATTGCAGGCACCCGCCCTCCCCACCACTCCACCCCGTACGGCATGGCGCGCCCGGCCGCCGCTGAGCGGCGCGCGGCCAAGGGCAAGGCGGCCGGCCCCGCGGCGACGCCGCCCGCGCGCGCCGACGCGCTCACGCTCGCCATCTGCTGGACCGCTCTGCCGCTGGCGCTAGCGGCCTGTGCGTTTGGTCTGTTTGGCGTGTTTGTGCTGCGCGACCCGGACGAGGCGCAGTGGTACAGCCAGAACGCGGCAGCGGAGCTCTGGCGCACGGCGGTGCAGAAGAACCCTTTCTACCTCACCAGTGAGCACGCGGCGCTCGGCTGCTGCTGACTGAGCGCAAGCGACCGGCCGGTTGGAGGGGATGCGCGCGCGGCCTCCCGCCCCTCCCTCGCACCGCCGCGCCTCCTCTCAGCCCCCCGGCCCTCCCCCTTGCGCTGCCGCAGTCGCCGTCAACGGCGGCGCCGTCACCGCGGTGATGGTGGGCAAGATTCTATGGGAGCACGGGCGCGCGGTGCAGGTGCGGCACCGCTGGCGTGTGCTGTGCGCCAGCGCGCACGACGCAGCGCGGCCGTCCCGGTGCCAAACACAGCGCTGCGCACGCCACGGCCTCCCCCGACCACCTGCCGCCGTCACTCTCCACTGTTGTTGCAGCTGGAGCGCAAGCTGCAGCGGCTCAAGCAAAAGTGGGACGAGAAGGCAGCGGCGGCCACCGAGGCGAAAAAGGGCAAGTGAGGGCCACCGCACGCGGCCGGTGCCGCAGCTCCAGGCGGCGCCCCAGCGCCTGCTCCCTGCCCAGCGCGGCCCAGCCCGGCACTGCTGTTGATCGCTCCCCCTTCTGCTGCCCCGCTGGCACCCGTGTAAGTCTTGACACGCGATCCCAGTTCAAACAGACAGTCGCAACAGGGCAGCAGCAGTGGGGAGAGTAGAGCAGAGCAGGGAGGCCGAAGGGGGAAGAGAGGAGGGACGCGGTGACAGGGCGGCGCGGCGTTTCAGGGAGGGCCGGCTCGCGCCGGCGTTCCCCCTGGCGCCGCTGCCGCCGCGCATGCGCCGGTGCACGCGCGCTAGACGTCCACCTGCGTCAGTTCCGCCTGCGCGCGCTTGAGCATGTCGAGCTTCTGGGTCAGCATCTCGCGCCGCTTCATGACCGCCTCGTCCTCGCCCAGCAGGCGCTTGAGCGCGGCCTCCTGGTTGCCCGCCACCCCCGCCTGCATCTCCTCCAGCAGCCGGTCCTTGGCCTGGCGCGGGACGGGGGGACGGGGGGAGTGGTGTGGGGCGGGGCCAAGGGATGCCACCGGCGGGCAGGCAGGCACGCGGCTGCCAAACGCTCTCTGCCGCCGGCCTCGGCGCCCCGCGCCCGCCCGCCCTGCAGCTCTCCAGCCCTCCAGTCGCGCGCCCCGCCCGCGCGCCCGCCCGCGCGCCTCGCACCTGCAGCACCATGCAGTGCACCACCGCCTTGGGCACCGTCTGCGTCATCTGCGTGCACACCTCGCGCACGTAGCCAGAGACCTGTGCGCGCGCGGGGGGTGGGCGCGGGGGGTGGGTTGGGGGAAGAGCAGTGAGCGCATGGCAGCACGGCGGCGCGGGCGCGCGGCCTGCCCTCGCCTGCCCTCCTCCCGCCCCTCCTCCACCGAGCAACAAAGCGCGCCTGGTTGATGATGCGCTTGTAGTGCTTCTCCTCGATCGTGCCCTCGGGCTCCTCCGTCACCGGCCGGCCGTCGAGCGTGTAGAGGACCTGCCGGGGGGCGCGCAGGCGGGCGAGGGCGCGCAGGTGGCCGCGGGCGCGCGCGCGAATCGCCGCCTCCGCCGAGGCGGCGTCGCCCCGGCGGTCCGCTGCCCTCCCTCGCCCACCAAGCGCGCGAGCCCTGCTGCTTCCGCGCCCGTCGCCGCCGCCGCCGCCGCCGCCGCCCCCCGCCTCCAGCGCACCTTGCCGTCGGGCATCTTGCCCATCTGGATCGTGCGGAAGTAGTCTGCGGTGATGTAGTTGCGCTCCATCTCCACCATGATGCCGACCTGGTGTGTGCGGTGGGGTGGGGGGGGGGGGGGAGGTGGAGGGGGGCCGGTCCGCGGGCAACGGCGTGGGCCGGACTCGGCGGCGGCCGCGCACGGGGGCGCGCGGTGGCGGGCCAGACGGCGGCAGGCGTAAGCCCAGGCGGCGGCAGGCGCCAGCCCGTCCCACAAACCCAGCCTCCAGACCCTCGCACGCGCCCGTGCGCCCCCAGACGCCGGTGGGCTGGTGTTCAGAGCATTCTCGCCTCGATCGGGCACTCGCACGAGCTGCGGAGCACAGGCTCCACCCCCACCCCGCCACCATCGCCTCCGCGCCCAGAGCACAGGCACCCCCCACCCCAACCCCCCATCGCCGCCGCGCCCACCATCTTGCGCGTCTCCTCCTTGAAGCGCTCGAGCGCGCGGTAGGCGGCGGTCACAACCTCGCGCTTGAGGGTGGGGTAGCGCTTGAGTGCGCGCAGGTCGTCGCTGCAGGGCGAGCAGACAGGGGGGCGGCGACACGGGGGGGGGGGGGGGGAGGGATGGGCGGAAGGGGCGGATGTGAGAGATCGGGTGAGGAGCGCCTGCCCCACGGGGCCGCGATGGTAGGCCGCCGGGGGGCAGGAGGGCCAGTGCGAGGGAGCACACTCGGCCGCCGGGGCGCGCGGCGCTTTCCCTCCCAGCCGCGCACCTGCCCGCCACGTTGTCCACCATGCGGCGCAGCAGCACAAACACCTGGCGCGGGGGAGGCGGCGCCGGCAGGGCGGGTGGCGTTGGCCAGGCGGCGCCGTGCGAGCGGCGCTGGAGCTGCCCGCGAGTTGCCCCCCCTCCTGTGCTCGAACAGCATCCTCGCCCGTGCCCCCCCACCCCACCCCACCCCACCACCCCACCCCACCACCACCAACCCACATCCCACCCACCTCCTCCACTGTCTTCTCCGAGGGGTCCTTGAGGTAGCCGAGCGCCTCCTCCAGCAGGCGGCGGTAGCCGGCCTCGGGCGCGACCAGGTGGGGCTGGATGCCGTCCGCCTCCTCGATCACGCGCTTGACGTAGTTGACCTGGGGTGGTGTGTGTGTGTGTGTGGGTGGGTGTGTGGGTGGGTGTGTGGGTGGGTGTGTGGGTGGGTGGGGGTGGGGGTGGGGGTGAGGGGGGCGTTTGTGTGTGTGCGCGGTGAGGGCGGCGAGGGCGGCGGGGAAGGAGCGTGTGCGCTTGGACGCAGCCGCGCGCGCAGCGGAGGGAGCAGCAGCAGCGCAGCGCAGTGCAGGGAGGCACGCAGCACACAGGCTGCGCGCAGCCCGCCACGCCCCCCCCCCCCCCTTCACACACCACACCCACCCGCAACCACGCCATCCTTCACACGCACCTCCAGGATCTTCTTGAACGGCTGCTTCTCGATGCCGTCGGGCAGCCGCTTCTCGAAGACGGTGAGGATGAGCTCGCCGCCGCCCTTGCCGCCGTCGATGAGCCGCGAGAAGCTGCGGCGCGGCGCGGGGCGGGGGGCGGGGTGAGGGCGGGCGGGCGGGCGCGGACAGGTGGGTCGCAGGGCGCAGGCGGACCAGGCACAGCGCCGGGTGCCCCGCCGGCCCGTCCTCTCCGCCCGCGCCCTCCCGTCTCCCATCGCGTCCCGCCCCCGTCCACGGCCGTGCCTGCCGCCGCCGTGACCGGGAGCTGCGCCGCCAGCGCCAGCTCCACCACCAGCGCCACCAGCCGAGCCAGCTGCCCCCCACCCACCAGGTCTCGAACTTGCGGCAGATGGTGAGCACGAGGTGGATCATCTCTCCGCGGCTGGTGGCCGCCGGCCCGCCCATCGCCTCCAGCTCCTTCTGCAGGTCCATGATGGACTGCGGGGCGGGGAGGGCACGCGACGCGCGCGCGCGCACTAGGGGCATAAGGGGGGGGGGGGGGGGGGGGGGCCGGGGCCCCGCCCCGGGGGCGGGGCCCGGGGGCCCCGGCCCNATGTTGGGCAGCTGGCGCCGCACGGAGGCCACCAGCTTCTCCGAGAGCTCCTTGGACAGGTGGCCCGTGCCCACGTTGCGCAGCCCGCTGTAATCGCGCTTCTGCTGGAAGAACTCCTGCGCCGGCGAGGCCCAGGCGCGCGCACGGGGGGCCGCGGCGTCAGGGCGCGCGCGCGACGGGCGGCGCCACGCCGACGGCCGCCGACGCGCTCCCTGCATCCTGCCGCGCGCTGCTGCGCCCCGCACATCGGCGTTTTTCCTGCGTGGCTGCCTCAGCGCGCGCGCCCCCCCCCCCCCTTTGTCGGTCCCCTGCCCCTGCCGCGTCCGCCCCGCTGCCACATACCAGCTCCTTGCGCCGCGCCTCCTGCATGCCCAGCCGCGCGTTGATGTCGGCCTGGCCGCGGTTGACGACGCCGATCCAGCCGTTGCGCAGGCCGTAGGTCGCGCCCTCCAGGATGTCGCGGCAGTTGGTCCCGGGGTCCATGATGTCGATCTTGGTGAGCACGCCTGGGGGTGGGTGGTGTGTGTGTGGGGTGGGGGGGGGGG
>PCFQ01000004.1:533772-556506 GCA_003063905.1 Chlorella sp. A99 | reverse complement strand
GTGGGTGTGGGTGTGTGTGTGGGTGTGTGGGTGTGTGGGTGTGTGTGTGTGTGGGTGTGGGTGTGGGTGTGTGTGGGGGGGGTACAACCTGATTGAAACAGAGTCAAGCGACATTGGGTGCCGGCCCATCGGCGCAGGGCCCCACCAGCGCCCACCTGCCGCGTCGCCTGGCTCTGGTTGGCGTGAATCGAGTCGACGTGCACCCCATCGTAGAGCAGCTCCCTTTGAGCGGGGGGGGGAGGGAGCAACGGCCACAAGCGATGATGGCCTCACACCAGGGCTGCCGGGCCGGCTGCCCGCGGCGCCGGCTGCCCGCGGCGCCGGCGCGCGCCGGGGCGCCCTACGCCTTGCCCCGGCCCCTCCCCTCCCTGGCCCCCCTCCACCCCCACCTGTGCAGCTCCTTGGCCCGCTCCTTGGTGGCCACAAACACGAGGACGGGCGGGCGCAGCCCCCCGGCGATGGCCTGGCGCAGCGCGAGCAGCTTGCCCGCCTCGCGCCCGACGAACAGCAGGCGCTGCGCCACTGTGGCCGCCGCCGTGTTGCGCTCGCCCACGGTGACGCGGAGGGGGTCCTTGAGCACCGACCGTGCCAGGGCCTCCACCTGGGGCCAGGAGAGCGAGTGGCAGAGGGGCAGGCAGGCGCGGCGAGCGAATGGCGGGAGGGAGCGCGCAACTGGGCAGGACGCAGCGAGGAGGAGGGGGGGGGAGGAGGGAGGACAGGCGGCCCCCGCGCCACCGCCCCACGACCGGCAGCAGAGAGGGGAGCTCCCCCCGTGCCCTCCCCCGCGCCGCACCTGTTCGGGCAGCGTGGCGCTGAAGAGGCCGCGCACGCAGTCGGGGTGGGAGCACGCCGCAATCACAGCATCGATCTGCCAGCCAGGGAGGGGAGGGGGACCGGGAGGGAAGGGGGGCGTTGCGACTGCCCCATCAAGAGGGGTCGGGCGGGCGCAGGGGCCGCGGGGCGCGCGCCGGGGCGCGGGCGGCTCGCCGCGGCCCCGCCCGCCGCGCCTGGGGCCTCGCCCCGCCGGGGGCTGCTCCCCTACAAACACTCGACCAATCAGCTATGCGTGTACTAAAAAACATCCAAGCCGCACCTGCTCCGTGAACCCCATGTCGAACAGCTTGTCTGCCTCGTCCAGGATGAGGTAGCGCACCTGCTAGGGTGGAGGGAGTGGGTGTGTGTGGTGGTGGTGGTGGTGTGTGTGTGGGTGGGGGGGGGGAGACCTGTGCGTGTGTTGAGTGCANGTGTGGGTGGGTGGGTGTGGGTGTGTGGGTGAGGTGTGTGTCGTGTGTCGTGCGGGTGTGGAGTGTGGAGCGTGGGGTGGGGCCACGTGGTGCGAGTGAGAAGCCCTGCGCAATGCAGACGGGAGGACGAGCCCTGCAAACGAGCGCCGCGCCTGCGACAGGTCGAGGCCGCCCTCGTCGGCCATCGCGCCCAGGCGCAGCGGGTTGGCCAGCAGCAGGTCGACCCTGCCAAAGTCGGTGCCCGCGGCGGTCGCCTTGCTCAGCAGGCTTGCCCGCAGGCGCAGGCCGGGCAGCAGCAGCTTGGCCACGCGCGCCGTCTGCGTGGCCAGCTCCTTGGTGGGCGACACCACCACGACCTTCGGGCCCCCGCGCCGCGTGGGGGGGCCCTCCGGCGCCGGCGGCTCGCCGCCCGCGGCCGCCGTGGCGCCGGCCGCCGCCGCCGCCGCCGCCTCGGCCTCGGCCTGCAGCCGCTTGGCGTGGGCAATCAGGGGGAGCAGGAAAGCGAGCGTCTTGCCAGAGCCTGCGGTGTGCGGTGGGGTGGGGTGGGGGGTGGGGGGGGCCTGGGCAGCGGGCGGGCAGCCAGGAAGGGTGCAGACGGGCGCGCCCTCCCGCGGCGCCGGCGGCGGGCGCGGGGGCACCGCTCGCCGGCGACGTGAGCGCGCGTCGCCCGCTCCGTCTCCCTTGCGCCCTGCCCCCCTCGCCTGTGGGCGCGATGGCCAGCAGCTCCCGCCCCGCCAGCAGCGCGGGCGTCGCCTGGCGCTGGATCGGGGTCGGCTCTGCAAACCCGCTCTCCGCAAGGTTGCGCAGCAGCCGGCGCGGCGCTGCGCCGTGCGCCCCGCTTTCCAGCTCCGCAAAGCCGCGCAGCGGCGCAGGCGGCGCGCTGCCTGCCACCTTGATGCGGTGCGCCTTGCGCAGCACGTTGGCCTCCTCGAAAGGGTCGCGGCTCGCGGCCGCCGGGCCGCCGTTTGCGGCAGCCGCCGGCGCCGACGCTGCAGAGGGGCCGCTGCCCGGGGCCGCCCCGGCGCCACTGCCAAATAGCGCGATGCCGCCTGCGCCGGCCTCGTCGGCTTCGGCTGCCGCGCCATGCCTCAGTTTCCGCTTCTTCCGCTTGCGGGCGGGCTCCGCAGTGACGTCGTCGGCGGCGGCGGCGGGCGCGTCTGCCTGGGCGAGGGGAGCTGCATTGCATGCATGCGGCGCGAGGCAGCCGTGAGTGCCCCGGAGGATGCAGAAATGCGAAGGGGGCGGCTCGCGCCTGCCACCGCTTCTTCTTGCTCCCCACCTTCGCGCGCATCTCCCTGCGGCTTCTCGAACAGGTCCACCTCCTTCTTGAAGCGCCGTTTGTCAAAGGAGATGCCCAGCCCGAGCGTGCTGAAAATGGCTTCCATCGACTCAGCGAAACTGTGTGAAGCAGTCTCAGTTATTATCGCATGACAAAGACGCAGTAGAATGGGCCCGCCTGATCAGAGCCGCCCGCCGCCCGCCGCCCGCCGCCCGCCGCCCGCCGCCGGCGGACCCGGTGACACCGGCGGTGTTGGGAAGCGTAGCTAGCAGCGCCGTCAACTGTTAGTGCGCTGGCACCAGATGTGTCGGCAGGTGGCGACACATCTGGTGCCAAGGTCAGGTATGTCTCTGGCAAGGTACCAGGGATCGGCCACGGCGAGGCGCAGGCGAGGGCGGGGCCGGCCCGCCCCGGGCGGGCGGTTAGCGGCCAGCCCCAGCAACAGCATGCCTTCGTCCATTCCTCGATCAGCAGCATTGTCTGTGTTGCTGCATCAAAGACCAAGCATCCAGCTCCGTCTTGAGGCTCCCCCAGGCCAACCAGCAAATGGCGTCTTGTGATTGCGCGACCGCGGCTGCAGCTCCTACACGATGCAGCCTTGGCTATGCAGCAGGCCCCAGGCGGTGCAGCGTGCCTACCGCTCCGAGGCCCACTCGCCTGGTGGCCGCTGGCAGCTTCTTGGGCGTCTTTGGAAGGTGCGGGATGCGGTGGGCAACGGGATCGCGCTGCACATGGTGGGCGAGAGCCCGCCCGCCCGCCCCAGCGGCGTCCCCCCCCCCCCCTGCGACACTGCAGGAAGGCTGACCAGCAGGCGCAGCAGCCCGCCGAGCAGGCAGGACCCCTGACAGAGGACTACAGCCTGGAAAATTTGGACGAGGTGGTGCTGAAAGAGGTCGACACGCCGGATGGCAGCCGGTGCGCGACGGGGGGGGGAAGGGCGCGCGCACGTGGCTGTGGGGCTGCGGAGCCAGGAGCCAGGAGCGGTGCGATGGGCCGCGAGGAGCTGTGCGGTGGGGCCGCCAGGGCAGCGGGGGACCCCAGGCGCAGCGCCGCGCTGCTCGGCCGCCCCTGAAACATGGTGCGGGTTGAGCGTGGGCCGTGCAGTGCGGGTGGGTTGGTGTGCTTACCACCAACTGGTATGCTTGCCACCAACGCTCCCCTCTGCTTTTGTTCCAAAACCAGGGCGCGCATAGTCTTTCGCAACGGCGCGACCGTGGATGCGCTGGCGCTCGAAGACCTGTGCGACGCGGTGCGGTGGCCGCGCCGACCGCTAAACCGGGTGGAGGCCGCGCTCGCCAACTCTTTCCTCGTCTCCACGCTCACACTCGAGCCGGTGGCCGCCGAGGCTGGCAGCGACGTCGGCGGCGCGCCGAGCACCAGCGGCGGCGGCGGCGGCGGCAACGGCAGCGAGCGGCCGCGGCTGGTGGGCCTCGCGCGCTGCACATCAGACGGCGCCTTCAATGCCACCATCTGGTGCGCAAAGCGCGCTGTGGGGTGTGCGTTCCAGTCGGCAGGGAGCTGCAGCAAAGCGACCTGCACATGGACCCGCCGTCTGCAGCTTGCGTGCAATGCGCCGCGCCGCGTGGGGCGCCGCTCGCCGGCCGGGCCGCCCTCCGACCGCCTCTCCTGGCGCCTGCGCCTGCGCCTGCGCTGCGCCTGCGCTGCGCATGCTGCAGGGACGTGCTGGTGGACCCCGAGTTTCAGGGACAGGTTCGCTGCTGGGCGAATCGAATGCGTTGAGCGTTGCTGGTTCGCGTGCCGACGGTCGCCCGGGTGCACATGCGTCGCGTGGCGGGGCGCGGCGCCGGCACGGCGCGCGGCGCGCACGTGCCCAGCGCGCCGACGCGGCCGCCCGCTCGCTGCCCCTCGTGCTCTGGGCGTTTGCTGCCGCAGGGGCTGGGCAAGGCGCTAGTGGAGGGCATGGTGCGCACGCTGCTGAAGCGCGACATCACAAACATAACGCTCTTTGCCGACGCAAACGGTGGGCGGGCGGGTTGGGGGTGGGCTGGTGGGTGGGCTGGCAGGCAGCAGGGGGACCGGGCGCTGTGCCGCTCCTCGCAGGTCCGGCACGCCCTTGACCCAGCGCCGTCCGCCCGCAGTCGTTGACTTTTACAAGCAGCTCGGGTTTGAGGCCGACCCGGAGGGCATCCGCGGCATGTTCTGGTACCCGCGATTCTGACCGCAGTACCCGCAGCATGTCTGACGGTGCAAGCAACTCGCATCAGTTGGACTGCTGCTCCTTGGCCGACGCGCTTGGGTGGGGGGCCTCCCCCGTTTGTTGGCGCCCCTATCCCTCTCAAGCACTTCCTGCCTGTCTGCCTGCTACTGCTCCTAAACTCTTACGTTCTCTGCTGCTGCTGCTGATGGTAGGGGGCGGTCGCCAGGCACACAGGCTGTAACATATGGGTGTTTTGTGCATTTGTGCTCCAAGTAAAACCCTGCGTTCCACGAGACAGATCCTTTGCACCAGTGCACCACCAGGCCACCGAGCGCTTGCACAACTCCCGCCCCTCCTGATCCTCCTCCGCCTCCTCACTCTCCTCCCTCTTCTCCAGCTTGTTTCTCTGCCACTCCACCTCCAGCGGCGCTGCCGCCAGGATGCGGCGCACGATGCCCTCGGGCAGCTCCAGACCCAGCTGCCGCTGCTGGCGCGCGAGGCTGAGCGCCAGCGCACACAATCGCCAGCGCTGCTCTGCCGACAGGTGTGCCACCAGCTGTCCTGCCTCGGCAGCTGAGCGCGCCAGCACTGCCGACAAAGCACGTGCCAGGCCGGGGCTGGGGGTAGGCAGCGCCGCCCACTCGACGGGCTGCCCAGCCAGCACGCCGGCAGGGTTTGAGATCGGCCGTTGAGAGAGGGGCGATAAGAAGAGAGGGCTTGGGCGGCGCCCGCCTGAAATCACGGGCTGGTGGCGGCGGGTACCCAAACCCTGTGTCGGCCTCACCTGATTACAGGCTAACAACCTTCCTCATGATCAATTCCAGCGCACCGCCTCTGGCGGTGCGTTCAAAACAGGCATCCCCACAGCGCCGGCAGTGTAGTGCAGCACAGTATGGAGGCGGGCGGGCTGCGTAGCTGCTGCCTTTCAGCACCACTTCCCCTGCATGATCGCACCCAGCGTGTTGCGATCTGAGAGAGGTAGTGGGCGACTACTGCATTACATCCTTTGCATCACAAACACCTGCACCCCAATTCGGCCGCGGCCGCTGGTGGCGCTCCCTCCTGCCTGCCCCTCCACCTCGCACCCAACCAGCGCTCTCCGCGCTACACCGACCCCCACGCGCCGTCCCCCCCGGCTGCAGCCGGGCCCGCTGGTGGCGCGGCCGCGCCCCTGCCGGCGGCCGGGGGCGTTGTCATGCCCACGCTCATAGGCGTTGTGCGGAGGCGGTCTGACAGGCCAAGGTCATCCGTCGTGACTGGACGGCAATGCACCAGGGGCGGACGAGAGGGCGGGCATGCACTGTGAGGGTGCGTGGGTGGGATGAGGTGGCTGATCGCATGCGCGTGGCCATGAGAGCCCTGCCACGGCAGCCGCAGCGCCCCCGTGGCATCGTCCCCGCCCGGCGCACCGGAGCGCCACTCACGTTCGCCGCGCACGGCGTGCCTGCCCGGCCCCACCAGGACGGCAAACGTGGCAAAGAACAGGCCGGCTGTGAGGAAGGCCAGCACATAGCTGCAAGGCGGGGGTGGGGGTAGGGGAATGGGCGTGTGGTGGCCGAGGTGGGGCATCAGTTGCCACAGGACGGTCGCCCAGCGCCAGCACCGAACGCCCTGCGCTGCTCACGAGGCCACATAGGCGTTGGTGCTGGAGGTGCTCCAGAAGGGCGACTGCTCGAAGCCGGTCGTCCAGTGCTTGTTGGAAGTCAGCACGATCTGTCGTGGGCGAGTGAGGAGCGGCGCAATTTCGCTTGCGGAACGGTGCATGCCTCATGGTGCCAAGCTGTAAGACCAGACCAGACCAGCGAGTGAGGGGCTGCTGATGAGGCGCGGTGGGGGCATTGGCCCGGCAGGGGGCCTGCGGCACCGAGGCAGGCCTGCCGCGCGCGTGCCCGCCGCGGGGCTGCCACCTGCCACCTGCCGCGCGCCAGCAAGCGCTCTCTGGCCACTCACTCCGGTGATGATTAGGAAGCAGCACATGAAGAAGTAGCCGGCACAGAGGAAGCCGTAGCTGCACAGTCCACGGGCGGGGGCAGGCGATGGAGGCAATTCAGCCTCTGGCAAGCCGCCAGCGCCTGGTGCCAACGCCGCCGCCCCGGCCGGCTCCCCCGGCCGCAGGCCTGCTCGGCCGCGTTGGTGTGCAGCGAGGCGCGCCTGAGGTCCGTGCCGGTCCGGCTCCACGTCTTCCTGACAAGGATTAGAAAGCTGGAGCAGGCGAGGGAAGGGAGGGAGGGACGGGATTGCAGGAATGCAGCCGGGCCCTCAGCACTCGAGGTGCCCTTGCGCGGCCGTCGAGCCCACCTGACGATGACCAGCCCTGCGGTCAGCACCGGCGCCATGAGCGTGGCCGCGAGAGCGCCGTTCAGCTGACTGGAGAGGTCCCCCGCGCTGGGCTCGTGTTGCACCTGGGCGAGGTCGGCGAACGTGACGAGACACAGGATAACGAAGAGGACTGCCGAGATCTGAAGGGCGGGGGGGGGGGGGGGGGAGGCCACCACATGCGGAGAGCGCGGGCAGCGGCGGCGCGGGTGCGGGCGCGGCGCCGCCCCCGCTGGCGCCAGCGAGCGCAAGCGCCGGCAGCTGCCGACGCTGGGGAGCGGCGCGGTGCGCGCAGCGTCGCCTCTGCTGCTGTTGGCAAACCCTTCTCACCATGCTGAGTCCCCACACAAGCCAGAGGCACGCCCCCGCTCCCAGGCGCCTGCCCGACCGCGCCATTTTGCCGCCTTGAGACACAGACCCCTTGCGCCACCCAGCGTCAGTGCAGCGTGGTATCGGCGGCACAGAGAGAACTTAAACGACGCGAGAACGATCCAAGAAAGCCACCCTAAGCTGAGAGCAAGCAACCGTGCGCCATCACTCTGCATTATAGTTCACGAGAGGGCTCGATCGGACGCAAAAAATGGTGCAATGGCGCCAGTGTTGGGCACTTCTCTGCGTGGTGCTTGTAGCGCTCTCTGCTTGGCCCAGCGCCGTCGCATCACTCGGCAGCTGCGATGCAGAGGAGCTGGAGGCGTTACATGACGCTCTGTCGGAGGCTATGCTGGAGAGGAGCCGGCTCTCTCGTCAGTTGCGCGAAAAGGAGGCCCAAGGAACGTGCGGATGCGATGGGCCTCAGGTGAGCTGGAGTGACGCGCCAGGCACGAGCGGGCACGCGCGGGGCCCACGGGGCGGGGCCCACGGGGCGGGTAGTGCCGCTCGCTTTTCATGATCAAGCGGTCCATGCTCTCTTCCACCCATACTGCTCTACAGCTGGAGGCGGCGCGAGCAGAGGTGGTGCGCCTGCAGGCAGCGCTGGAAGCCGAGCAGCACCGCTCAGCAACAGCAGCGGCGGCAGCAGCAGCAGCAGCAGCAGCGCAGCAGGACGCCGGCCATGCCGTGCAGCGGCGGGAGGCAGAGGCGGCGCTGCAGCAGGCGAGCGATGAGGTCGGGGCGCTGCGCGCGGAGCTCGAGGCTGCGCTCGAGGCGCGCCTGTCGGCCGAGGCGGGCGCGCGCCAACTGCGCCTGCTGCTCGCGACGTCCGAGGCCAAGCGGCGCGCGGCCGAGGACACAGCGGCCGCGTACCGCGAGGCCGTCTCCGGCGCCGCCGCGCGGCAGCAGCCCTTGGAGCGCGCGCGGCTGGAGCCCGGCGCCGCGGCGGCGGCCGAGGCGCACGAGGCGGAGCAGCTGAGCGAGGAGCTGCGGGGCGCGGCGCTGGCGCCGGCAGAGGGGATGCTGGAGGCAGAGGTTGGGGGCGAGCTGAAGTCAGAGCTGGGGCCGCTGACCACCCAGGAGGACGAGGAGGCGGCCTGGGAGGAGGAGCAGGGGCGCCTGGAGGAGGAGCAGGCCCGCCTGGCCGCACAGGTGGGTTGGGCGGCGAGCGCCCGCGCGAGCGGCGGGGGCGCGGGCCGCAGCCGCGCGCCGCCGCGCCCGTGCTCCCCCGCGCGCGCGCCGCGGCGCCACGCAACGCAGCGCCTGCGGTGCCGCCTAACACGCCGAATCCCTTGTGCATGCGCGCGCGCAGGAGGGCGGCGTGGGCGGCCCCGCGGGTGAGGCGGACGGCGAGGAGGGCGAGGTGGAGGAGGAGGAGGAGGAGGAGGAGGGGGCCGACGAGGGCTGGGGGCGCTACGAGGACGAGGATCCCGAGGACGACCCGGAGGAGGTCCGCCGCCTGCGGCGCAGGGTGCAGAAGGTGCGGCATCCTGCTGAGATCCACCTCCCCTCCCCTCTCCGGCGTGGCCCCGCGCTGCCGCGCGCCGTGCGCCGCGCGCCGCACGCCGAGCGCCGCCCTCCTCGTCGCCTTCCTCGTCGCCTTCCTCGTCGCACCTCCTCGTCGCACCTCCCGCTCCTGCAGGACAGGGAGCGCGTGCACCAGCTGGAGATGGAGATCGGCCAGCTCAAGGAAGAGATTGAGGCGCAGCAGCACACGGTCGCCGCGGCCAGCGGGCTGCAGCAGCAGCTCCAAGCGTGCTCCATGGCGAGTGCTGCGGCCGTGGTGTCACCCCTTTTTGCACCGCATGATGTGATGTCCGCACCGCGCTGCCCTGCCTGCCTCTGAGCTACTGCCGCGCTCGCGCGGCTGCTGGCGCGCCGCCTGCCCAGGCCGCCCCAGCAGCGGCGCGCCCGCCCCACGTCGCAAGCCGACTGCTGCGCCCCGCCGCCTTATGCAGGCCGCCAACCAGGTGCACGACCAGGCAGCGGCAGCGCGGGCGGAGGCGGCTGAGTGCCAGGCTCTGCTTGCCACCTGCCAGGCGGCGGCCGAGCACCAGTGCTCTGGGGTGAGGGCGCGGCAGCCTGTCTCCGCTTGAGAGCTGCCTCCTAGTGTAACAGCAGCGCCTCAGTGGCTGTAGCGGGCTGTCATGGCCTCCCATCGGCCCGCTGCAGGAGCAGTTGAAGGCGGCCGAAGTGGCCCAGCGCCTGCAAGACGCGACCGCCGACATCGCGACGGCACATGCCGCGGCGGCCGAGGCGCGCGCGGCCGCCGAGGACGCGCGGCAGCAGCTCGAGGCGGCGCGCGCGAGCGCGCACGCCGCGGATGTGCAGCTGGCCACCGCGCAGGCCAAGCAGGAGCTGGCCGAAGAGGCAGCACGGCTGTTGCGCGATGAGCAGGCGGACCTGCGGGAGCAGCTGGCCACCACTGCCGCCGCGCAAGCGGTAGCTGACACGGCAGCGGCAGCGCTGCGCGTGGAGCTGGCCGCCGCGCAGGCGGGGAACAAGGCGCAGGAGGCAGCAGGGCTCAAGCTGCAGGAGGTGAGGCGCGGCCATCGGCAGCCACAGCGAGGGGCGAGGCGCCTCGCAGCTGCAGGCAGGAGCTTCGCCCTCGGCAGCCCAGGGAGGAGGAGATGCTCTCCAGGCTCTCACTCCCCAGTCATGCTTGCGCTCGCACATCGCTCGAGCCGTGCTGCGCTGCTATGCTGTTATGCAGGCGCTGCAACAGGTTCTGGCCGGCTGCGAGCGGCGGGAGCAGTATGAGCGGGAGATGCGTGAGCACGAGTCAGGCGAGCGGGGTTGAGGCCAGGAAGCAGCGCAGGGAGCTAGGAGGGGGGTGCGTGGTAACTGCTGTGCTGCGGCCCTCCGTCTGCCACCACCGACTCTCCTCCCTGCTCTGCTCGGCGCGGCGCCCCGCAGAGTGGCTCCCTAGCTGGGTGGGCCGCCGATGGCGCGCGGCGCGCGCGGCGGCTGCCCAGCAGGCCGCCGCTGCGCAGGCGGCGGCGGTGGCCGCTGCTGAGCGCGGCGTGGCTGCTTTGGGGCGAGCCTGGCGCGATCGAGTGGAGCCGCCGCTGGTGGCCGCGGGCATCCAGGTCTCGTGGGTGCTGCAGAAGGCGTATGTGACCCATGTGGAGCCGGCCTTGCGGCAGTATGCGCCGTCGGCCCTGCCTAGGCTAGAGGTGGCCGTGAGGGAACGCGTAGAGGGTGCAGCGCGCGCGGCTGGCACGGCGCTGGCCGCCGCGCGGCAGCAGGCGGCGCGCGCCTGGGCGCGGGCCGAGGCCGCGCTGCTGCGGGCGCTGCGGGCCGTGCCGGCGCTGCAGCCCATCGCGACACCCGCGCTGGCTTCTGGCCTGCTGGCCGCCGCCGCGGTGGCCGTCGTGCTCCCGCCGCTTGCGCTGGCGGTGCGCGCCCTGGCCGCGCTGCTGGTGCACCGCTTCCGCCCTGGCAGCGTGAGGGTGGCGCCGCCGGCCAGCGGCCCCGCCTGGACTGTGCTGGAGGAGGCGCTTGGCTATAACTGGACCCAGGGAGACGTTCGCAGTGCGGCGTTCGCCGACCCCGGCGGCCGCCTCGCCTGGCTCGGCGGCGCGGTGCTCCGCCTGCTCGCCGCCGCGGCCGCGGCCGCCGCGCACCCCGGCGCGCCCGCGCCGTGCCTGGCGGCTGCGGCCGACGCGCTGGCGGCGCCGGTGGAGCTGCAGAAGAAGGCGGCGGCCGTGCGGCTCGACACCCTGGTGCTCCCCGGCCCAGGTGCCAAGTCGCCAGAGCTCGCCGCCGCGCGTGCGGCGCAGCTGCTGCAGGCCCTGGTGGGCTCCGCGTTCCTCGACTGCGGCCGCACGCTGGAGCCGGCGCTGTTTGCACGGCTGTTTGGCGGGGGCGGCGGCGTCGCACCGGCAGCCGGCGCTGCCAGCATCGCGCCGCCCATCCCGGCGAGCAGCGACGTGCGGAGCACGAGCGAGGACAAGGCGGCCGCCGGGCGCGGCCGCCGGCGCGGCGGCGGCGGCGGCAGCAGTGATGAGGAGGAGGAAGAGGAGGAAGAGGAGGAGATCCCAGGAGACTTTGAGGGCCTGGATGATGGCGTCGCAAGCGACAGCTCAGTCGCGCGCCACGCAGGCAGCCGCCCCTCCTCGGGCGACTCGTCCCCCTGAGCCAGAGCCCTTCCGCGCGCTGCTGGCTCGCGCGGCACGCGAGCGATGGCCCGGCCCGGACGCGCGCTGGCATGCAGGGGCAACAGGGGCGACGGGGCGCGTTGTGTGCTTGCGCTCTGTGGCTTCCTGCACGCTCCCCAGCACACAGCCAAGCGCCCCGCCTTCTTCTCTTTTGCTACATGTTTGCACGCATCCTCACACACTGTTTTAGCGCTGCGAACCGGAGCTGAGCTCCCCACGTGCTCCTCAGGACATTGTACTCAGCCCCCAGCTGCGACCATACGCCACTCTCAGCAGGCCTGCAGCGGCGCATTTGCTGCTACTCCTGCTCGTTCTGGCTCTCGGTCTCCTCTTCACTCGCTCTCGCTCTCCTTCTGCTGCTCGCCTTCCTGCCGCCCCGCCTCCAGCGGCGCCGCTGCCAGGATGCGGCGCGCGACGCCCTCAACCAGGGCAGCTCCAGGCCCAGCCGCCGCTGCTTTTCATAACACCCTGCATACTCTTGCGCAGCGCAATGCGCAGCGCAATGCGCAGCGCAATACGCAGATTCAAGAAGACATCCAACAATGCACATTCCTCTGCACCAAAGCGACGCCTGCTCCGTGCCACACACTGCACTGGCCACCGCTGCTGGCCGCCGTCATGTGCCTACTCGGCATCCGCTTGGCTGCCAAAGTGCTGGCCCAGGCCGGCCAGCATGCTGCGCGCCGCGCCCGGGCACGCCGGGTCCAGCGCCGGCTGCGCGATCGACACATAAAGGTTTGGGTACGCCTGCAGCAGCCCTAGCATGCGCAGCTGCGAGGGCGGCACGCGGCGCATAAACGGCACCGGCTGCACCGCCTCGAGCACGAGGCCGCCCAGGCGCCCAGCGAGATGGGCGGGCGGGAACAGCCCGCCGCACGCGAGCCAGGGGTTGCAGGCAACGCTCAGGGTCTGCAGGCCTGTCGCGCCACGCAGGTTGGCCAGCAGCAGCGAGCAGGACACCACGTCCAGCTCGGCCAAGCTCGGTGGCACGAATGGGAGCACCAGCAGCGGGTTTCCGTGCAAGATCAGCCTGGTCAGCTGCTGCGGCAGGGGCGGCAGCTCCTTCTGCAATGGGGAGGACAAGCGCGGGAAGCAGTTGATGGCAGAGCGATGCGCGAGCAAGGGGCCAGCGCACATGCAAGGCGCGTTGTAGGCGGCAGCACCGCCGCCCGGCTTGACCAGCAGTACCAATATCAACCCTACCAAGCAGTTGCAACCCAGGTCCAAATCCAAAAGATCAGGCAGTGGGGCGCTCAAGTCAGGCAGGCATTTGATCTGCACCCAAACAAGGGGTGGAAGCGCAAAAATTGGTGGTCAAGAATTCGCGCAAGCCGCTACGCGGGCCGCCAGCAGCCGATGCATCCCTCTCGCAGCACACCCTCCCACCCTCTCTCACACGGCAGCCGCCCAGGCGTAGGCGTGACAGCCGCGTAAGGTGCTTCATTTCAGCCACGTGGGTCTCCCCCACCTCGCAGTCCACATGGCTCAGGTCGAGCGCCCCCAGGCTGGGCGGGAGCGAGCCCAGGCGGCAGGCCACCCAGCTCTCGCTGAGCGACAGCTCCTGCAGCTCGGTCATGGCCGAGAGCGCCGCGTCGACCCCCCTGTCGGGCGCGCTGCTGCAGAGGCAGACCTCCAGCTTGGTCAGCCCCGGCGGCAGGTGCTCCAAGCCACCGCCCAACCAGTAGTAGGTCGACTTGAAGCTGCGCAGCGCGGTGAGGCGCGACATGGAGGCCGGCAGAAAACGCCGGCCCCTCCTCGGCCCCCTCGTCCTCGCCCCCCAGCAGCACGAGGCTCAGCGCCGTCAGGCTGGCCGGCAGGTACGTCAGGTCGTTGTCCTCCACGCTGCCCAGCTCCAGCCGCCGCAGGTGGGTGAGCTGCGCGAGCGCGGGCGGCAGCGCCGCTGGCGCGGCCTCCAAATGGAGCGAGGCAGTGAGCCGCGTGACGCTGGGCGGCACGTGCTCCCAGCCGCCGCCCACGTTGCAGCCAACCGTGACGAGCTCGCAGAGCTGGGTGAGCGCGGCCAGCGAGGCAGGGAGGTCGATGTAGGCAGGGAGGTCGATGTCAGGGGTGCCGCACTGCAGCAAGAGTCACGTGAGGCCCACGGGCAGGTGCCGGAACGACGCCACCTCGCACGCCGTCACGTCCCCCAGGCTCAGGCATCGCAGGCGGGTCAGGCCGCTGAAGGCGGCCGGCACGTGGTCAAGCTTGAAACAGTGCAGGTTGAGTATCGACAGGCAGCCTGGAGGGAGGGAAGGGGGGTTGGGAATGAGTGGGGGAAGGGCGGGGGGAACAGACTCGTCAGCATTGTCTGTTCTTCCTGCCAATCCTTCTATCGTGGCACGCCCCTGCTGCTACCCGTGGCACTGCTGCAATGGCGGGTGTGACGCTCTACTGGCTGCCGCATCCTGAGCCCGCTGCCATTATCCCCCCAGCAGCATGATACAGCTGCAAACCCACCTGCACAGGGCACGATTGCCTCTAGCACTGCTGCATGCCTGCCTTCAACCGAGAGCAGCTGGCGCAGCGTGTCCCGTGTGATTCCGTCATCCTCCAGCTGCGGCTTGTGCTTGCGCAGCCATTGCAGAAGGCTGACGGCGCCCGCTGATGTGTGGGCCTCCACAGACGGGTGCCACGCCCCTGCATCCGCCTCCATCTCCCGCAGCGCTGCCTTGCAGGTCAGCGCCAGTGCAGCCCTGTGTGCAGTCAGACAGAGGCGGACTGAAGGTGATGCGAACAATGCAGAACGCGATGAAGGAAGGGGCAGCGTCGAGGGGTGTGGAGTGGCGGCGACCGGCCGCCGCCATTGGGCGGAGCGAGCGGAGCGGGGGGTGGCGCACCTGCTTGTTTTGCAATCCGTCATCGCAGCGATGCGCGGCAGCGCAAACGGACGTCGAGCAGGGTGGGCTGTCCTCGTGCTGCGGCCTCCCTTGCCGCGCGCGCTCTCGTGGTCACAAGCTGCTTGCACTTCCAGCAAAGCATGCTGTTCTTTCTGCTCACTCTCCTGCCTGTCAGCGTTCAAATGCACCTGCAGTGAGCAACCTGCAGAACCTTCACCTGGCAGCTTAGGCCATGCATGGTCACCGCTGTTCTTGCACAGGTTCATAGGAGTCGACGACACAAAGGCAAGACGCCCACAGGGCTCATACCAACGCCGCCCCGGTGGTGTCGACAAGCTGCGCCTTTCGCTGCCGTGCTGCCGCCGCCCCCGCCGCCGCCACGCGCGCCTGGTACCATGCCGCCAGCTCCGGCTTGCGCACGCAGTCGTCAGAGTGGGAGATGGCAGCATAGAGTGCGGGCGCCAGGGCCAGCTGTGCCTCGGGGGGCAGGCCGCCCAGAGCGTCGTCGAAAAGCGCCACTGCACCGTCCAGCAGCGCATGCGGCACCGCCAGCAGCGCCTGGGCTGCGGCGCCACACAGCTCAGTCGCCGCGCTCTGTCGCCTGCGCAGGACAGATTACAGCAGCCAGCTCAGCGCAGCAGTGCACACCCCGCTCTGTGCGGTGTTTCCAGGCACCACCGGCTCTGCTGCTGTCGGCTGGCCCTCCCTCCCCCTCACCCTGGGTCAGAACCGACCACCAGCTCGCGGCAACGCACCAGCACCCGCTCCAAGCACACCAGCGGCACGAGGCTGCCCGGCAGCAGCGCCTGCACCGCGGCGGCCAGCCCGGCGGCTAGCTGCGCGACCGGGGTCGCGCCCGGGAAGCCCTCAAGGCAGCGCATGACATAGTAGGGGGCCAGGCGCTCGCGCTGGGCCGGCGGCGCGGCGGTGACCAGCGCGCAGAAGAGCTGGTGCGCGGCCGCGGAGGCGGGGCGATGGGGATGGAGCAGGTACAAGAACATCAGCGGGGCGACGCGCCCAGCCACCGCCTCCTGCAGCAGGCGCAGGCGAAAGGTTGCAGGTGCAGGCCCATCGGCAGTGGGCAGTGGGCGGCGGGCCAGATTTGGCAAGAAAAAGAAAACAGAACGGCACGCCCACCCCGGAAGACCAAGCACAGCTCCAGAAGCAGCGCCATTCATTAGCAGGCGGCGCCTCACCCACCTCGGGCAAATGCCCGGCGCAGGGGCCCAGCAGCGTGAAGAGGAACTGCACCTTGGCAGCAGCAACGCCATCGATGGCCCAGCGTGGGGCCCCGCCCCGTGCGGGCACCGCCGCCGCCAGGTCTGCGTAGCAGGGCAGGTGGGCCGCCAGCGCGGCGACGCCTGCCGGCGCGCCCGGCAGCGCCGACAACACGCCCCGCAGCAGCGCAGAGTAAGTCTCAGACCGCAGCCGGCAGAACTGGAGGTCGGCCAGCACACCCGCTATGCCCGCTGCAGTCGTCGCCGCAGCCATGTGAGGCGGTTCCCCCCCGTCCAGCCCGCAGCCGGGACGCAGCGCAGCGTTTCTTGCTGTGGCCCGCCATGCGGCGTCTAGCAGAGCCAGGGCGCAGAGGAAGGTGCGGTCCAGCAGCTGCCGCAGCACTGCCGCGTCCACCGCCTGCATCCACTCGGCCGGCGTGTTGAGCGAATAGGCGGCGTAGAGGTCGCCTGTTTGCTGTGCAGTGCTCACCAGCTGTCCCAGCAGCCACGCCTGCTCGGCAGGGCTGGCAGCGGGGTAGCCATCTGCCAACCCCCTCGCCAGGCCTGCTACGTGCTGGCCCAGGGCAGAGTCGAGCTGCAGCCTGAGGGCCTTGGAGGCTGCCGCAGGGGGCTGGCCTGCTGCCGCCGCGCCGCAAAAGGGCTGCAGGGAGAGCGCGCCATGCAGCAGCGCGCGGGCGTGGCACCGCCGCATCGCAGGGGTCGGCGCCGGCCGCCGAGCGCCCTCCGCCAGCTGCACAGTGGCCAGGGCGCAGGCGTCCACTAGAAACGACGAGCTGCTGCTGCCGTCAACTGCTGCTGCCGCTGCGGGTAGTGGGGGCGGGCCGGCAGCTGCTTGGGGGGGGGCCTCCGCATCCGCCACCTCGCAGACAGCCAGCAGCGCTGCCTCTGCCTCTGTTGCCAGCAACTGCGCCTCTGCAAAGCCGGCGGCCGACCGAAGGAGCCCCTCTGCCAGGCCTCCCAGCGCCAGCGCCGCTGCTGCGCGCTGGGCGAGCGGCGATGTAGGGCGGGCCGCACCACGCAGCACCGCATAGGCGGGGCTCAGCGAGGCGGCCGCGCCGGCGGCGGCGCCGGAGCCCAGTGCGCCCAGCGCCACAGACCGCAGCCCAGAATACATCGGGGCCAGGGCGTCCAGCGAGGCGGGGGCGCATGCTATCGGGGAAAGGTAGTGCAGCAGTGCTGCCAGCAGGTGGGAGGCGTCGACAGGTGCGCCCTAAGGGAGCAGAGGTACACAGTAGGGCAGGGCATGAGCCAACCGGGAAGCGTGTTGCTAGCGGCCCAGGTTCCAGGCAATTGAGGTGCCAGGGGGGACCCACCGGTAAGAGGGCTGCAACCAGCGCCAGGGTGCCGGCTCCCACATCGCGCGCTGTGGGGAGGGGCACCGGTCCGTCTGCACGCTGCAGCGCGCTTACCAGCGCCCCCGCCAGCTCTTGCTTGCGCACCGGTTCTGCCTTGCCACAGAGAGCGCCCAAGAGCAGGACGGCAGCTACACCAAGTGACTGCGAGAGCCCGCGCTCTGGTGCGAGCTCGCGCATACACCAGGCGACTGCTCGCCGCAGCACTGCCGCCTCTGCCGGCAGCGTCTGGGCTGTCCGCAAGCGCGCCCACCTTGCCAGCAGACCTGCGGCCTGCGTGGCTGCGTCTGTCCTGCTGTCAGCCAGTCGCTCTGCAGCTGCCAGCACCGCCTCTGCTTGCTCCGCCGTCGCGGGCACCTGGTGGGCGGCGGTGAGGCCTGCCAGCGCGGCGGACACCTGCAGTCGCGGCACGACACCTGGGTTGCTCACGGCATCTCGTTCAGGCGTGTCGCGGCCCATGCATGCGCCTCCCACCTCTTCGTCGCTGTGCGAAGCGAGCTGCGTCCACCATCGTTCAATAGGTCGTCTGTCCACCATGCTGGCTGTATTTGTGAAGCAAAACAAGCCGGAAGAAGGCCGATCATTCCTCATCAGCCCTCAGCTTCTCAGTCCCGCTCCCTTGTCCATGGAGCCCCAATTCTGCTTCCTCGCTTCGGATGTAGCTATGGTTGCATTCTGGCGAGCTCCCTTGTGTTGAGTGCACTTCGATTGGCCAGAATGGGGCTGAAGTCCTCGCCAGGCGGCGGCCTCAGGCTGCTGCTAGAGGGAGGGGATCGCGGGGGGCGGATCGCCACCGAGAGCCTGCAGCAGAGGCTCTCAGGCGACCTGCCAGCGGCCTTGGGCTTCGTGCTGCAGGCGGACGAGGCCAGCAGCAGGGCGCTGGTCACGGCAGACGGCGCTGTGGACTACGCGGCGGTGGCAGCCCACGTGTGCGAGGCGGTCGCTGCAGCGCAGGCGCGCTGCGCCGACGAGGACGCCGCGCCCGCTGCCATTGAGCCCGTGCCAGCAGAGCAGCGTGACGGCAGCACGCAGGAAGCCGGACCCAGCGCCGGTGCACCGCCCGCCGCCGGCACCCCGGCGCCCACCACACCAGCGCCCGGCGCCAGCAGCCGCACCGCCGGCGCCGCCGGCGCAAACGGCAGCGATAGCAGCAGCGGGCGTCTGGGCCCGCGCGACGTCTTCCTCGCTGAGATGCGTGGCTCCTGCGACATCCAAGACGGCCACCTGCTGAGCCGCGCCAACTTCAGCACGCTGCGCGGTGGGTGGCGGGCGGGATTCGGGCGGGCGCAGCAGCAGTGGTGGGTGGAGAGCGGACAAGCCCTATTGTGCCGGCACCGGCGCGCTTGTGAGCATGGGCACCTGCCCTACACCTGGCAAGCCGCCGTGCTGCATTTCATGCAACGAACGCTGTGTGCTGCTGCCGCCCTGCAGGCAACGTGTGCGTGTTCAAGGGGCGCTGGATGTACGAGGTGCAGCTGGGCAGCCGCGGCATCATGCAGGTGCGCTGGGGGGGGGGGGGGTGAGAGCTCGGTGTTGGGGCGCGTGGCTGTTTTGGACACGCGGGCGTTTGGGGAAGGAAAAAACAGGGAGGAGGGGCCTCACGCCGCGAGCGAAGCTCACCGCAAACGCCTGCCGCGCAGCTGGGGTGGACGACGCTAGGTGCGCGGTTTACGTCAGAGGAGGGCATTGGCGACTCGCGCGACAGCTACGCGTGAGTTGGTGTTGGGTGCACAGAGGCGGGCGGGCGGGCGGGGCAGTGGGTGCTACACGGGGCGGGGCTGAGCGCGCGAGCGCGCATGCGAGCAGACGCTGCTTGCGAGTGCTCGGGGCTCTGGCATGCCCACCATGCTGCCCATGCCGCTGCCTCTCCCTCTGGCCGGCCAACCGGTCACCCTGCCCTGCCCCTGCGTCTTGCGCCAATCACTCCAGCTACGACGGCAAGCGGCGGCGGCGCTGGAACGTGGAGGCCGTGGCGTATGGCGAGTCGTGGGCCGTCGGCGACGTCATCGGCTGCTGCATCGACATGGACGCGGGGACCATCAGCTACACCCGCAACGGCGTGGACCTGGTGTGTGTGGGGGGGGTGGGGGTGGGGNNGGGGTGGGGGTGGGTGGGTGGGTGGGGGGTCTCGTTGTACCATGCGCCACGTTCCAGACCCCCCCTGAAGGGATACTTATCCCCCGCGGCGGCCCGTCGTGGGCTGCCGCTCTCGCCGCCGCTGACAGTGCGTGCGTGCCGCGCCCGCGCCATCACACCGCCCGCAGGGGGTGGCGTTCCGGGGCGTGCGCCGCATGATGCCCGGCATGGCATACTTTCCGGGGATCAGCCTGAGCTACTCAGAGTCCTGCTGGGTGAGCGTGTCGGCAGAGTGGGGCAGGGGGCTGGTTGCGATCGGGTGCGTTTGGTTTGGCTGTGGAGCCAGCATCCGGTGCGGGCCACGGCCCGCTGCAGGGCACGCACGCGCGTGCGCACCCCTCGGCGCGCCTCTGCGTAGATCCCGAGCGTCTCTCTCTTGGGCCTGCGCCCCTCTGCCTTGGCCTGCTGCTGACCGTCGCATTGCCACTGCTGCAGGTCAACTTTGGGGCCCGGCCCTTTGCCTACCCAGCCCCCGGCTACCGCCCCCTGCAGCAGCGCCTGCGCAGCGGCGGCGAGCCGCGCCCCCGCACGGCGGCCGCCGCCTACCTCGCCGGCTGCCTCTCGCGCCTGCTGGAAGTGACGGGCCCGGGCGCTGCCACCTCGCCCGCCACGGCCGCCGCGCTGGTCGCGGTGCGCAGCCTGCCGCTGGGGTCGCACCTGCGGCCGGCACCGTTTGCAGCGCACATGCCCGAGTGGGTCGCGCCCGGAGGCTTCACGCAGGTTGGTGGGGTTGGATGGGGGCTGGGGGGGTTGGTTGGTAGGTTGGCTGCTGGGCTCGCGAATGGGCCTGCCAGGCCTTACGGCTGCGGGCAGCGACCGGCGCGCATCAGGGGCGCACACCTGCCACCGCGCTTCGCGCTGCCCGCCCGTGCAGAGCCAGCTGGGCGCTCTGCGCTGCCAGATCCTCTCCTTCAAGCTGCTGTCCAAGCTCCTGCGCAACCGGGAGGAGCAGCAGAAGGATGATCGGCAGCAGGCGCTGGAGCGGCAGCCGCAGGGGGAGGAGGAGGAGCAGCAGCAGGGGGAGGAGGAGCAGCAGCAGCAGGAGCAGCAGAAGGGGGAAAAGCAGCAGCAGGCGCGGGAGCGCGGAGAGCAGAGGCGGCGCAGGCAGCACGAGGCGGCCAGCCTCGAGGGGAGTCTGCGGCCGGAGCTGCTGTCGGGGTGCCACCCGCCGCCGCTGCCGCCGGCGGCGGCGCCGACGTCGCCAACGGGTGGTCCCCGCCTCGACGCGGCGGCCGTGGAGGCGGCGGCGGCGGGGCTGGATGTGGCCAGCGGCAGCAAGCCAGCGGTGGTGGAGGTGGGCGCTGGCCGGCCGGCGATCGACGAGGCTGACTGCCTGCTGCTGGCTTCGGTGCTGGTGTCGCGCCTAGGTGAGCGGACTGGGCCGTGGCACGCGCCTGGTCCCGTGCCGTGGCCGTGTGCCACACTGGGACGCTGGTCGGCGCGACACGCGATGCTTTGCTGCACGGCTGAACGGCTGACACAACCTCCATTTGCCTCTGGCTGCGCACCCACGCGCAACCGCATCTTTTCATCCTCGCTCGTCGCCACACCCCATGTGCCTGTTCACTCCCGTGCATCCTGGCATCCTGCAGGTCCCATGTGCCTGGAGCCCTACCTGGTGGAGGCGGCGGTGCTGCCGCTGCTGCGTGACACGTGGGGACGCGGCGCCGCGCGCGACCGCGAGCGCCTCAGCCGCCTGGCCGACTGGCTGGCAGCCGCGGCCGAGCCTGAGGAGCTGCAGGGCCTGGTCAGCACCGCCGCCGAGGTGCGGTTGTGCGTCTCTAGTATGGAGCTGGGACGCATTGCCTGATTCACTCCCGCTCTCAGCAGCAGCAGCAGCAGAGTGTGGGTGTGCATGTTCTTGTGGTGCTGCGTCAACGCACTGCTCACCGCTGCCGCATGTATGCAGGCGCTGGGGCGGCAGGTGCGCGGCTGCGTGTGGGCGCGCGAGCAGCTGCCGCACTCGGCGGCGGCGGCCGGGCTGGAGCTGTGGGGTGCACTGCTTGTGCAGCCCGCGCTGCGGCGGCGCTGGGTGGCGGGGCCCGACTGGATGCGGCAGCTGGAGGCGCTGCTGTCGGTGCGGCAGCCCACCAGCGGCGACCTGGGGCAGCTGTTCCCCAACATCGAGTGGAACGAGTCGGACAGGCAGTTTGTGCTCCGCGCCGCGATGGACCCGACGTCCGACCGCAGTCACCTGGCCAGGTGCGCACAGCGGCACGATGGCGGCTGGTGGGCTGGGCTGCGCTCACACCGCTGGCTTGCGTGCTCCTGGCTCGCAGGGACATGGCGGCAGTGACAGCTGCACTGGACAAGGTAGAAAGTCTGCAGTCGGAGGTGCTGCTGCGGCTGTGGGAGCACACTGGCGCCAGTGGCGGGGCGTCGACCGGCAGCGCCGTCGGGCCCGCGGGGCAGCAGGAGCAGGGCTCGTTGGTGGCGGCATTGGCCGCGGCGGCCGGCAGTGAGCAGCAGGAGCAGGAGCAGGAGCAGGAGCAGGAGCAGCAGGAATGGCAGGAGGAGCAGACGCCAAGGCGAGAGGGCACCACTGCAGCACCAACGGCTGCTGCACAGCCCGGCCGGCTGGCATCCTTCCCCATCAGCGAGGAGGAAGAGGAGGAGAGGGAGTCGAGCGGCGTCGAGGACGCGCTGCCCGGGCTGACCAGTGACACCAGCGAGAGCGAGGAGGAGGAGGCAGGCCCGCTGAGCGGGCCGGAGGGCGACGAGGGCCTGCCGGGCCACCTGGTCCGCTGCTTCCTCCAGGTGCGAGGGCAGGCGCTGCCTTGCGCTGGGGCGCGGGACGGCCGCTGCTGCTCTGTGACAGCCAGCAAAGTTCCCTCGCGAGGCCGCGTGCACGCCTCGGCGTCCGCCTCGCCGGCCACCTCTCGAGAGCGGCGTTGCGCTCTAGCACCCACCTGTGTCCTGTGCCGTGGCCCGCGCCTCACCCAATGCAGTACCTGATCGACCGCAACCACGGCGCCACGCGCAACGTCCCGCCCCCGGGCCTCTCCGACCCCTCGGTCCTCGTCTCCGCCTACTGGGCGACCGCCCGCCTGGCGCGGCGCCAGCTGGAGCTCGCCCACGTCGGCGGCGCCGCCTTCGACTGGGACCCCGCGCTCTGGCTGCAGGCGCGCGCGTGTTTAGCAGCAGCTGCGCGCGTGTTTGGCAGCAGCTGCGCGCGCGGAACTGCGAATTCGAGTTCATTTGATTCGCCGTCGACTGGGGGCGCGATCAGGAGTCGGAGCCAGTCTGAGTGGGGTGCGGATGCCAGCACCAATCGGGCCTTGTGTCCGGTGCCCCACGTGCGCCCCCGCAGGGCCGGCCGCTGGCGCGGGCAGACGACCCCTATTGGGACGAGGCCTGCCTGGGTGGCACGCTGTCCCACCTGGCCAGGGAGCACCCTCCCCCGCGCGGCGACCGCGCGCCGCTGCGCGTGCCGCCCAGCGTGCGCCATGCGGCCTGGGACGCGGGCGGCCTGCCGCCCAGCCCGCAGCTGCGCCGCCCCGGCCAGCGTGAGCGCGCCCGCGGGGGCGCGGCGCGCGTTCAATCCCGACTGCTCTGGGATTGTGGGGGCGCACAGGCGCGTGCGACCCACACTCACCGCTCTCGACGCTGCCGCGCCCCCCCCCCCCCCCCCCCCCCCCCCCCCCC
>PCFQ01000004.1:470501-527221 GCA_003063905.1 Chlorella sp. A99 | reverse complement strand
CCGCCCCCCCCCCCCCCCCGCCCCCCCCCCCCCCGGCCCCCCCCCCCCCCCCCCCCCCCCCCCCCCCCCCCCCCCCGCCGCCCTCGGCGCGCAGACTCGATGCGGAAGATGATGAAGGACAACAACTTTGTGCGCGTGCTGGCGGCGTGCGAGACGATGGGCGGCGCCACCGCCATCTGCTCCGACAAGACGGGCACGCTGACCGAGAACCGCATGACGGTGGTGGAGGGCCACTACTGCGGGGCCAAGTATGCCCAGGTGAGAGAGCGCGAGACAGAGAGCGCGCGCTGCGAGCCCGAGAGCGCGAGCGGGGCGAGGCAGGCCCCGGGGCGGAGGCATGGCGGCGGGGAGGCAGCAGGGCGCTCGGCCGCGGGGGCTGGGGTTGCCGGGCGGCCCTTGGCTGCGCGCGACCTCGCGCCTCCCTCCCCCCTCCCCCGGCCAGGTGCCCGACGTCGAGGCGCTGCCGCCGGGCGCGGCCGAGGACATCGTGCTCAATTGCGCGCTCAACAACAAGGCCTTCCTCATCGACACCGACAGGGGCACGGTCGACTTTGTGGGCAACCGCACCGAGTGTGCGCTGCTGGTGATGCTGCGCGCCTGGGGGCGCGACTACAGGGAGCTGCGGGAGCTGCACCACGCCGACATCGTCGGTGAGAGGGTGGGGTGGGGGGGTGGGGGGTAGGATCCGAGGGGAGGAGGCCTGGATGGGAGTGACTGCAGCGACCAGCGTCTGCGGCCGCGCCGGCGCCTGCGGCCGCGCCCTCCCGCCCCCTGCCCACCTTGCCCCCCCCCCACCCTCCCGCCCGTTGCCCCGCCCCGCCCCCCCGCCCCTCATCGCCCCTGCCCACCTGCCACCACTGGACTTGGGCTCCCCCACCCCCACCCCGCGACTGAAACCCCTGTGCCCCTGCCCCCTCTGTCCCCAGAGATTTATGGCTTCTCCTCGGAGCGCAAGATGGCCAGCGTGCTGGTCCGGCGCCCCGCCGCCCTGCGCCTCTACGTCAAGGGCGCCGCCGAGATCGTGCTGGGCCGCTGCGTGGCCATGGTCAACGCGTCTGGCGAGACGGTTCCCATGGCCGAGGTGGGGAGAGGGGGCGCGTGGCGCGGGAGCGCCGCGGCCGGCGCTGGGTGCGAGCGGGCCGGGCGGCGCTGGCTTGCAACGTGCGGGCCGGGCGGGGGCTGGCGCGCCGCGCGAGGCCCCCCGCACGCGCCCGTGCCCCTGCCGCTCGCAGGCGCTGCAGGCGGAGCTGCTGGAGACGGTGACCGAGATGGCGTCGCGCGGCCTGCGCACGCTCTGCCTCGCCTACGCCGACTTTCCACTGGAGGACCCCTCCCGCCCCGACGGCTTCTTCGCCAAGCCCCACGAGGACAGCCTCACCGCGCTCTGCATCGTAGGCATCAAGGTGGGCGGCGGCGGCGGTGCGGCGGGCGCGGGGTGGGCAGAGCGAGGGGCAGCAGGTGCCGCCTGCTGCGCGCTGGCTGCCTGCCGGCAGCAGGGGAGGCACGCGTGCTGCCTGCCTCTCGCCCCATCCCACCCCTCTGCCGTGCCCCTCGCCCGCAGGACCCCGTGCGCAAGGAGGTGCCAGGCGCAGTGCAAACGTGCCAGAAGGCCGGCATCCACGTGCGCATGGTCACCGGCGACAACATCCACACCGCGTGCCACATCGCGCGCGAGTGCGGCATCCTCACGGGTGAGCCGCGCTCGCCCGCCGCCGCTGTGGCAGCGCTCTCTCGCCCGCGTGCGGACCGGCCCCGCCCCCGCCCCCCGGTCCTCCCGGCCTGTGCTGCTGACCTGCGGCGCCGCCGCATGCGCGCCTCGCTCCGCCCCGATGAGTGACGTTCAGGTGAGGGCCTGGCGATGGAAGGCCCCGACTTCAGGCGCAAGACAGAGGAGGAGCTGTTCCAGCTGCTGCCGCGCCTGCAGGTGGGCGGGCGGTCGAGGGCGGGGGGCGAGGGGGCGTCCCGGCTGGCGGGCACGAGGAGAGGGGCTCGCTCGCGGCTGGGGCTTGCGTCGCGGCGCCCTCGTCCCCTGCCGCTGCCGCCGGCATGCCGGCGCGCGGAACCAGCCCGCGCTACCCTGCCCACCCCGGGCTCGCGCAGGTGCTGGCGCGGTCCTCGCCCCAGGACAAGTACCTGCTGGTGCAGACTCTGAAGAAGATGGGCGAGGTGGTGGCGGTGACGGGCGACGGCACCAACGACGCGCCGGCGCTCAAGGAGAGCGACGTGGGCCTGGCCATGGGCATCGCGGGTGAGGCCCTGGGCCCGGCGCCCTGGGCAGGGCCGGGCGGGCACGCTGTGCGGCGCGCGGGGCTGCGTGCTCCGACCAGTCGCGCCGTGCGTCGGCGCCTCGCGGCGCGCGCCGCACACGCGCCCTCGCGCGCCTTCACCCGCCCGCCCGACCGCGCCTTCACCCGCGCGCCCCGCGCGCAGGCACCGAGGTGGCCAAGGAGGCCGCCGACATCGTCATCCTGGACGACAACTTCTCCTCCATCGTCAAGTCCGTGCTCTGGGGCCGCTCCGTGTTCACCAACATCCGCAAGTTCCTGGTGTTCCAGGTGGGTGGTGTGGGGAGGGAGGCGGTGCGCGTCAGGGGCGGCATCAGAGCGCGAGCGCGGGCGGCAGGCAGAGCCGGAGCGGCGCAGATTCCCTGCTGCCCACGTCCGGGCGACTGCCGCCCTGCACGCCCTCGCCCGCCTCTCGGACGCTCGCCCTCCCGCCCCTCTCGCCCACCCCCGCAGCTCACCATCAACGGCGTGGCGCTGGTCGTCGCCTTTGTGACGGCCATCACCAACGGCGAGACCCCGCTCAACGTCATGCAGCTGCTGTGGGTGAACCTCATCATGGACTCGCTCGCGGCGCTGGGTGAGGCGGCGTGCTCCGCGGCGCGCGCCCGCGCCCGCGCCGGCATGCGCGGCCCGCGCGCTCAGCTGCTGCTCACTGCCGGGCCCCCTCTCCTCATCGCCGCATCCCCGCCCTGCAGCCCTGGCCACCGAGGACCCCACGCCGGACCTGCTGGAGAAGAAGCCCCACGGCCGCAACGAGCCCCTCATCAGCGGCAAGATGTGGAAGCAGCTGCTCTCGCAGGCCTGCTACCAGCTATTCTGGCTCCTCCTCATCTTCTACGGCGGCCCCGTGTACCTCTCGGTCTACGACAAGCCCAACGAGTGCGACTACTGGTACAGCTACCAGGTGGGTGTGGGCGTGGGCGTGGGTGGGTGGTGGGTGGGTGGGTGGCGGCGTGCAGGGCGGCGGAAGTGGCAGGCGTCGGCGAGGGGAGAGGGAATTCAGAATGCGACGGGTGGAGGGACGCGTGTACCGCACCTGCGTCAGGCCGTGCACTGGCGGCGGCCTGAGCACGCACCGCATCGCTGACCCGTCACTCTGCCCCCCTCCTCTGCCTCCAGGCGCCCAAGCAGAGCGGCGGTACTGCGAGCCTTTGCTGCACCGCAGGCTCCGCCTCCTGCCTGCAGACCAACGGCGGCTGGTACCCTGCGCAGAGTGAGCGGTCGCAGGCTGGTGATTGCGTGCACTTGGCGCACCTGGCCCCGTGCGGTGCCGGTGCTGGCGAGCCTCAGCACTCCCGCCCCCGTCCCACCTCCCCTCCCCGCAGCCTCTGCCAACAACCCCATGTGCAGCTGGACCGGGCCCAGCAGCTGCGAGCTCACCGAGCCGCAGGCACAATGGTACTGTGCGCCGGGGCAGGAGTCGTGCGACGCGCTGAGCGCGGCCTGGACCGCCTGGGACGGCACGACCGCCGGGTTTGACGACCTGAAGAAGGAGGATGCCTACCGCATCTCCGGCATGGTCTTCAACACCTTCATCTTCATGCAGGCGCGCGGCGCAGGGCCGCCCCGGAGGGCAACGCCGCCCCAGCCTGCCGCGCACAGACCCCGGATCCCTGCCCCCCCTTCCTGCTCCCCTCCCGCCCCCAACTGGGCAGCCCCCTCTGACGCCTCGGCCCCCGCGCCCCGCAGATGTTCAACATGCTCAACGCGCGCAAGATCGAGGACGAGTACAACGTGTTTGCCGGCATCTTCCACTCCCACATCTTCTGGGTCGTCTGGGTGCTCATCATCGGCTTCCAGGAGCGCGCGGGTGCCCGGGGGGCGAACGGCGGCGTGGCGTGGGACGCGCGGCGCGGGCTCCGGCAGGCGCTGCGCCGCCCCGCGCGGCGCCGCCGCGAGCCTCACACGCCGCCCTGCCCGCCCGCGGCCCCCCTGCCCCGCCCCGCAGGTCATCATCATGTTCTTCCTCACTGGCATCTTCCGCATCGAGCGGCTGACGGGCCTGGAGTGGGGCGCCTCCGTCGCGATCGGCCTCGGCTCGCTGCCCCTCGCCTTCCTGGTCAAGTTTGTGTCGCGGTGAGCACGGCCACGCGGCCGTGCCTGTGTCTGTTGTGGTGTGTTATGGCACGCGTGGCGTGGGGCAGAGAGGGAGCAGGCAGAGGGGATTAGTAAGTACCAGTGTGGGTTTGCGACGGGGTGCACGGGCCTGCCGGCACCATGCACCTGTGTATGGTGCGGGGTGGGTAGCTAGGCTAGGCCGTGTGCGTGTTGCTAGGCAGTTCGATCAGCACCTTAGCGAGGCAGCAGCCGGCCAGCGCAGCACGCGGCAGCTGCAGAGCCGCCACCGCCGCTGCTGCGGTGCGCAGCCGCCCAACCGCAGCCGCGGTGTGCCCGCACCCTCCTCCCCTTCACCCTGGCGTGGCAGGAGGCTGCTCGGCGGCGACAAGAGCGTCGCGGCAGAGGCAGCAGAGCGAGCAGCCAACTGGAATAAGCCGCACTACCCACCGCCGTCGCTGTCGCGGCCCAAGCTGCCCAGCGTGTGGCGCCGCTACATGCGCGTGGCCATCGCCAAGGTCTCGCGCCGCAAGCTGCGAGGCACGCAGGAGCAGGAGCAGCAGCAGCAGCAGCCCGTCAGCAGCGGCGTGGAGGTGACGCGCGTCCAGACGCATGAGGCGCTGCCCAACGGCGTGGGCCCCCACTAGCGCGGGCGGAGGGTAGACGGCACCCTGTACACCAAACGCTGCCGCCTCGCCGGCCCCCTCGGACACACTGACCCTCTACATTGTTCTTTGCATTCTTTCCATTCTCGCCTTTGTCTTCAGCAACCTTGCGTCTCCCTCTGTCGCTCCTGCATCTGCCTCCTCTAAAGACGCTCCTGCACTGCACCATGGCCACTCCCATTGGCCAGAACGCGGGCGGACACGCTTCAGCCCTCCCTGCCTCGCGCAGCTGCACTGACCCGCGCCTTCTCCTCCCCCTAGGTTTGACGCCGTGGCGCTGCGCAAGCGGAAGACGGGGCGCGTGGTGCCCCTGAGCGCTACCGACGAGCACGTCGTGCTGCACACGCCGGGCCTGCGGGCGCGCAAGGACGAGCGCGTCATGGTGTCCGGCAGGCTGCTGCAGCAAAACCGGTCGGGCCGCGCCAGCGCCAGCGGCGGGCCCAGCGCCAGCGCCAGCGCGGCCGGAAGCCCAGCTAATTCTTCCCGCGCCTTGAGCAGGGCACCCAGCCGCAACGGGCGCGCCTCTCCGCAGCAGCTCAAGCAGCTACCCTCGAAAAGCGTGCGGCTTCCGAGCCGCTGAGTGGCCGGCAGCGGCGCTCGGCGGCGGCGGCCAGCCGGCGGCTCCTGGACGTGCACATCTCTTCGGCGCAGTGGCTGCAAGACGCCGCCCTCAGCAGCTCTGCTTCTTCCTTTTCGCTATTATGTGCCCAATTGCTGCCCAGAACTGTGTTTCCCTCTGGTAAATGGCACATGGACGGGCGGCGCAAGAGTGGCGTCCTCGGCGTCCTCAGAACAGTGGCGGCACTTTCTCGGGCCGCGCCGCGGCGCACCATGCATTTTCCATTCTAACTTCGCAAACGCACTCTGCGCTCCTCACGCACGTGACCGCAGCTCGCACGGCGCTTTTCTGCGTGCCAGCAGTCCCCTCAGTGGGCGGCAAACAGCGCACCTGTTCCATTCCATCGTAACGAGGTCCACCAGAGAGGCGATTGATGGCTCTATCGTGACACGCGCTGTGGTGAAAGACAACTTGGCGTTCCACAGGCCCAGCACGCACGAGAAACTGCTATTTGGCACTTGGAGCAGTCGATTGACCTTGACAAGCCGGCTAGCGGCGGGGCCTGCCCCGCCCGCCGCCCGCCCGCCGCCGCCGCCGCTGTCGTGGGCGCAGCTGGCGGCAGCTGGCCGGCAGGGCCGTCTGGCGCATGAGGAAGCGCAAGGGATATGAGCCACTCACCATCCGGCTGGCCAAGCTCCAGTGTGGTTTGACGCCATCAACAGCGGCGGTGAGGTGGCAGCCGCTTGGCGTGTGCAGAGGTTGCCGGCAGCGTTACCGGGCCAAGTGCTTGCGCCTTGCTGCCACTGGCCTCCGCACCTCACCTTGCTCCCGCCCTGCACGCAGGTCGCGCACAGCCGTCGGCTCTTTGAAAACGTGGCCCCCGGCGCTGCGCTCCCCGGCCTGGCGCCGCCGCCAAACACCGCCTTCTGCCGCTTCACACCGTGCGGGTGCTTCCTGCTCGCGGTGCAGACGGTGCAGAACGAGCTGGTCTGCTACCGATACCGCAGCGTGGAGCGCTGCCTGCCAGAGGCGCCAGGGCCAGCAGCGCCAGGGGCGGACGCGCCAGCAGCCATGGAGGCTGACGCGGCTGTGGCTGGCGCGGCCGCGCCTGCCACACAGCAGCAGCAGCAGCAGCAGCAGCAAGGGCAGGGGTTTCAATTGGGCCATCAGCTGCCGCAGGAGCACCAGGCGCCACACGGCGCCGCTGAAGCAGTCTCCCCGCCCGAGGCGCCGCTACCCGTGCAGCCGGTGCAGCAGCAGGCCGCGGCCGGCCCGCCGCCGGCCCTGTCCGGCGGCCCTCTGCGGTTCTCAGACTTGTTTGCAGAGGCATGGCGCTGCTCGCCGGCGCTGCCCTCCTCCGAGGAGCAGCTCGCCCCCGGCTTCTGCCTGGCGGTTGGGCCGGGCCTGGTGCTGGTGGCCTCGGCGTCGCGCGAGACGGGGCAGGTGCAGGTGAGGCGGGGAGACTACGGGCCTCGGCACACATGTCGCCTGCTGTTGGCGACCTCCACAGAATTTGGCCAGCCCGCGATGCAGGGTGGGTCTCCCCTACGCTCTGTGCTTGTGGGGTGGGACCGCATGTGTGCAGGTGGTGGACAGCGAGGGGCTGCTGCCTGTCTGCGACTCTGTCGCTTTCCACCTGGTGCGGCTGGAGAGCGGGTGTGTGGAGGACAGGTGAGAGGGGAGGCGTGTGGGCACCCGCATGGACGGGCGGCCCAGTGCGAGACAGAGCCAGACCACTCAACACCTCCACCCAGCGCTGGTGTCGGCCTCCACCCCATGTCGGCGTTGCTCATTGCCCCCCTTGCTGCTGTTTTCAGGTTCACACTGCTGAATGACTATGTGGATCTGGCTGGCCATGGGGGGGCCTACCTGCAAGGGGACCTCCTGCTGATCCTGGCGGTGGGTTTAGTAGTGGTGCCCGCACATGGACGGCTGCTGCCGGTTGCCCCAGCTGACAGGCTGCGATGGTGCACGCCCAGGCCGCCCCGACCGTGCCCCTGCGCCCTCCGCCGCCGCGCCTGCCGCTGCCGCAGCTCACCAGCCAGCAGCTTCACCTGATGCGCATCAGTGCCGCCGGCCATTTTGTGCCGCTGCGCACGCTGGGCCAACACTGCCAGGAGGACGACGAAGCGGTTGTCCAGCGGCAGCAGGTGGGCCGTGGGGCGTCCTGCTGCTGGGACGAGGCAGCGCGGGAGGGCCATCATGTGCAGACGAGGATGGTTGGCTGAATGGTGTCGGCAGCGCCAGGTTTGGTGGGGCTGTGGGGCTGGGTGGCCCGGGCTGGGGGGGACAGTGTGGTGCAGAGCGAAGGTCGGTGTTTGAAGCCAAGCGCGCGTGGCTGCGCAGGAGACGGAGCGGAGGGTCCAGCAGCAGCTGCGCTTGGACAGGCAGCAACGGCAGCAGCAAGCAGCGGTGCAGCACGGCGTGCACGCGGTGCAGCACGGCGTGCACGCGCCGACGTCACTTCCGCAGCAGCAGCAGCAGCAGCCAGCAGGGCAGCCCGGCGGCTGGGGCCTCCCAGCCCCCGTGCCAGAGGCCCCGCCAGGCGACGCGGCGGGAGGCCACGCGGCGGCCGGCAGCGGCGCGCCCGCAGCCAGCCAGCTGCCAGAGGAGGGGAGCGACTGGGAGGGCGACGAAGGGGAGGAGGGCTCCATGATCACAGGCCTGAAGCAGCGCCTGCTGGCCCACCTCTTTCTCGAAGCGCGGCGCCAGTCTGCCGCGGTCGCCGGGCCCGGCCCCGGCAGCGCCGCTGCCGCCGTTGGCGCGCACGCCGGCTTTGCCGGCGCCTGCGCGGGCGCGGGCGCCGGCGGTGCGCTGTGCGCCGGCGGCAGCGGCGGCGGCGCCGATTCGCGCCGGCCACTCGACCGCTTCCACTATCACTTTGAGGCGCTGCAGGATCTGGTGATGGTGCGGGCGCAGCTGCTGGGCCCCGAACGCCTGCTGGTGCTGTGGGCGGCGCCCGACCTGCTGTCGCCGCTGGGGGCCGATGCCCACGGCACACCGCGCGGTCCCAGCGGCGGCACGCTGGGCGCGGGCGCGCCGCGCCCCTCGCACCACGCCGCGCAGGCGGCGCGGCGGCAGCAGGGGCAGGGCAGCCACCTGATGCTGTATGACATGCGCAGCGCTCAAGTGGAGGCAGTGTTTCCGGCGCAGTCGCCCGAGCTGCTCGAATGGTGGGCGGGCGGGCGGGTGGGTGCGGGTGGTGTTGAGGTTGGACGCTGACGCCAGCATGCAGGCGGCACTCCGGCGAGAGGGCGCTGCGAGCGCGCCGGCAGCAGCTGGCCTGCCGCCAGGGCCTGCATTCCTCGGCCCACGCGGCCGCACCTACCTCGCCGCTGTCTCGTTGCAGGTACCTGCAAGACCCTGGCGCCCTGCTGCCGCCGCCCGCCTGCGAGTGGGAGCGCGCCGCTCCGCCGCCGGCGCTGGCGGCGCCGGCGCGCGCCGCGCGCGCGCGCGACCCCATGGCGTTTGCGCGTGAGTGGCGTGCGCGCCTGGCGGACGAGCTTCCCGCGCCATGCCAGGAGCGGCAGGCCAGCCCATACGTCGACCCTGGGCTTTACCAGTTTTGGGAGCGACTCCAGGGCGCAGGTGGGCGGCAAGGCGGCCGGAAGGGGGGGGCCGCTGGGAAGCGTCGGGCGGCAGCCTGACTGGAGAGCAGTGCCTCTCGGCAGAACTGCAAGCAACGGTGTGGCCCGTGCCTTGTCCCCTTGCCTCGTTCCTGCGGCAGGGACCCTGCTCGCGGTGCCCCTGGGCCCTGACACCCCTGGCTGCACATGCAGGCGCCTGCCGGCCCCACCACCTGCCCCACCGGGCGCTCAAGTTCCTGGCGCGGTGCCAGCCGGAGCGGCTGCTCTTCAGGTTTGATCCCGAGCACTTGGCGCCCCCTGTGACAGGGGCGGCTGCAGGTGCGCGCTTGGGACGGGGGCGGGTAGCGTCGTCGTGCGCGGCGCCGCGTGGGTGCAGGCGCAGGCGCCCGAGCCGCGCGGCAGACGCGGCGGGAGGGCAAGGCCGAGGGACTATGCGCGCGCAAGCGCTGCACCGACGTCAGCGCGCCCCTGCTGCCTGGCTGCTTGCCGCAGGCCAGGAGGGAGGCGCCGGTGGCGGGGGACGGCCCGGCAGCGGCGGCGGCGGCCACCACCGCAGCGACCAGCACGTGGTGTACCACTTTCACCCCTGCCAGCCGTTTGTGCTGGTGGTAGTGCAGGAGGCGGCCTCGGGGCTGGCAGAGCGCATGACGGTCTACACCCGGCTTTGAGCTGCTTGGGAGGGGGCGGCGGGCGGGGAGAGGCACGACACGCCACGTGCCTGGCCAGCAGCGGAGGTTGAGCGAGCGTGTGGGCGAGCGAGCCTCCACTCCGGCGCAGCGGGGTGCAGCTGCCGCCGTCCTACCTGTCCGATCCGTTATGCTTTCCTCAGATGCTTTACTTCACCCTCATTTGATTGCTGCACCGAGCCTTTCAGCTTCCGGCTTTCAATTCAGCACTGCCTCTGTATCAATGCGCTTGTCAGTTGCCGCGAAGGAACATCCCACTGATATGCCCAAGTCCCAGCATGACGCGCTTCGACGAGGCCTCCCAGATCCCGCATTGTTTGCAGTGGCAGTAGTCGTCTCAGCTTCTCTCGACTCAGCTTCTCTCGACTGATCACTTGCGAGCTCGCCTGTTTGAACCTGCTGCCCTCTGCCCCATCCAAATTCAAAGTCCCTTAGCAAGTCCTCTCTCCTCATTCCGCAAAGCCAGATCGCGCAGCAGCGTCTCCAGAAACCGCAGTCAGGCATTGAACGAGCTGTCGCAATCGCTTAAGTCCTGCTCCACCTCCCGACCTGCTGCGCCTCCAAACTCGTGCACGCCAGCCGGCAGCGAGGCGCTGGGGTGGGCGCACATGGACCTCCTCTTGGAGGCGCTGGCGGCGGCCAAGGCTCAGCTCGGGGGCCGCCATGTGGGCATCGATGCCCTGCGAGCAATTGCACGCGACCTCGATGCCGCCCTGGACCCCATCCTTGCCAGCGGCAACCCACAGGAGCAGCAGGCGGCATACGAAGCCACACTGGGCACCGCGGGCGTGCGCCTGCCGCTGGGCAAGGACTACCAGACTCCGGCGCAGCGGGTGGCGGGTGCGACACACGCCTGCACTGCGCCCGTGCACCGTGCACCATCACCGCCCCCGAGGGACTTCTTGGCCCCTCCCTGGTGTTCACTCCCTCTGGCATATGGTCCGCAGACTGCTTTGGGCTGAGCAAGATGCTGAGGCAGCTCATCCTGGCCAGGAAGGATCGAGTGGGCGCCGCGCGCGCCGCGGCATTCCCCAAGGGCAAGCCTCCAGAAGAGACCCGCTGGGTGATCGACCTGAGCAAGCGCTCCATTGACTGCGACGACCCCTCGCTCAAGGTGGGGCGCCGGCATGCACACGCTCACATTGGCGCGCGGGGACGATGCGCTTGCGCTCGGCACCGTCGGGATGGTCGAGCTGCCTTGGTCAAGGAGGCAGCCACCCACTGGCTCCCTGCTCCCCCGCTCAACTGTGCAGGCCGTCCTGCTGGGCAGGGAGCAGAGCATTGCCCTCCTGGACCTCGACGCGCGGGGGGCCAGGGCCGAGGAGTGCGTGCGGCAGGGCGAGGAAGCGGTGGCGCGGCTTGCGGCCGCGGGCGTGCCGGTCGGCACGCGCCGCGCTCGCGTCGGCAAGAGGCTCAAGCTGTTGGTCAGCAAGCAAGACGTCGAGTTTCAGCAGCAACTGGGGCGCTATCAAGCCTTCTGCAACGAGCTGGCGTTTTGCCACCACGCGGAGGCGGCCCTGGTGGCGCGGCAAGCGGTGGTCGACGACAGAGTGGCAAACGCCGAGGCGGTGGCGGCGGCGGCGGCAGCCGCCGAGGAGGCGGCGGCAGCCAACAAGGCAGCGCTGCCCGTAGCAAGCTGCATGCCGCCCAGAGCGATGGGTGCCCAGGCTAGCAGCCAGCTGCAGAACGAGCTCGTGGCGGTGGACGCTTCGCTGCTCCAGCTTGGCGGTGGCGCAGCAACACTGCAGCCGGGCGACCAGCAAGCGGCTGCGGCAGGGGCTGACGGGCAGAAGCGGCGAGTGCTGGGCGCCGCCGCGCCGGCCGTACCAGAGGCGCCCGGCAAGCCGGCCGTTGCAGGCTTGGCTGTGCCAGCACGGGCCAGCCCCAAGCAGCCGCATGATGCACCAGCTGGCCTGGCGGCAGCAGCCGTTGATGCCGTCAGGTACAGACACCGCCGCACCCTAGCCATGGACTTGGACCACGACTGCATGGGCAGTGCAGCAAGGGGCAGCCAGGGTGGACCTGGTGCAGCCACGGCGCAGCACGTGGCGGCCGCAGCGCCGCAGCAGCCCAGCAATGCGGCCGAACACAGCCCTAACCACGTCGCGATGGCGGCCTCTGGTGGCACTGCCAGCGCCAAGCGGGCGGCGCAGGCCGCAGCCGAAGCGGCGCTGGCCAAGCGACACAGGGCGGAGCATGAGCTGGAGGTGGCACAGAGCGCAGCAGTGGCGGCCCCAATGGAAGTGGAGCAGGGAGGCGCAGGTGTGCCCATGTCGCCAGCAATGCTCGCAGCGCTGCGGATGGGCAGTGCAGCCACCCCTCCTGCGCCCAGCTCGGCTGCAGTGCAGCCGGCAGCAGCTGCCACAGGCGTGGGCAGCGCCAGCC
This sequence comes from Chlorella sp. A99, assembly GCA_003063905.1. Classification (NCBI taxonomy): domain Eukaryota; kingdom Viridiplantae; phylum Chlorophyta; class Trebouxiophyceae; order Chlorellales; family Chlorellaceae; genus Chlorella; species Chlorella sp. A99. Next base: position 514,999 of record PCFQ01000004.1, on the reverse strand, counting down.
AGCAGCCGGTGGCTGCGCCCGGCAGCTCAAGCTGGCGCCTGCCCATTACGCCTGGCCGCGCGCTGCTTCAGACCACGCTGACCGGCAGGGTCGCAGCGCAGACCAGCGGGCGGCGCCGGTCCACCGCTAGCAAGCAGCCGCGCCAGAGCAAGCTGCAGCGCGATGTTGCGCGGGTGATTCGTATGCTGGACAGCGGGGAGGAGGTCGCCAGCGCTGAGGACTGTGCGCTGGCGGACCATGTGGCTGCTGCCCGAAGGTGGTTGCAGAGCCTGAAAGCCGCAAACACGGGCGCAGCAGCAGGCGAGAGCGGCGGGCCCAGCCCAGCGCCACGGCGGCTGCAGTTTGTGCAGTAGGTGGTCGCGCAGCAGGGGTGAACGGACGCCTTGGCGTGCGACTCAGGTGCCGGGGACTCTGGCCGCCGCACAACTGCCCTGACTGCCACCCGCCCCTCCATTATCGCATTCTCGCGCTCTGCTCCGATCTCTTGTCACAACACAGCCGGCAGAATGGCTGCCTCCCGCGTCCTCGCCTCCACTCCCCTGACTGCTGTTCTGGAGCCTGGCACGAGCCTGGCCACGCTTCATGAGAGCGACAACCTCGGAAAAGCAACGCACACTCTGGCAGCCGGCAACCTCCTCTCCCTGCCCGTTTTCGACAGCCGCGGCGAGTATGCCGGTGAGGTGCAGTGTGTGGACTGCGTGGGAGCGATCGCAGAGAGTTTGTTCGTTCGCGATGGCGGCGTCGATGCCTTGACTTTTGGAAGCGGCAGCAGCTGCCAGCCAGATTGCAAGCCAGGCATCTATATCATGGCCGGCAGGGCGCGCGATCTCGCCCCTCCCCGCCTTTTCGTCTCCCGCCTCGCCCCGCTTCCCCTCCTAACCCCGCGCCGCTGCCCGCGCGCACGCGCAGGCTGCTTCTCGGTGAACGACCTGCTCACCAGCCTGGTGGAGGCGGCCAAGGCCAAGGACCCGCACTTCATCGAGAGCGGCTCTCTCACCGCCGCCGACCTCAAGGCCATTGGCCACTCCCTCGCGGCCAAGAAGGTCGGCGAGCTCGAGCACAGCGGCAGCCTGTGGATGGTGGGCGCAGGCCTTCAGAGCTCCGTGCTGGACATCGTCACCGAGGCCTTCTCCATCAAGGCGCGGCAGCGGGGCGGGGCGGAGCTGGTGCAGGGGGCGGGGCGGGGCGGAGCTGGCGCAGGGCGGCGATAGAAGCGAAAAGAGAGAGGCGAAGGGGGAGAGGTGAACCCGGCGAGGCACGCGCCGGCTGGAAGTGTGAGGAGTGCGCAGATGCGGAGCGTCGTGGGAAGTGATGGTGCGCACCTTGTGCTGCCGGCCGCAGGACCCCCACCACGTGCATCACCGCGTGTACATCGCCGCGCCGCGCGATGCGGAGGGCCACACCGCCGCGGCGGGCGCGACGACCGTCGTGTCGGGCAAGGGCAGCGGCATGCGCGTGCGCCACGTGCTCACGCACACCGACGTGGTGCGCCTGCTGTTTGAGCGCCGCGCGGAGCTGGGCGAGCTGCTGGGCAAGACGGTGGAGCAGCTGGAGCTGGATGCGGTGAGCGAAGCTGGGTGTGGGGGTGCGATGAGCAGGGGCGTGCGTGGCCCTCCGCTGTCACTCGCTGTCACCACTCTCCGCCCGTGCTGCCGACCGCCCCCGCCTGCCCACGCTCTGCAGGGCGCCGTGTTTTGCGTGCCCGCCTCCACGCCCGCGCTCGTGGCCTTTGGCAAGCTGGCCGCCGACCAGAAGAGCAGCTTGGGCCTGGTGGACGCGGGTGAGGAGGGAAGGGCTGTGGCGAGGGGGGGCGTGCAAATGGCGAGGGGAAGGGGCGTGAGGCGCACTGCCCACATGCCCCCGCTTGCCTCGCCGCTACCTGCGCGCTTTCTGCCCGCATGACAGCGGCTGCATGCAGCGCCGCCGCCAACGCAATTGCTGATCGCGTCGCCCGCCGCCGCCTGCGCGTCTGATGCGCCGGCGCCTGTGCTCACTCCCTCGCCGCGCCTGCCCCGGCGCGCCCGCCCGCAGCCGGCGCGCTGGTGGGCAACCTCTCGGTGTCCGACCTGCGCGGCCTGAGTGGAGACGACTTCGACAAGCTGCTGCTCCCGGCGACCGAGTACCTGGCGTCCCGCGCCGGCGCCGCGCCCGTGCAGGCGCGCGAGACGGACGAGCGGGCGGGTGGAAGGAACGGGGGGGGGGAGGGGGGAACGGCGCCTGCGGGGCGGGGACGGCGGGCGCTGCGGGCGTGAGGTTGAGGGCGTGAAGTGCGCCTTTCACTTGCTGTGCCGGCTCATTCTACAACTGCAGAAGATGGCGTGCGTGTCGACCAGCAGCACGCTGGAGCAGGTGCTGGAGACCCTGGTCACGTGAGCTCAGCCTCATCTGTGGCGCAACCGTGCGCCGCGTGCGCTCGCGCCCCCGCGCCTGCCTCGCCCCCGCGTTTGCGCGCCAACCCAGCCGCTCGCGCTGCCCTGCTTCCCCTCGCAGCCGCCGCATCCACCGCGTGTACGTGACCGGCGAGGGGAATGTTCCCGTCTCCATCATCACCCTCACCGACATCCTGCGCCTTGCGACCCGCGCCTGAGCGACCTTCCGCCGTGCCGGCGGGCACGGTTGCGCTGGCGCCTCCTTGCGCGCTGTCCTGATGTGGCAGGCCTGCCTTTCAGCCATGGATACACGGCCTCGCAATATGTACGCCTCCAACGCCCCCGGACCCCAAGAATGCAGCATGCCCCAAGAAGGAACCTGCCTCCCCCTGCACTGCCGCTCTCAGCACTGGGCACTGTGTCGTCTTCTTTTGATGACATCTCCCACAATTCTTTCACCCGTCTAGGTGTCACGTGTAATAGCGTGCCCTCCCACGCCCGTCTGATTGCCGACCTGCTGGCAGCAGAGGAGGAGGAGGGCGCTGTGCCAGACTGTCACCAAGTGGCGTGCTCGTTGCTCGCCGACCTGGCCGCCAGCCGGCCGCTTGGGAAGCGCCGCCCACCCCATGCCCCGGCATGGCGCGTGCTCTGCCGGCCGCGCTGGTGCGCTCGCTGGCCGAGGCAGTGCAGCTGGTGGCGCACTATGCTGGGTGCAGCGCGTGGCCGCTTGCGCTCGCTGGCCCTCAGCCTGGTGCGGCTGCAGCTGCGTCTGCGCCTGGAGCCTCCCGAAAGCGTAGTGCGCCGCATTCTGGCGCCGGCCCCGCTGGAGGAGGAGCGGCAGCAGCAGAGGAGTATGAATTGGCGTTGCACGGAGGGAGAGGACATTGGGGTAGCAGGCACGGGCGCATAGCTCGATGCATGTTGCCAGTATTGCTGCTGGCAGTCTGTGCCTCACTTGCAACAGCTGGGGTTTATCGCAGAACAATATCACGCCAGCAATTTGGCTGCAGGGGCGGGGACGCCGGAGTGATGTGACATGCAAAAGACCGCCCGCCGCCGCCAGTCGCGCCCCAACCCCGTCCCCGCCCTCGCCCCGCCGCCAACTTCCAACCTATCGGCCAACCTCTCAGTGTCGTGTTTCTCTCAAAGTCGATTTCCTGGCTTTGTGCCTGCGTGCAGCGACGTAACGAGCCCTGTGCAGCCTCTCGAGACAAGTTTGCCTTCGCCGCGCCTTGCCTGACCTGCGAGGTCGCAGGGAGCTCAGCAAGCCTCAGAGAACGCCCCCGCACGTCCTTGTCAGGCGCACTCACCTCCCTCACGCCCCGCCCGACCGCCAACCGCCATTCCCGTGCTCGCTCTGGTTCTGCCGGCACTTGCCCCTCTCCAACTGTCTCACCGAGCCGCCGCCAGACTAGCTAGCCCAATGGCGGAAGGCATTCCCGCCCGGCAGCTGTTCATCGGCGGTGTGTGGAGGGCACCCGCCCGTGGCGCTCGGCTGCCGGTCATCAACCCGGCGACAGAGCAGGCCGTCGGCACAATCCCTGCGGGCACGGCAGAGGACGTGGAGGCGGCCGTGGCCGCGGCCCAGGAGTGTGTGCGCGGCGGCTGGGGGCGGACGAGCGGCAGGGAGCGGGCGGCGCTCCTGCGCGCGATGGCCGACAAGGTGGGCGGGTGGGCAGGAGAGGGGGCGAGGGGGCGAGGGGGTGACCCGAGCGAGCCGGTGTCACGGCTCAGTTGGGAGGAAGTTAGCTCGGCAGCTCGACTGCCTTTGCGTTATTCACGCCAGGTGCTCGACCCCCGCGCAGCTCGCGCCTGCACCCGCCCCACCACAGGTCAAGGAGCGCAAGGAGGTCCTGGCGCGGCTCGAGAGCACCAACATGGGCAAGCCGATCGCAGAGGTGCGCGGGGTTGAGCATGCGCGCTATTGGGATCGGGCACTAGCAATTGGCACGGTTGCTGCCAGACCGTCCGCCAGCCCTCGCCTGCCCTTCCCGGGCTGTGCTCGGCCAGTCCTGCTGCGCCTGTGCACCCTCTGTGCCTCGTGCCCCTGCAGGCACAGTGGGACATGGACGACGTGGCAGGGTGCTTTGAGTACTATGCCGGCCTGGCGGAGGAGCTGGACGCGCGGCAGGTGGGCTGGGGCACTGGCGCACTCTGTGCCACCTAGGGCAGGGCCCTTTTTCATTCTCTGAGGGGGCGGCGGGCCGCCCACCTGCGCGCGCCATGCGGCGCCCCCGCCCCGCCCCGCCGCGCGCCCGCCCGCGCCGCAGGGTGAGGCGGTGGCGCTGCCAATGGAGGAGTTCCGCTGCGCGCTGCGGCGCGAGCCGCTGGGGGTGGTGGGCCTCATCAGCTCCTTCAACTACCCCCTGCTCCTGGTGAGGCGGCCGCTGCGCTCCTGTTCAGAGCCTGGGCGCGCGTGTAAAGGGTGGCGTGCTGGGCTGTGAGCAGGCGCCGCCCGCTGCCCCGCTCGCCGTGAAGCGTCCAGGCGCTGCTCCTCGCCCACGCACGCACTGCCGCGCCCGGCCCCCTCCCCTCTTCCTCTGAACCCCCCCTGCCTACCCCGCAGATGACCTGGAAGGTCGCGCCGGCCCTGGCGGCCGGCAATGCATGCGTGATCAAGCCTTCCGAGGTCGCCAGCCTCACGGCGCTGGAGCTGGGCGCGATTGCGCAGGAGGTGGGCGCGGGAGGAGCGCGGGGCTGGCAGACACGACCGCGGCAGGGAGGGGCATGGGGCGAGCACACACGGTTGCGCCAGCTGGAGGGGTGCGGGTGGGCGGGCAGCGGGGCTGGCAAGGCGTGCACCGCAGCTGTGGGGTCAACGCAGCCTGCGTGCCGCGCACCGCGCAGGTGGGCCTGCCGGCGGGGGCGCTCAATGTTGTCACCGGCACCGGCGCCTACGTCGGCGCCCCCCTCAGGTGCTGCCGCTGGTGCGAGCACGGCAGGCGCATGAGACCTAGCGCGCTGGGGTGCGCAGGGGGCTTGCATGCTGCTTGTGGTCACGTGGCTCTCACTCATTTGCTCCCCACCGCCGCCATCATAGCGCGCACCCCGCACTCGCCAAGGTGGCGTTCACCGGCAGCACTGCCACGGGCCGCCGGGTCTATGCTGGTGCGCGCCGCAGGGGAGGGCCACCGCATGATGGGCAGCCAGCCGCTGAGGAGCCAGACAGCCTCGCAAGTGCTTGCTGCATGTGGGGGCCCAGTCATCTGCAGCTCCTGAGCATGCATGGTCACTTGCAGCCATGCCTGTCATCCCAAACGCCTCACCCGCCGGCCCCTCCTGCTTGCCACCCCACCCCCACCCCGCAGCCGCCGCCAGCAACCTGCGCCCCGCGACGATGGAGCTGGGGGGCAAGTCCTCGCTGATAGTGTTTGAGGATGCGGAGGTGGACAAGGCGGTGGAGTGGGCGATGTTTGGCTGCTTCTGGTGAGGCAGGTGTTGCACACAGAGGTGGCGGGCGCTCGGGACCTGGGCAGCGTGGCGTGCCCCGCAGCGCGCCGCTCTGCACCCTGCCGATCGCGAAGCACTGCCCTCCGTGCCATGCAGGACCAACGGGCAGATATGCAGCAGCACGTCGCGGCTGCTGGTGCACGAGAGCATCGCGCCCGCGTTTTGTGCGCAGCTCAAGCGGCGGGCGGAGAGCATCAAGGTGGGTGGGCGGTGCCCGGTTCAGTTGGGTGTAGGGCAGGGTGCCACTTGCCGCGGCAACCCAGTTGATCAATTGTGCCATCTCCCCTTCCCTTGCATGCCCCTCACTAACCCCAGGTCTGTGACCCACTGGTGGAAGACTGCCGCCTGGGGCCGCTGGTGTCGGAGGCTCAGTACCAGAAGGTGTGAGAGGGGCAGGGCAATGTGCGGTCGGAGGCAAGAGGCGGCACAGTCAGAGGCTCATTGCACAGAATGCCGCACGGCCAGCAAGCAGCCCTCACCACCAGCTGCTCGCTCCACTCAAAGTAACATGCACACCCCTCCATTGCAGGTGTTGGCCTTTGTGGAGAGCGGAAAGGCGGAAGGCGCGTTGCTGCTGACTGGCGGGCGGCGCCCGCCGCGCCTGCCCCGCGGCTATTTCCTGGAGGCAAGAGTCCAAACACCTTCCAGTCCAGTACAATCAGTGCAAACATGTGCCTCAGACTGCGCCTTGTGCCGCTCCCTGGGTGGGCCGCTGCACGGCGCTGCCGCCGGCCTTGGGGCGGGCTGGCACGTGTCCTGAGATCCCGCGTGTTTCGCCCCTTCCTGTAGCCGACTGTGTTTACAGACGTAACGCCATCCATGCGGATCTGGAACGAGGTGAGCTGTCCACTGCCACTGTGCAGGGTGCACGCAGCGCGCGGGCGAGGCCTGGGTGCGGCGCCGCCGGGAGCCCGGGCATTTTTGCCACCGCCCGCCTGGCGTCGGCGGGCGGCGGGCGGGCGGGCAGGCCGCCCCCCTCGGCCCCACGCGCCTCTGGGCCCTTCCCCCCTTGCTTGCCACAAAAAAAGGAGATATTTGGCCCAGTGCTCTCGGTAGCGACCTTCTCTTCGGAGGCCGAGGCGGTGGCGCGCGCCAACGACACGCGCTACGGTCTGGGCGCGGCGGTGATCGGCGCCGACGTGGCGCGCTGCGCGCGCGTGGCGGCGGCGCTCGAGGCGGGCATCGTCTGGGTCAACTGCAGCCAGCCCTGCTTCTGTCAGGCGCCCTGGGGCGGCACCAAGGACTCGGGCTTTGGCCGTGAGCTGGGGCCGTTTGGCCTGGAGGCCTTCCTCTCTGTCAAGCAGGCGAGCAGCAGCAGCTGCCCTGGCAGGGAGGGATGTCGACGGAAGGTGGCGCTGGCCAGTGGCACTGACGGGATGCCGCCCGCTGATCAATTGGTCGATGGGTGGGGGTGCGGGACGCTGCGCGGCACAAGGGGCTCTCGCCGGACCCTCCCGCTCGATGGCACTCCAAGCGAAGCTGAATGTGCTCTGCTCTCATTCCTCCCCAGGTCACGACCTACGTCAGCGAGAAGAAGTGGGACTGGTACCCCGAGCGCAGCCCCTCGCCCCGGCTGTGAGCGCGCGGGTGGCCTGTGGCGCAGCGGCGTGGATGGCGTGACGAAGCGCGGGTGCGAACTGTGCCTGTGCGCCAGTAGGGACTGGCGGCTGAGGCTCTTCATGCACTTACCACCCAATCGCCAAGGCAGCTCGGCTGTCTTTCAACCTTAGGAAACAGTGTGCCTGTGTGTGCCTGTCTGTGTTCGTGTGTGTGCCAGGAACCGCCCTTGTACCAAGCTGTCTTGTAATCTGTAACCAATACCAAGCTGTCTTTTAAGTATGTAACTGCATCTTTCAAGCCACCCACTGCCGGCACCTGATTTGGGACGGCGGCGGCAGCCTGCAGGCTCGCAGACCGGCCTGCAGGCCGCTTCTCCCCAACTTGGTTGAACTCCACGCCAGCTGGGTGGCACATCCCAGCTGGTGGCTCACACCCCCCCACACACACACACGTTGTGTGGATGCCTCGCCTGCCACAAATGAGCTTCTGCTGGCTGCCGCGCCAGGGTCAGAGCAAGCGGTGACCCACTACGGCTGCTCTGCACTTCAACGTGCAGCCACAAGAGGCAACATCTTGGCTGCCCGCGCTCGGCAGCCAATGCGCCGGCTGAGCTGATGGCAACCTTCTTGCAGCAGGAGAGGACGCGTATGCTGGCCCGGCATGCCACCACGTGGTGCGCACGCTGCTCACCGACCTGGCTGCCGGCCGCGCCCTGTCGCCCGCCGACTGGGCGGCGCTGCCCTCCCCGTGCCCGGGCCTGACGCGCGCCCTGCTGGCCACGCTGGCGTGCTCCCCCGCCGAAGCAACGCAGCTGGTGGCACACCTGCCGGCAGAGCAGCGCGGGCGCTTGCGTGCACTGGCACTGAGCCTGGCGCATCTGCAGCGGCGGCTCAACTTGGCTGGAGCTGCCCAAGGGTGTCGTGCGCCGCATCCTGGCGCCGGCGCTGCTGGAGGTATGAGGCAGCAAATCCGATTGTGTTGGGCAACAGCATCACTGCTTTGAGTGGGTGGAATGTGCAATTTCAAAGACTGTTCTGTTTAGCCACCATTGGAGTAGGTGGCATTGCGTTCCCTGCTCTGTGTGTGTTAGCCACAGCTTCTTCACATACTGACTGTTGACAAAAATGCTGCCGATGCGCTGCAACTCTCACTTCCCTGCTGCCTTTCCTCCTGCTGCCGCTGGCTGCTGCGCAGGAGCTGCCTGCGTGGCCTCTGCAGCAGGCGGCGCCGCCGCCGCTGCTGCCGCTGCAGGGACCGTGGGCGCTGCCTTTCCAGCGTTCCCAGCCCTGGGCACCGCGGCCGCGGGTGTCGCTGTGGTGCCGGCGGCCGCCGCGGCCGCCTGCTTCCTTGCCTCCTGCTTGACAAACCACTCGCTGCTCTCGTCCTTAGCGATCGACTCTGCCAGCTTTTGTTGCGCAAGCTCGTCCACGCGTGACAGCTCCCTGGAACACCATGGCAAGGGGCAGTCGTACCAAGGAGCACACGCGGGCCAGCGTGCAGTCTCAGTTGTGGTGCAGCACTGGGCCTGGGCCCGAGTCGGCGCGCGGCACCCAGGCACGATGGAGCCGTGGCATCTGGCCTCGGCGCCACCTGGCGCCACCTGCCCGGCCTGCCCCTCGCCTGAAGGCCTCGTCGCCAACAAAGCACACCTCGTGGCCATCGCTGTCCGCCAGGATCACAACCTGGCAGAGCAGCAGCAAGGGAGGAGGGGAAAGGAAGGAGTTGAAAGCAGGAGGCGGGAGCGGGAGCAGCAACAGAGCCGGGGCGAGGAGGTATGCAAGCGATCACATGCGTGGCGTGCATGCGCCCAGGCACCCAGTCGCCCCAGCACGCCAACCGGCAGTCGTGCAGCGCGCAAGCAGCGGCACGGGGGGCAGGCACCTGAACGGTCGCCTTGCCGGGGGTGTCCAGGCTGAGCAGAGGCGTGACCACTGATCCCGCGTTGCTGGCGGCAACCTCCTCCTGCACACACGCATGCGCACGCACGCACGCCGATGGCGCGCCGGCCCTGAGTGCCTGCCACGAGCGCAAGTGTGGGCTGCACACGCCGGCGCCGCACGTGGCGACAGATGCTTGTCCGGCGGCGCGGCGCCCGCACCCACCTGCAGGCCGGCCAGCTGCTCAGCGGGGCAGCTGAACGCGATGCGGCCATAGCCGGTGCCGCGGCTCAGCGCCTGGCCGAGCGGAAGCTGCGTCAGCCGCAGCGTGGCAGCGCTGGGCCCCGTTGTGCAGACAATGTAGTCTGCGCCGCGGTCGACCTGGAGCGGAGAAGGCAGCACAGAGGGGAGAGGGGAAAAGGGTCGGCATCAAACACAACTTGCATGAAGATGGTACTGGGAGGCATGCTGGGAGGGGCGCTTAGAGGTGGGCCAGGCGGGCGCCGTCATGGCGCGCCGCCGCGACCCGCTGCGCACGTGCATCCGTCGACTCTAGCATCTAGCATCACGCGTGGTGCGCACCTCCAGGAAGCCCAGGGTGTCGATCCAGAAGGCCTCGGCCCTGGCCAGGCTCGACACGTTGAGCGCGAGCGAGGCGATGGGGCCGACGTCGGGGTTGGGGTCGTCGTTGACCTGGCAGGGCAAACACGGGAGGTGTGAGGGGTGGACGTGAAATTTGCGAGGGAGGGCAAGGTGGGAAAGTTGAGGGAGAGGAAGGCAGGAGGTGCGAGGGCAGAGAAGGGCAGCGGGGCACCGAGCGCCAGGCAAGGGCGAGGCTGCCGCGCGCTTGCACCAGCGCGCACCACGCGGAACGTCCAGCCCTCGGGCGCCTTGACCTCCCGCAGGTGCAGCTCCACATCGTGGCCCAGCTCCTGTAGCAGGGGGAGGGGTGAGGGCGGGGCGAGGTGGCGGTGTGCAGTCGGCGCCCCCACAGTGAGCCGACGGCGCGGGGGCGTGCGCCCCTGCCCCCAAGCATCTCCCTCCCGCTTGGAGGCGAACCCCACCTTGTCCATCAGCGTCTTGAAGACGCTGCGGCTCTTGATCTTGATGTACTGCAGGTCGTTGCTCGGCTGGTAGTGCCGCACCGTGTAGTTGTCTGCGGCGGCACGGAAGCGACGCAGGGCGAGCGGGGCACGCTTGATACTGGAGGCTATGCACAGCACATTGCAACACAGTCCAACCCAGCACAGCGACGCAGCCACCCGCGCACATGTGAGCTCCAGCACGCAGTTATGGTCTTCATCGCCATAGCCCAGCATCGTCTGCACAAAAGACGAATAGATGAGGGCGGTGGAAGAGCCGGATGCGCTCGGCCATGCGCAACAATGCCCAGGTACTGCAGAGGCATCAGCGATGCACGCCTCGTCCCGTCTCCCCGCCCAGCTCGCCTTGGACCAGCGGCCGTCGTAGGGGCCGTTGCAGGCGGCCGCGCAGCCCTCGGCAAACTCCTCATGCCTGAGCGCATGCATGCCCAGCGTGCTGTGCAGAAAGTCGACTGCCGAGGTGCGGTCGGCAGTCTTGAACACCCAGTGCAGCGTGCGCACGTGGGTGGGCGCCATTGTGGGGGAGGGTGAAGCACTGGGCTGCGAGCAGGGGGTGCAGGGGCATCGTGGCACAGCGAGGAGGCGAGAAGGCGGGGGCAGGGGAGCCTGCGCCTGTCAGCAGGCACCCGCACCTGTGTTCTGCGGTCTTGATCGGTGCTTGGATGTTCGATCGAGGCACGGCGGCTGTTGCGGAGAGCGCTTGGCGCCGAAACGCTCCGCCGTGACTGGCAGGAGTTTCGGCTTGCGTCGAGAACGCTGGAAATGCCTGTGGCGATTGTCCACAAGCAATACAACCACGCTGGGGGACTTTGATCGCTCCTGGAGGACTTCTTGCCACCTCACTCTTCCGGCTCTGGAGCTCATTTCCCACTTGATCAACCTATACAGATCGCACATCGATTCGTCGTTCACTGCCGCGGTCACATATGCGCTCCCTCGCCCCTCAGTTCGCTACCACAAGAGCGCTCTACCTGCCAGCACATAGGCAGGCAGTTGCAGGGCCGAGTGGCGCACGCCTGGGAAGCCGCGTGGCCGTGGCAATGGCCGGCCCACCCACCGCCGCATCCGCCGCCGCTTCCGGCACCTCTGCCGCCGCACCCTCTGCCGCTGCGCCCTCCCCGCCGCTGCCGGTCGACCCCGCCACCGTGGACGTCAATGCGGCGGCGCGCAAGTTCGGGTGAGCTGGCTGGAGTGCGGCGCGTGCAGTGCGGGTGCTGGTGCTGGGGCGTGATGCGATCAGAGGCCTCGGCTCAGTCATGCGTGCCCCCTGCAGCTGGGACCTGGAGGAGCGCCCAGACTACTCTGGCGACCGGCAGGTGGGGAAGCAGCCTCATGGGTGCAGCGTCCGATGGACATGCTCAGGGCACCACACGGGCGCGACACACACCAGAGCCACATGCCATGCCATGCCAATGCGCCCGTTGCGTGTTGCTTGTACAAGCAGGTGATGGAGGTGCCGCTGCGCGTGATCCATCGGCCGCTGCCGCGGGCCAACAACCCGGAAAAGGTGGCGGCGCTGATGCGCAGCATTCAAGAGATTGGGCAGCAGGTGTGTGTTGTGTGGGAGATCAAGCATGCATGTGTGCAGTGTAGCAGGGGGAAGAGGAAACAGCACTCTGACTCGCCTGGAGATGGGCTGGTGACTATCATGGCGGTGGGAGTGCGGTCGCTGCCTCTGACAGCCCACCCCTCTCCTGCCTTCCCCCTCACATGCTACGCACGCCAACAGGAGCCGATTGACGTGCTGGAAGTGGATGGGCAGATATATGGCTTCTCGGGGTGCCACCGCTTCGAGGCACACCAGCGGCTGGGGCGCGAGACCATCCTCTGCCGTGTGCGCCGTGCCAACCACCAGGTCCTGAAAGTCCACATGATGTGAGCATGCATGGCACACTCAAGTGTGAACACATGCTGCGCATGCGCTAGGGCCTGGCACAGCCTGCCCCGCTCGGCCGCTCGCCTGCCTCCTCTGATTCTACCCTCCTGCTGTCTGTGCTCAGTTCTCGGTTCTCAGCTCTCTGTTTGAACTGATCCTGAAGTGACCTATGTAAGGTACGCGAACGCAATGCTCCAGAGTCTCAAACAGAGGGAGCACCCTAGCTGAGCAGCGCGGCAGGTGGCACATGCGGGCGCCTGAGCTTCCTCGACAGTCGCGGTTGCTTGTTATATAAGGCACATTGTGTCGCATACACCATCTGAAATTGCTGAACAGACCATAGGGCCTCCTCATTCATTGATTGTCTACGCAGCGGGCCGCACGAGCCGCAAGCAGGGTCCGAGCTGCAGGGTGGGGCAGGCGAGCCGCCTGCGCTCCCTCTGCCCGTCACTTCTGCCAGGGCAGCTTGATGCCCCAGAGCCCCTTCTCCTCGTCGTCGTCCTCCACCACTTGCGCTGCGCGGGCGGAACGGGGGAACAGGCGTGCAGCGCTAAAACAGCGCCGCGCGGGAGCTTGGGTGGCACGAGAGCTTGCGAGGTGGTGCGTGGATACCCTGTGCGCCAGACTATTCCGCCAGCCCCTGCGGCTGCCCCTGTGCCTGCCCCTGCGCCGCGCTACTCACTGAGGTCCACCACGCCCGACGTCTGTTTGAACGACGCGCCGCCGCCCATCTTGGACGCTCCGGTCGCATCATCCAGGCCGCCCTCGCCCTTGGGCCCGCCCTGCACGGGCGAGGGCGCGCTCCGTTGGCACGGGGCCGCGGCGCCCGGCGCGCGCTCCCTGCTCCGCGCGCGCCCGTCATCCGGTGCGCGGCTCCCGCGCGACGCCTGCACAACGCCTGTGCAGTGCCTGCGGCGCCCGCGTTCGTGCCTCCCTACCGTGCACCCAGCCTCTGCCCGCCCCGCGCGCCTCTCACCTCCAGGCAGGGCGCGCCGATCTGTCCGTCGCGGTACTCGTACATGATCATGCCGATCGGCTCGGTCAGCAGGTCTTGGACCTGCGGTTTACCGCGCGGGAGGAGGGAAGGGGGCGAATGGCCAGTGCCGGCAGGCCTCGACGCGCGCACGACAGCCTCACAATCGTGCACGCCCTGCCGCGAGGTGCGAGACGCGGGGCGCGCGCCGTGGTGCGGCACGTGGCATGGTGTACGAGACCGCGCTGTTGTGGTAATAAGAGTAGACAGTGGGAAGGCCCACCTCCTCCATAAACGCGCGGAACTTGGGGCTGGTGTTGTGCGCGGAGAGGTGGGAGGCGTGGTCGTACAGCTCGTAAAAGTGGACGAGGGTGGACTCGTAGTCGTCCTGGCGCGGACGGGCCCCAAGGCAGGGGAGCAGGGAAGCTGCTTGGCGAGGCAGGCAGCAGCTGCGCTGAACGGCCGCGTGCAGAGAGCTGCGGCCTACTGGCACTCGGCCGTGCTGCCGCGGCGCCCTGGCGTGCCATCAAGCGCCTCGAGTGCGCCACCGGCCCGCGCTCTCGCCCACCTGTGAAACTTCAAAGCTCTTAAGGCCGCTGCTGCGGTCCTTCATAACCTCCCGGCTCCACTCCACCAGCGGCGCTGCCAGCGCCAGCACCGCCTCTGCCTGCCCCTCCTTGCACCGCAGCGTCTTGTTGCACAGCACCTGGCGGCCCGAGGTGCGGCAACCGTTGGAATGAACGCGAACCGGGTGTGAATCACTGCCCCATTGCGCTGTGCCCCATCCCTCCAGCCCGCCACAGGCCTCCCGCCTGCCTCTCCCCGCGCGCTGCAGCACCTGCTTCGCCTTGACGACTTTCACCGCCATCGCGATGACCTCGAGCCTGGCGACTCGGCGCTGCTGCTGCTGGCTGCGGAAGGGTCTGCTGGGCAGCCGACACCTGCTGCGCGCTGCCTGCGCTCCCCCGCATCGCGCCAGCGGCGCGGGAGCTGCTGTTGTGCACGCCAGTGCCACCGCCTGCATGCCTGCGCTTCAAAACCCAGCGGATTGGCGAGTGGATGTGGTGGAGCGGGATTGCTCTGCAGTGATAGCCAAGGTCTCGGAGATTGCCAATTGCTTGAGGAGAAGCCGATGAGAGCCAGTTGGACTTCTGTTCTGGAGAGCGACAACTGGCATGGGGGCCAATCGCAGCTCTTCTGTAGTTTGACTACTAGTTATCCAGGTTCTTGAAGCTGATCACTGCACGCTTGCGCCTGAGCGCACCTCTCGGTTGGGTTTGTGAGGCGATGGCAGCCAGGCTGGCGCTTCTGAGGCGCGGTTTATCGCTTTCACGAACGGTAGCATCCGCAGGTGCAAACAAAAGCAAGGGAAGGCGCGGCGCACACAGGGTGGGCGGCATGCCGGGCGGCGAGCAGGGACGTCGGGCGGCAGGCGATGGCAGCACAGGGCGTCCCAACTTTCTTGTCCCCCTCATACCTGTTTGCAGGCGCGCTCACGAGCCAGCATGCGGCTCTGGGATCTGTGATCGCCTCGCAGGACAGCAGCGGCAGCAGCCAACAGGAGGGGTGGTGGCGCGCGGCAGGCAGCGCCCTGCTGGCAGCAGGCGCCGCGGTGGCTGCCGCTCCCGCTGCCGCGTGCGAGGCCCCGCAGCCTGCGCCGATTGCGGCGGACGCGAGCGGCGGGGGCGGGGCCTGGCTGCCGCGCTGGCTGTGGCCCGGCAACTGGTTTGGCCGCAGGCCGCCTGCGCCCAACCCCTATCTAGATGCGATGGCAGATGATCCGCGGGTGGCAGTCGTGATGTGCTACGCTCTGCCCTACCTTTCCCTGGCATTTGGATATGTGCCGGCTTACAAAGATATGGCGCGCGCGGCGGCCCTGGTGGCGCCGCACCTCCCAGAAATGGCCCCCTGGGAGGTGGCCGTGTTGTTGTGGGGAGCGGCGCGGCTCGGCTGGCAGCCCACGGCGGAGCAGGCGGTCGCGCTCCAGGCGCGTGCGGCGCAGCTGGCGGCGCGGCCGCCGGGGGTGCCGGGCGCGCTGACGGCGCAGGAGGCGGCAATGCTGGCGTGGGGGATGGCGGTGGAGCAGCTGCTGACGCCCGAGCTGTGGGCGGTGCTGGTGGGCTGCGTGGTGCGCAGCGGGCCGGCAGCCAGCATGGACGAGGTGACATGCGTGCACCTGTACCAGGCGAGCTGGGCGGGAGCCCGTGCTTGTGGTGGGACAGAGTCTGTCTAGGGGCGTTGCAGGTGTTGCGATTTCTTGCGTGACACTTTGCTGGCGAAGGCAGGCGTGACTGCTTGACCAGCCCGCTGCACTTCCAGGAAGAAGGGGACTGACTGCCGCCGGCCCCGGCAGTCGTGCAGGCAGCCATGTTTGCCGACCGCTCGGCCGTCGCCTCCCGGCTGCTGCCCGCCGCTGGCGGGGCAGGCCCCTCGGGTCCGCAGCTGCCGCGCATGCGCTCCGCAGCCGACGAGGTGCGATCTGCTTCCCTCTCAAGCCGCTGCGCCGCTGCACCAGGGCATCAGGTCGGCCGTTTGCAGCGCGCTGCGTGCCACCATGCCGCCGCAGGTGCGTGCGACGCTGGCTGCCGGCGGCTGTCCGCTGCCGCTCATCGAGCGGTGTGAGCGCACGTACAAGGAGGCCGCCAGCCAGCCTGGCTTTGATGGCCCGCTGATCGTGGAGCTGACGCTGCTGCGCACTTTGGTGAGGTCGTGCTGTTTCCGCCGGCACAAGCAGACCAGCCCGCCACCACGGCAGCGCCGGACCTCTTCCAAGCTCCCCGGGCTCCCCGGGCGGTGGATGCCCCAACTCCGGGCGGTGGATGCATCAACTCCATCCCCTGCTGCCCTCCCAAAGGCCAACCCCCGGCTCCCCGGCTCCCCTCCCCTCTGCCTGTCCTCCCCTCTCCTTTCCCTTTCTTTCCTCTTTCCCGACCGCAGGTCTCCATCTGGAAGGAGACGGCCGAAGACCCGGCCTACCGCGACGCTTTCCACGACCTCAAGCTCGTGGACCAGCAGCGCGCGCAGCAGCTGCTCGAGGTGGGCGCGGGCGGGAGGACGTGCTCAGACAGGGCGTGCCTGTGGCGTGAGCGGGCATTGGCGCGGCGGCCGGCGCCGGAGTGCATGGGCGCAGGGGTGCAGGGGTGTGCGAGGCAGGCCCCTGTAGCCCGCGGGTGCATGCGTGTGGCGTGCGGCCAGAGCCCGCGTAACTCGCGCCCCGAGGGTGCCCCGTGCCGCCGCGCCTACAACTGCGTGCAGGACCCTTATCTGCTGGCCAAGTTCAAGAGCGAGATTGCCGACCGCCGCGCACGCGCGAACGAGTTCATCCGCCAGCTCCAGGACGTCTCGCGCACGCTGGTGAGCGCACCCTGTGGCGTTGTACTTGGAGACAGAGGGGTTGGGTTTTGCTCTGGCCCTCTGCCAGCGCCAGTCTCGCGCGCGCTGGTGGGCCCGCAGGCCGCGGGTGCGCGCAGCTCGCTCCCATCTTGGCATCCCGGGAACAGAAGGCGGGGGTGGCCATCTAGGAGATGCCCAGGAGTCGCGCGGACCGAGGCTGCCGGGGATGCACGAGGAGGCGCCGGGCAGACCCAAGGGGCCCAACGCGCCTGCGGCCCGCTCTGGTTCCCCGCCGCCTGTGCGCGCATGCAGCGCGAGCTGGGGCTGTATCACGTGACCCAGGCGCCCGTGGAGGATGGGCTGGTGCACGGTGAGGGGGCGCGCGAGCCTGCGCGTGCCGACCGGGCTGATTGGCGTTCCGAGGGCCTCCAGGGTGGGGCGCGCGCCTGCGACGCCCCGCCGACCAAACCCCACACTCACCTGTGCGGCCCCCCTGTTTCCTTTCCAGTCGACATCGCCCTGCCTGACTATAAGATCGCGCTCTTCCTGGAGACCAGCGCCCCCGCCATTGCCTCCGGCGCCGGCGGCGACAGGGTGCCGGGCGCCCCTGGCCTCGGCCTGGGCGGCGCCGACGCGCTGGGCACCGCGCTCAGCGGCTATGCAGGTGGGGCACGGCGGGCTCGACATGCCCCCGTGCGGACTGCTCGTGCGTGACTATGGCGAGCCTGCAACCATGGCAAGCCTGGGCCCCGCGCACCTGATGTTTAATTGCCTATTGGTTCGTTTCCCTTGCGCCCTCTGATGCAGCTAACGAGACGCCGGGGACCAAGCGCGCCAAGCTGCGCCTGCTGGAGCAGCTCGGCTGGAAGGTGCTGCCGCTGCGCTGGATTGAGAGCTCGCGCGGCGGCGACGCCGCCAAGCGCCAGCTGCTCCTGCACCAGCTGGAGGCCGCCGGGAGGGAGCAGCTGATGCGGGGGCGCGTGAGCAGCATGCTGCACGGTGAGGAGCACCCGCGGTTGCCTTGGCAGGAGGGGTGCCATGCGGGTCGCGATCTGCCACGTGGTGATGTGTGGTGAAGCGTGCTGCCCAGAGCAAAGGCGCACATTTGCGACAGCCGCTGCCATTCGGGGCAGCACGCTCCCAGCGTGCAGCCCTTGAATTTGCCAAATTTGCCCATGCGCCGCAGGCGCGATGCGCGGCGCGGAGGAGAGCAAGCTGGGGCGGGAGCGCTATGGGGGCCGCGACTCTGCGGGGCACTACCTCACGCGGCAGCAGCCATGATAGAGAGAGCGGGCTCGGTGCATGTGCAATGGCAGCTGCGATGTGCTGCAAGCTGTGGCGAGCTGTGTGTGACACATGCTCGTATAGAGAGGTCTCCTTTGACTTGTTGATTTGACTCTTGTCTCTGAGTCCCTGAGTCCCTGAGTCTCTGAGCCCATGCCGCCGCCCGGTCCTGCTGCTCTGCCAGCTGCTGCTGCTGCTCCGCCCACTGTGCTGTCTCAGCTTCGCCATCCCTGTGAGTTCATTCCCACTCTGCCTGTGCACCATCCTGCCGCTCCGCCTCCAGCAGCGACACAGCCAGGATGCGGCGCACGATGTCCTCGGGCAACTCCAGGCACAGCCGCCGCTGCAGGCGCGCCAGGCTGAGCGCCAGCGCGCGCAGGCGGCCGACCGCCGCGGCCGGCAGGTGCGCTACCAGCTGTGCCGCCTCGTCCGGGGAGCGCGCCAGCACGGCCGGCAGGGCGCGCTCCAGGCCAGGGCACGGGGAGGGCAGCGCCACCCATTCGACAGGCGACAGCGGCCGGCTGGCGGCCAGGTCGGCGAGCAGTTTGTGCACCACCTCGTGGCACAATGCCGCTGCACCTGGGCCCTCCACTGCCGCCAGCAAGTCAGCAATCAGCTCAGCTGGTAATGCTGCCGAGCGCTCCATCAGCACTCGGCTGGAGGAGAGGTGGGCTTGAGAGGCTGCGAGGCGAAGTGCCGAGCTGCCGTTGGGGGTCAGCGCTCGCTCCGACCCTGACGCTGCCAGCAGCAGCTCAATCACGGCCGGGTTGTCTATTGACCAGGCTGCCACGTCCAGTGGAAGCGCCCCACCCTGGGTGGTTGCTGATGCTGCATCAGGCGCTGCCACCAGGAGCAGCTGGATTATAGCCGTATGACCTTCCCGAGCTGCCCCGTGCAGGGGCGTCCAGCCATCGTGGTCGGCTGCTGCTGCCGTTTCAGGCGCTGTAGCCAGGAGCAGCTGGACTGCAGCAGCATGGCCTTCTTGGGCTGCCAAGTGCAGCGGCGTGTTCCCGCTATGGTCAACTGTTGCAGCCGTTGCGGGCGCTGCTGCCAGGAGCAGCTGGACTGCAGCCGTGTGGCCATGTTTGGCTGCCGTGTGCAGCGGGAGCATGCCGTTCTGGTCGCCTGTTGCTGCCGTTTCAGGCGCTGCTGCCAGCAGGAGCTGCATGGCGGCCGTCTGGCCTTGCATAGCTGCAAGATGCAGTGGGCGCATGCCGCTCTGTTCAGCTGCTGTAGCCGTTTCAGGGGCCACCGCCAAGAGCAGCTGGACTGCAGCTGTGAGGCCTTGTCTGGCTGCCCAGTGCAACGGCAGCCAGCCATTGCAGTCGACGGCTGCAGCCGTTTCAAGAGCCGCAGTCAGGAGCTGCTGCATGGCAGCCACGTGGCCAGTTGCAGCTGCCATGTGCAGCGCCAGCATGCCGTTGTGGTCAGCTTCTGCTGCTGATTCAAGAGATGCGGCCAGGAGCAGCTGAATTGCTGCCGTATGGCCACCCACAGCTGCAAAATGCAGCGCCAGCCACCCGGCCTCCTCATTGGCTGCTAATGCTGCCGCGGGGTCGGTTACCAGCAGCCGCTGAATTGCGGTGGTGTCGCCCCGCTCAGCTGCCTCCTGCAGCTCACTTCGTGTAAACCTCATCCTGCGCCAGGGCACAGATTGGAACGGCACTGAGGCAACCCCTGCGGCCAAGCACTGGTGGGGCGAATGCACAGCGTGGCCGCCAGGCCGCCTCACTTGGCGTTCTCTGTCAATCCTGGGCCCGGCTCTCCGGCCTCCCCGCAACCTGCGCGGCTCGCTCCAACGCACGGTGGAACTGCAGATCGAGGCGCGGACCTTTGGATTCGAACACCTGAGCCAGAAACGGGGCAGCACGCGCTCGGCAATGGAGAGAGGTTCTGAGAGAGCGACGCCAGGGGCTGCCAGGGGTTGCTTTGGGCTGCCGGGGGTTCTTGAGGGCGAGGCCGTTCGCCGGGAGTGCGCAGCAGCGGGGCGCGGCGGCAGCGGACGTGCACTAGCGTGCCTCGGTGGCTCCTCCATCCTCAGAGCACCCCTTTCAGAGCTGTAGATCAACAGGTCAGTTGGGAGAGTGCTGAGGGGAGTTGAATCGGCCTGCTCGGGTGAAGACCAGCACGCACAGACTGGCCTCATGTCCTGTCCTCACTCTCAATGCCTGGCATGCATTCCAGCAGCAGCAGCGGCACATTGCGTGGACTCTAGCATGCAAGTTATTCATCCCAAGCCCCAGGCTGGCTTTCGCCGATCGATTCTACTACTGGTGGTCTTGTGCCTTCTCCTTGCTACCCACCGCCCCCGCGCGCTGCTCTGCCGCCTCCGCACGCTGCTCCGCCGTCTGCGCGCGCTGCTCCGCTGCCTGCTGCATGCGGCGTGCACCCTCTAGCGCTGCCTCACTGGCGCGCTGGCAGTCGGCCAGCGCTGCTGCCTCGGCAGCCACCGTCTGTCTAAGGCTGTCGCTTTCCTCCAGGCGCTGCCGCAGCTTGTGTGCCTCGGCTGCCAGCTGCGCTGCCGTATCCGCTTCCTTTCTTGAACGCTGTCTCGATTCCTCCAGCTCCCATGCCGCACTTTCCTCGGCGCGCCGCGCCCGCTCCTCTGCCGCTGACTGCCGCGCGCTCTCTTCACTTTCCCCGGACTTCCGCAGCGCCAACTCCTCGCCTCTCTCCCGTTCAGCTTCCAGCGGCGCCGCCGCCAGGATGCGGCGCACGACACCCTCGGGCAGCTCCAGCCGCAGCCGCCGCTGCAGGCGCGCCAGGTTGAGCGCCAGCGCGCGCAGGTGGCCGCGCGCCGCATCCGGCAGGTGCATCACCAGCAGCGCTGCCTCGGCAGCTGAGCGTGCCAGCATGGCGAGCAGGGCGCGCCCCAGACCGGGGCATGGGGTGGGCAGCGCCGCCCAATCGGCGGGCGACAGCAATTGCCTGTGGCCAGGTCGGTGAGCAGTGTGTGCACCACTTGGAGGCATTGAGGCACAGCTCGCTCGTCCTCTCCTGCTGCAAGAAGGTTGGCTATCAGCTCGGCCGGCGCTATGGCTGCCGAGCGCTCGAGCAGGACGCGAGCACCTGAGATGTGGCCTTTTGCGGCTCCAATGCGAAGGGCTGAACAGCCATGCACCAGCGCTTGAGCCGGCCCTGGCACTGCTGCCAGCAGGAGCCGAATCGGGGCGGGGTTGTCAGAGTGTGCGGCTGCACAGTGCAGTGGTAAGAAGCCGTCGATGTTGGCTGTTGTCGCTGTTTCAGGCGCTGCTGCAAGCAGCAGCTGAACTGCAGCAGCATGGCCTCGTCCAGCTGCAAAGCGCAAGGGCAGAAATCCTTGATGGTTGGTGATCAGGGCAGTCTCAGGCGATGCCACCAGGAGCCTGCTCCTGGTGGCATCGCCTGAGCTAAGAGTAGCTGTGTCGCTGGACTGTACCATCCATCTCTCTAAGCGCATGCATGAAGGGATGCCACCCACACCCAGTGTCGCCAGTGCTGACAGAGAACAGATGTCTGTTCCCTGTGCTGCTGGCAGAAACCAGCTGAGCAGAAACAATGGCAGTCCAAAGAGCAGGGGGTAGGCACGACAGACACGACAGGCACGAAATGCAGCTCACCAACACGCTCATGTGAAAAACAAATCGGAGCTCAAGTGAGTTGAGGACAGCCCTCCTCCACAAAATTGGTGGGTGCTGCAGCAGGTCTGCTGGGGGCGAGGCCCCCCTGGTGCACCACGTGGTGTGCCAGGGGTTCAGCGCCTGCTGGCGCGGCGGCTCAGAGGCTCACTTGGCTTCGGCCGTGGCGGCGGCCGTGCCACCCTTGGCAAATCCCTGCTGCCGCAGGCCGTCCTTGAACGCAGCCAGCACCAGCTCCACCGTGGCCGGCTTGGCGTTGGCTCCCATCACGCCCACACGCCACACCTGCGGCCGGCCGAGGGAGGGGCAGCCCCTTCGGCTGACGGCTCAAGGCCCGTGTCGCGTCGCGTGCAGGCCGCAGCGCAGCACCGCCCACGACCCGGGCGCCCGGGGGCACAGCAACCAGCACGCGCACGCAGACCGGCGCACACTAAAACAGCATGAATGACCGCACCTTGCCGACGGTGCCGCCAAGGCCGCCCGCAATCTCCACAGAGTACTTGTCCATCGCCAGCTTGCTGAGCGCCGCCCAATCGACGCCCGGGGGCACCTGCGGCGCAGCGGGAGCGCGCGGGCGTCGAGGCGCGGGCGAGCGCGGGCGGGCGCTGCGCCTGGCTGCCGCCTCCTGCGAAGCTGCGCGCCGCCGCCGCAGCAGCGCAGGCAGCAGTGCCACGCGCAGCGCCAGAGGGGGAAGCGCCAGGCGCTCTCGCTGCTTTGCGCTGGGCTCCTCGCCTTGATCGTGTTGACGGTGGCCAGCCGGTCCTCGGGGTGCTCCACAAACGGCTCCAGGCCCAGCGCGGTCAACCCCTCCCACAGCTGCAGGTGCAGCATGCAGGGTCAGGGGGCAACGGGTCAGCGCCAGGGGCCTTGGTTGGATACCGCGTGCCACCTGCCGCCAGCGCGGCGGCTGCCATACGTGCTTCCTGGGGGCCCCCACCTGGGCATGTGCAGCAGCGTGGCGTGTCCACATGTTGCTCAGGCCCTCCTCTGCGACGATGGCCAGCGCCTCGCGCATGGCGTACCACATGGAAACCATGCCGGTGTGATGGTACGAGCGGCTGCCGTACCAGCCTGCAGGGCAGGCGAGCAATGTGGGGCGGCAAAAGAGTTCCGAGTGCGACAGGGTTGGCTGACAGAGGCAGCGACCATGTGCGGCGCAACACAGACACGACAGCAGTGCATCCAGAATGCAGGTGCTCACCCCAGTAGTCGCCCACAAGGTTCTGCAGCGCAGCAGAAGGGGATGCGCAGGGCTTGCCGTCAGGTTCGCCCTTCGTGGGCGCGGCGGCAGCGCCCCCGGCTGCCCTTCTACATGCCGCCCCCCCACCAGCCGCCCTCCCCCAGCTGCAAGCTGGTCCAATTTGTCAAGTTACTTTTCCCTTCGTGTATCCCCTTCCTCACCAGGTCCAGGTAGTAGCTCCGAACCTTGGTCTTCCGGCTGTGGATCTTGGCCACCGCCCGCTCGCTGAACGTGACGGGCGAGCGCAGTGGAGGGGTGGTGAGATAGAGACGTGGGAGAGACGAAGGCTGCAGCAGCCACCATGACGCTCGCGCAAGCCGCTGCTGCGTGCCGGGAGGGCGCAGGCGCTGCCGCCGGCTGCCGGGCGCTGGCCGCTGCGCGCCGGTGAGGCAGGCGCCCACGACTGTTGCCTGACCTCCAAATCCCCACTTGGCACAGGCTCGGTGCTCGAGCCCCCCTGCCCTCCCCGCTTGCCCGCAGCTGCACCTGAACATGACGGGCGCGGCGCCGGGCGGGGCGGAGAGGCACTTCTGGCTGCCCGTGTAGACGGCGTCGATGCCCCACCTGCGCGCCAGCGCGGGCACAGGCACGTGGGCATTGGAATGGACGGGTGTGGGTGGGTGTTTAAGGTGGGGGTAGGGGCGGGCGGGCCATGCCTCTCTGCGCGCCTCGGAAAGGGCGGCGGTTTGAGTAACTTTGAGCTCTCAGCCCTGCCTACTTGTCGGCAAAGAGGGGCACGCCGCCCAGGCTGCAGACTGCATCCACCAGAAGCAGAGTGCCGGTGCGGCGGCAGAGGTCGCCGAGGCCGGCCAGGCTCTGGTGCGCGCCGGTCGACGACTCGCCCTGCGCCAGGGGGCGGGGGCGGACTGCTTTCCACAAGCGCTTTCCACGAGTGCCTTCCACACACACAAGTCCTCGACTGGACGCGGATACGCATCGTCCCAACAGCGCTGCAACCGCCAACAACGTCGATGAAACCCCACGAAACATGCGCTCCCTGTCACACAGCACCCCTTTCCCTTCCAACCTGCGCCAGGAACAGCACCGCCGGCTTGTGCTGCTGCACCGCTGCGGTCAGCTCCTCGAGCGAGAAGGTCCTGAAGGGGGCCAGGCAGGCATCAGGAGGCAGCAGATTGCTTGCACTGGGCAAGTTCAGGGTGCGACGGACGGGGCAAATGCCGCGGACAAAGCGTGCCACGCGCAGCGCACGGCGGGCGCTGCTCCCGCACCTGCCCGGCCCCGTCTTCAGCTCAACGACGTTGGCGCCGTAGCGCTCGGCCATGTCGGCGACGCGCGTGCCCTGCATGTGCAAGGTAGAAGCGCGAGTGGGCCATGACGACGCAGAGCAGCTGGCCCACCGTCAGCAGCCGAGCCCCATGCTCAGCACATGACCCCGCGCCGCTGTGCATGCGCCCCTCTGCGCCCCGAGAGCACACCCAGATGCCGTTGTTGCCGACCAGCAGGGTCTCCCCCGGCTCCAGCAGGTTGGCTATGCACATCTCCATTCCCGCGTGGCCTGTCCCCGACGCCAACTGCGAGGTGCGGCCGCGCGTCACCCTGGTGCGCGCGCCCGACGGATACGCGCGACCGATGGCCTACTGCACATCGCCGCCAGGGCTTCATGTTCGAAAACAATGTTGAGCGTGTAAGGCAGCTGCAAACTCGCCAGTGTGTAGTTGGACGTCGTTTGGAAGAGGTACCGCAGGCCCTGCTGGATCTCGTCCATGATCGCAAGGAAGGGCGGGTGCCTGTGCGTGGGCAGGGCGCGCGCGGAGCGGGCGGGAAAAGTGTGGGCGGGCGGGAAGTGGTGTGGGCGGGTGGGAAGGGCGTGCACCGTGGCCAGGGGCTGCCGGCCGCTCACATGTGGCCCAGCAGAGGCATGGTCTGGGCCGCGAGGATGCGCGGGTGGGCGTTGGCGGGGCCGGGACCCATCAGGAAGCGATCGGGCACCTGCGCAGCAGATACAGGGGAACCAGAGAGGTCGGCGGCCGATGAGCAGCAGGGCTGGGAGCTGGTGCCTGATCACCTCCCGCCGGCTGCCCACATGCCACCCTACCCTGTGCTGCGGCGCTGCCACCAAAGCATGTGCACATTGCCCCACCTCCAGCACGCCCGTCGGCCCGCGATGCGTGTTGTCAACATGGGCCATCAGCTCGCCCGGGCGACACATGTGTTCGCCGCCGTCTTCTGTTTGGCTGCATGTCCAACTGCCTTCAGCACCTGAGAGAGACGGGCGTGGCAACACACAGCAATTGGTGGTGCCGCCTGCATTGTAAGGGGCGGTTTCCGCCGTGGGGCCACCCTCCGTCGCGTGGGGCTCACCCGTCGCCGCTGCCAGATGGAGAGAGACCACAATGGCCACCAGCACTGCCCTCAAGCCCATTCCTGACATCTTGAGATTCCCAGCCCCCGTGTAGCGCGGATTGGCAGGGGCCGCGACTGTGCCCTCGCTGCGATCGCTCGCTTCCGCCACGAGACGTGTTGAGTGAGTGCTGGGGAGCCGCGCGATCGAGAAAAGGAGAAGATAAGCCCGCCGCTCCCGCCCGCCTGGTCTTACCCGCCGCATGCGCTCGGCCGCGGCATGGTAGACGCAGCTCGCCAGTGCTACTCGAATACCAATTGCATGTGCTCTATTTACAGCCGGCCGGCCAGGCCTCTCACCCCGCCCGCGGCTGCGGCGGACGGTTGAGCTGCCGCTTGGGGGGCCGCCCCGCCCGCAATCGCTGCACCTCCTCTCCCACAATCTGCGCCATGTTGCGGTCTGCGAGCAGACACAGCAGCAAACGCGCCCAAGCAGTCAGCCCGCCAAGCGTGCAGGCCAGCCATGCAGGCCTGGGGCGGTAGCAGCATATGCAGCTGGCAGCCACCGCCCCTCCCATCGCCATCGCCGCACAGCCCGCTCACAGCTCATTTCCGTGACGCCAGCGATGTGTGGACTCAGGTATACCCGCGGGTGCTGCACAGTTGGGTCCTCTGGATCAATGGGCTCCTGCCACTGCACGGGCATGCCAGCGCAAGCCATCTGGCAATCAAGCCGGCCCCCTGCTGTCGCTCGTGTCGGACCAGACATCGGCTGCCTCAGCGGCAGCCCGCGGCAACATGTACCCAACCAAACCAGCCAGTCCTGCCAACTCGCCTGCACATCCAGCCCCAGGAAGCCGATGAGGCCGCTGTCCAGACCAGCTAGCACCGCCTCGTAGTCGAGCAGGCCGCCTGCTTTCCGCCCGCGCGCCAGCGCAGCGCGGCAAGAGTCAGCAGCGGGAACGTCCAGAGGCGAGCACCAGTGTTTGAAAATGCGGAAAGGGGACAGTTTGGGTGCATTGGACAGCCCCCGGAACCCTCCAGCTCGCGCACGCACAGCCCAGGCCGCTGCGCAGGAGCAGGAAGAAAGCGAGGCTCACCCCGCGCCACGTTGACGATGCGCACCCCCTGCTTGCAGTGCCCCAGGAACTCTGCATTCACCATCCCCCGGCTGGACGCGTCTTGGTGGCAGGTCAAGACGACCAGGTCGGCATCCGCCGCCAGCCGCGCCGTGTCGGCCGGCCAGCAGCCCTTTGCGGCCAGTGCTGCCTCGGCTGCCGCCGTCAGCGCGTCGGCCGCCTGGCCCCAGTGTGCCTGGCGCCGCAGCGCGCTGATGGTAACTCCAAATGCCTATGGCGCGTGGGAGGAGGCCGGCGAGAGGCGGGGGTGCAGTGTGGGCCCGCCTGGAGCCCAGCAGGCAGCGGCGCGCACGCTGCTCCTGTGGCAATCGCGAGCGCCAGCCGGCGCGCAGGCGCGGGCGGCATTATCATATGCATATTCATATCACCTGCAGGCGGACGATCAGCTCCTTGGCGATGTTTCCAAAGCCCACCACCAGCACGCACTTGCCATACAGGGTCTGGCCCAGCGGCTGGCCCAGGCGCCGCATGGCGATGCTGGCGGCCATCTCAGTCGTGTCCCTGGGGAGCAAGGGGGAATTTCGGGGCAGGCGGAGCCCAGTGATGCTGCGAAACGTTGCTCGGCCAGGGCCTCTGTGCACAGGCGCTGGCCAGCGGAGGGCGGCAGGTGCTGGGCAGCCACGCAGCCTAGCGCAGGTCACCTGAGGGTGGCCAGCATGAGGAAGATGGCATGCTCGGCGCAGCTGATGGCGTTGCCGGTGCCCGCGCTGTGGATGTTCGCGACCCAGATGCCCAGCTCAGTGGCCTGCTGGGGGATGGGAGGGAGGACAGTGGTGACGCAGGGCAGCGCAGAGGAGGACAGCAGCCGATGGCCGTCGCAGGTCGCCATCCCAGCAGTCCAGCGCCGAGCAGGCGCCTCGGCCCGCCAGCAACACACCACCCCGCCTGCCCACCGTGGGGATGTCTATGCCTTCCACGCCCACGCCGTATTGGATCACCAGCTTGAGCCGCTCCGCGCTGCGCAGCAGCTCAGCATCCAGTTGGCTCATCAGGGGCACCTGAGGGAGGCACGGCCAGAGGTGGCAGCCACCGGCCGGCGCGGTGAGAGAGGAGGATGGCGCGGCAGCAGCTGGAGTGTGACAGCGGCCGGGTGGTGGGGGGCAACACGTCGCCGGCCCAACGCTCGTCTCACCGCGACATCTGCATCCCTGATCTGCTCTGCCACGTCTTGGCGGGTGCACTGCACCACCTCCACCCCTGGCTCTCCGTGCAGCGCCTCGGCCGTGAATGCGTAGCCATAGTGCATGTCCCGGCCGCAGAAGAGCACCTGCTGCCGTGGCACGGGTGGGGGCGAGCGGCGGCAGGTGGGGAGACTGGGAGGGTGGAGCGGGCGGGTGGGTGGCGGGCCACGGCAGGAAGCAATGTGCGAATCCAACAGCTTGCGCGCAACCATCTCCGTCTCCGATGAGCCGCTCGCCTTGAAGCGCTCGGACCTCATCGCTTTTGATGACAAGGGTAGGCAGGCGCCTTTGAGCTCAGCGATCGCCAATTGGTGGCCAATTGATGATGCAACGGCGGGAATTGTAACGGCGATGCAATGGGTGCTCATGAAGTCCGGCGTCCCCGCCTGCCCCGCACCGCTCTCGGGCGCTCCTCTGCTTGGGAAATGCATTTTGTTCTGATGTTTTGTTTCCTGCTCTAAGGTTCAGGCACAGCGTTGAGAGAGTCACCTGACCCTCGCCCGCTCGTTGCCATACTGGCGAGCCTCCCACATCGTCTCTCCCTCGGCCCGGCCTCCCGCCCCATGACCGCCGCTCCTAGGGCCAAGCCCAAGCATCGCTCCTGCCTGATTGCGCTGTGCTGGCTGGCTGCGGCCGCCGTCGCGCTCCGCGCCGCCGCGCCGCTCACGTCGCTGCGCCGGCGGCGGGCGGGCGACCTGGCGGCGCTGCGGGCGGCGCTGCTGCAAGTGGGTGACTGCCTGGTGCTCAACGACACCTGCCTAGACTATGGCAACCTGGTGGTGTTTGTCGGCTCGCCCGCCGTGGCGGCCAACGAGAGCGCCGCCTATCACTCCAACTACACGGCGCCGCTCCTGCCTCAGCTCTATATTGGCTACAAGCCCTACATCGGGTGAGGGGATGGGGTGCGGGGGTGGGGTGCGGGGGTGGGAGGCGGGGGTGGGAGGCGGGAACTCACAGGGGCAGGGAGACGGCGCGAATCGTGCAGGGGATGAGGCAGGGGAGCCTCGAGACGGCATGACGGCACAGCCTGCGACGCCTGCTGATGCTAGCTGGTGCCGCAGCCGCCGCCCACGTCCCCCCCCCCCCCNNNCCCCCCCCCCCCCCCCCCCCCCCCCGCCACAGCTCCACGTACGAGGACTCCATACTCAACATCGCGCACGCCCGGATGGGCTTGCTCCTGCCGCCACCGCTGCGCTGGTCGAGCCATGCCGAGCCGGAGCACCTGCGGCGCCCGCACTTTGCGGCCGATTCCCTGCCCGTCCTCGTCTTTCCTTTCCATCCATTCAACTTTGGGCGGGTGAGGGGCGGTGCTTGAGTGCCATTGACGAGTAGGGTGCGGATGGGCGGGCGAGGCTGGGGTGCTGGGGGTGAGGGGCGCAGCGGTGGAGCAGGCAGCGGCTGCGCCGCATCCCTCCCTGCCTGGCCTTCCAAATGGGATACCCACTCTCGCCCCACCGCCATGCTCTGCCTGCCGCGCAGGTGTTTGAGCACCTGGCCGGCTGGCTGCTCAACGCCACGGCGGGCTCGCCCGCACGCCGTGCCGTGCGCCTGATCGTGGCCGTGCCCGAGGGCCTGGCAATGCCGCGGTTCATGCGCGACGTGCTGGGCACGCTGGGCTTTGGCAGCGTCACCACGCTGGCCGACGCCTCTGCCCGCAGCGTGCAGCGCGGGCGGCCGGCACAGGTGCGCGGCGTCGCAGCGCCCGCTGCCTGTCGTAGACTGCGGTGTCTGCAACCACCCTAGCTCACTGCCGCTCCCTGCAGGCTGCCTGCTACCGTGAGATGTTGTTGTGCCGCTCCGGCGCTATCATCAACATGGCGCAGCTGGGCCAGCACGTCGCGAGCCACTACGCCGCGGCGGCGCATGATGGCGGGCGGCGGGCGGCGCCGCACGAGCGCGGCGTCGACGGTCCCATCAACGTCCTCTTCAGCGCCAGGTGGGACCCGAGGAGAGGGAGCTTCTGGAAGGGGCAGCGGCAGCTGCCCATGGCCTGGTGCGCGACGTGTCTCTCTCCTCGTTGCTGCCGGGCCCTCTGCCTTCCCCTCTTTCACTCACCGCCCACCCCTCGCCCCCTCCTCACCGCCCTCCCCCCATTCCACCGGAGCAGGAACACCAGCACACGCTCGCTGCAGAACGCCGCGGAGCTACTAAAGGCATGCAATGCCGACGTACTCGAGGTGGGCGGCGCCAAGCGCCGCCTCTCCTGCACGACCACCACCTTTCGCAGCCTGGCGCAGGCGGCGCCCCTGCTGCGGGAGGCAGACGTCCTGGTGGGCATGCACGGCACGGGTGAGCGGAGGGGCCGCGCTGGCGTCGGCAGTGTCGGACGGTGTGATCAGCGCTCCAGACTGACGCCCCACCCGTCGGCTGTGGCCCCGCCCCATGCAGGCATGGCCAATGCCTGGCTCATGCGCCCCGGCTCGGCGGCCGTGGAGATCATGCCTCTCGACGCCCACCGCTTTCCTTATTCAGAAATCACGGCAGAGGTGGGCGAGGCGGGAGGGGCTGCCAGCCCAGGAGGGGGCTGCCAGTCCAGGAGGGCAGGATCGCACACCTGGCGGCTACAACCCTCCATCCAGCAGCGCTGTGCGGCGCTGGCGCTCACGCCGGCAATCGTCGCGCGCCGGCTCTGCGCACCCTCCCAGCCGCTGCCCCTGTGCCCCTCCCTTCCCGCCCCTCCCTCCGGCACGCGCGCAGGACCCCGCCAGTCGCCTGCGCTGGTACAACCTCCACGTCTGTGATCCCCACCACTCGGCGCCCAGCCGCTGCGAGGTGGAGCGCTGCCCGCGCACGCAGGCGCGGTGGGCGCTGGAGCGCCACTCGTCGGTGCCCTGGCCCGCGCTGCGGAGCGTGCTGGCGCAGGCGATGGCCGCCCCTCCAGAAGAGTACCGGCGGCGCGAGGCGGCCAACGCCAACACCTTCTTCCTCACGCCCGCCGGCCTGCGCGCCGGGACGCCCGATGACGCACGCCTCCACTGCCCCGTCGCCCACGCCAACGTCTCCTCCCGCGAGCTGGTGGGGCGGCCCCTGGCGCATGGCCGCTTCCGCGGCTGGGCGGGCGTGCTGCTCCCACTGGGGAGCGCCAGCGCTGCTGCGCTCGTCCTTCTGTCGTCTGCGCTGCCAGCGCCGCCTGCGCCCGTCTCTGCGCACACATTGTCGCCCCAGCGACCTGCCCGCCCCTCCGGCCCCTACTCTGCCCCCTTCCCCCCCAGGTAATGGACGGCCACCTAGTGAACTACACTTGGGCAGGCACCCCTCGCGCGCTGCTGATGCTCCTGGCGCCCTGCGGCGCCGGGCCCGACGTGGGGCTGGAGGCCTGGGGCCTGGGCTGGGGCCAGCTGCTCCGGGCGGCGCTGGACGTTGGCTTCCACGTCGTCACGGTGACCCCCCTGCCGCCGCCCGACGGCGCGCTGGCCTCCGGAGAACCCTGGCAGAGGCCCCCCGTCAATGGCAGCGACAGCGCAGGCAGCGGCGCCGAGCGCGGTACGGCGCCGGTGGGCTGCTGGCCCCTGCACGACGTGGCGGCCGACTCGGTGCAGGTGCACCTGCTGCAGCGGGTGCAGCGCCGCATCGCCAAGGTCAACCCCGCCGCCCAGCGGCAGATGCTGATGCTGATGGGCGGGCCGCCCGCGCTCATGGCGGCCTCCCTCATGCGGCCCACGGTGGGCGGGGCACCAGTGGGACCGCCGGGTGGCGAGAGGCGGCGGGGGAAGCTGTCGTGGGGCGGGGCGACAAGGGGGCGCGCGGGAGGAGGAGCAGGCGCGTGGCGCAGGCCGCTCTGCGGACGCTCAGCCGCCCCTGCGGACTGCTTTGCCCCGATGTCATCGCTATCATCACTCTTGTGTGTTGCGCCTGGCTTGTGGCGGCCCCCCCGCGCAGGGCGTCATCTACCTTTCGAGCCCCGGCTCCGCCGGTTTCGCGCCCCCCCAGCTCCGCAAATGGATGGTCAACGTCTCGCAGCCGCAGCCCGGCCCCGTCCTCCATGCCTTTCCCCCCACCGTCATCGTGCACCGCACGCAGCAGCGCGCCGCGCAGGAGGCATCGCGCGTGCTCGACACCCTGACACAGGCGCGGGGGGTGGGCCGCAGCAGCGGGTCGACGGCGTGCTGTCGCCCGCCACACAGCATCACTCGCCTTGTCGACTGCGGGGCCTGCGCGGGGGCATCTCAGCGCTGAACGTTCAATGGCTGCCAATGCTGCCCCTGCCCCCTGCGTCGTCTCACGCGGCTCCCAGGACCATGTGCCGGTGGCAGGCGTGGCCGTGGGCGCCGGCGGGCGCAACCTCTCGGCCGAGCTGCCGGCCATTCTGCACTGGATTTACGACTATGCCTACGATGCCTATGAGCGGACCAGGAGCCGCGTGGTGGTGACTTATGATGGGAGGCCGAGCTAGGGGCAGCCGGCAGCGGCCAGGAGGAGCAACTGTGCGGCGCTTGTCGGCAGACAGGGCGA
Source organism: Chlorella sp. A99 (assembly GCA_003063905.1). Classification (NCBI taxonomy): domain Eukaryota; kingdom Viridiplantae; phylum Chlorophyta; class Trebouxiophyceae; order Chlorellales; family Chlorellaceae; genus Chlorella; species Chlorella sp. A99. The sequence continues at coordinate 483,244 of PCFQ01000004.1, read as the reverse complement.
CCTCGGCGCCCCCTGGCACTCGGCGGCTGGCCACCGCGCCGGGATTGCATTGGCGACCGCACATGCAGACCTGTGAATCGACATTTAAACCACAGAACTAATGCACCACCCCTGCTCAATCCAAAGGCAGGGCCGCTGGCCAGGATGCCAGCAGGCCCCCTACTGTCACGCTGCCAGCTGTCTTGGCTGCACCAGCTGCAGTCGACGACTTCCGCCCATCAGCCCCTCTTCACTTTCTTGCCGCTCCGAAGCGTCATGTCATGATTCTTCTGCAGCTGCTCCTCATACCAAGTCTTCCCATCTGCTCCCTTCTCCTGCTGCTTCTCCTCCAGCGGCGCCGCTGCCAGGATGCGCCGTGCAATGCCCTCAGGCAGCTCCAGGCGCAGACGCCGCTGCATGCGCGCCAGGCTGAGGGCAAGTGCGTGCAGCCGGCCGCGTGCTGCACGTGGCAGGTGCGCAACCAGCTTCCCTGCCTCGGCAGCTGAGCGTGCCAGCACGGCAGGCAGGGCGCGCGCCAGGCCGGGGCAGCGGCGGGGCAGCGCCGCCCAGTCGGCGGGCGACAGTGCTCGGCTGGCGGCCAGGTCGGCGAGCAACGTGCGCACCGCGTGGTGGCATGCCGGGCCAGCACACTCGTCCTCCGTTGCTGCCAGCAGGTCAGCAATCAGCTCAGCCGGCGCTGTAGCTGATGAACGTTCCAGCAGGACACGCGCAACCAGAAGGTTGCCTGCCACAGCCGCAAAGTGGAGAGCTGAAAGCCCACAGAGTGCCAATGATTGCTCCGACCCTGGCGCTGCCGCCAGCAGCAGCTCGATCACAGCTGGGCTGTCCTTCCCTGCAGCTGCATACTGCAGCGGAAAGAAGCCAAAGTCATCGATGGTGGCTGCTGATAACGTCTCAGGCGCTGCAGCTATGAACAGCTGGACCACGGCTGTGTGGCCATTCGCAGCTGCAAAGTGCAGCGGCAGCTTGCCGTAGTGGGTGGCTGCAGACGCTGTGTCAGGCGCTGCCGCCAGGAGGAGCTGGACTGCAGCAGTGTGGCCTACCGCAGCTGCCCAGTGAAGAGGCAGCCACCCACTCCTATCCCCTGTTGCAGCTGCGTCGGGCGCTGCCGCCAAGAGCAGCTGGATTGCAGCCGTCTTGCCGGATTGAGCTGCCACGTGCAGAGGCAGCTCACCCATATCATTGGCTGCTGCCGCAACTTCAGGTGCTGCTTCCAGCAGCAGTTCAACTACAGCAGCACTGGCGTCTGGGCTGCTGTAGCTGTGAACAGCCAGGTGCAGGGGCTGATAGCCACTCGCGTCGGCTGCTGCTGCGATTCCAGGCGCTGCCTCCAAGAGCAGCCGAAGTGCAGCGACTTGGCCTGTGGCTGCTGCATAGTGCAGAGGTCGATGCCCGAGCGTGTCTGACACTTCTGCCGCCCCAGGTTGGTCGCCAGCAGGCGCTGGATTGTGGCGGTGTCGCCACAATACGCCGCTGCATGCAGCTCGCTGCCCCACAGCTCGCCGGCCCACTGCATTGCGATCTGCACACCAGGCCAGCAAAGGAGCAGGTCCATGGCCAGAACCTCCACTTGATCAGCAATCAAGGCTGCGCGTCAGCTCGGGATTGGGTACGAGAAGGGCGCGGCCTCACCGCGGCGGGCGCAAGGCGGTGGGCGGGGCAGGTGAAGGGCGGGCGCGGTGAAGGGGCGGGCGGATGGTCTCCGGTACGCTGGGTGTCGGCTTGTCGACCCTGCTGCAGCCTCGCGTGCCCGATCCAACGCGCAGGAGACTCGCAGACAGAACAACCCAATGGAGCAGATCTCGAGACCTCCCTCTCGCTCTAATCGAACCAGCGGCGGCAAGAGGGCGCGGCAATGGCTGCGCAGAAAGCGAGAATGACGGCTTTGACTTGAGTGCCACACTCTGGGGCGGGGCCGGCATGGCGGAAGACGGCAGCGCTGCGTTGCGGGGCGCGTCCCTGCTGCGCTCGTGCAGGGTATGCTTTGCAGTGCAGGGCTCGTTTCCAAGAGATGGCTGCAGCTGCTGGATGCATGCTTGGGTGGGCGGCCTCGGCGCCGACCTCTCCTGTGCCGCTCGCCGATCCATTGCATCGCATATTTATTGCATTGTGCGCCTGGTCCCACATATTTACACGCCAGCCATTGCGACTCCCTCTTGCCACGCCTTCCACCAATCAACAACGTGGCTCCACATGCATCAACAAGCGCGTTCCCGCCACCCACATTGGTCCTGGCCAGCAGGGTGGCCCTCCCTCCTGCCTCCCTCCCTCCCAGCCACCTCGGCGCCGCCGCGCCTCGCTACGCCCGCTCCCGCGGCTCCTCGGCGCCGCCGCGCCGCGCGGCCGACAGCTCATCCTCGAGTCGTGCGGCCAGCGCCAGCGCGTCGCTCAGGTCGCTCTCCAGCTCCGACACCTGGCGGAGGGAGGGGTGGGCAGTGCATTTGTTCAGCATGCACATAACAAGCCTCCGGCGCCCAGCTGCGAGCCCACACCCAGAGCCCAGGGGTGGGCGGGGCACTCCTCGGTACCACGCATGACCCCCCCAGGCGCAGGCGGCGCCCTCCAGACAACCGACAGCGCGCCCATCCCCTCCGCGCCCGCCGCCTCCGCTGCAGCCAGCCCGCCGACACCTGCTGCTCCAGCATGCTCTCCCTCTCGATGACCCCGCCAATCTCCTCGTCCACCCTCGCCAGCACGCGCTCCACCTCCAGCTGAGCAGAGGGAGGAAAGCGTGGGACGCAGCAGAGGGAAGGTGAAGAGGCAGAAAGGCAGGAGAAGTACATGGCGCAGGGCGGGGGTGGCTGGCCGGAAGCAACGGGCGGGTGGAGCGAGCGATGCGCGCGTGCGCTGTGCGTGGCCGTGCACAGCGCGTGGGCCCACACAGGAACGCACCTGCGCCAGCCTGTCCTGCTCCGCTGCCTGCGCGGGGCAGGGGAAAGCACAGGTGTGAGCTAGATGTCCGATGGGAGATGAGGAGGCCAACGGCAGTCAAACTAGAGCGGCGGCGGCAAACGTCTCAGTTCCCCCACCCACCTTTTGCAGCACCTCCTCCTTCTCCTGCTCGGCCGCCCGCTGCGCGGCCAGCGCCACCATGCACGCGCGCTCGGCGGCCAGCGCCCGCGCCATAGCATCGTCACAGCGCTGCTGCGCGGCGTCTGCAGCGTTGCGCAAAGCCTCGGATTGCTCATCGGCCGGCGCCGCGCGCTCTGCCCCCGCCTCGGCGCGCGTCGTCTGGCCCACCGCCTTGCGCGGCGTGCGCCTGGTGGCTGCCCTGCGTGCGGCGGGCTGCGCGGCGCTGCGGGTGTGCGATCCAAGGCGCGGGGGCGCCACCTGGGGGCGCGCTGCCAGCAAACTCTGAGGCGCCATGATTTGGTGTGGCGATGGGAGTGGGGCTCTGCTTGCGCCAGAATGCTGGCTGTGACATGCGCACGATGGTGCTGCGGGCGCTGAGATGGCGGCCCCGCCTGCGGGCGGTTTCCCCGCCCCGCTTCTCAAGCCTGTCTGATTTCGTCTCAATATCACACTCAACAGCCCCTCTGCTCAACACCATCACTAGGTCCTGGGCCCGCGTGGGCTCTCTCTAGTCGACGGCAGCCGCGCCGGTCGCGGGCGCCGCCTCGCCGCCGCTACGGAAGAAGGCCAGTGCGGCGCGCGCGTACTGCGCGGTGACAAAGTGGTAGGCATGCGCCGCCTGCAGCAGGTCGTTGACGTCGCCGCTGCTGACGCCGGGGGCCACCTGCGGGCGGGCAGCGCGCCAGGGCGGCGCCGTCCTCGAGCTCACCCGCGCGTGTTTGGCCTGCGCGCCACTCGCCCCTGCGGCGCGCATCCCCTTGCTGCGCCACCCCTGTGCCCCAGCCGGTAGTGCTGCCTTCCTTCCCTTGCTCAGTCAGGCTTCAGGCTCTGCCCCCTCCTCCACCTTGGCCCTCCACCCGCCCGCGTGCATCCCCGCCTTTGCCCTCCGCCCGTGCCTCCCGCCCGCGCCCTCCACCCGTCCCTTCCACATTGGCCACGTCGCTGCCCAGGTGCTCCACAAACGGCAGCCGCTCCTGGCCCTCGGTCACAGTCGTGTTGCCGCGGAGCACCGCGTGCTGCCAGCCCTGCTGCCACATGTCCATCCAGTCCTGGGCCACGCTCCCGTTGGCCGCCAGCACCTGCGGGGGGGAGGGGGCTTGCAAGCCTCCGGTCGGCTGGAGCGGCGGGCGCAGGGCCACAGGAGAGATCTCACGCGCGCGCCCCGACGCCCGCGCCACCCGGCGCGCCTGAGGGCGCGGCCGTTGGCCGCGGCCGCAGCGCCCGCGCGCCGCCGGCCGCCGGCTGCCCCCCGAAGGGCACCCTTCCTCAGACGCGCAAACGGCGCTCGCACACGCGCGCGCGCGCACCTTGTGGCGCGCCATGACCTTGCGCACCGCCTCGGCCTGCTCCAGGGTCACGTTGAGTCGGGAGCGGATGAACGCCGCATCCACAGACCGCGGCAGCACCTGAAAGAACTGGTGGGGCACGCCCCGCTGCGCAGCAGGCGGCGGCACAGGGGGCCCAAGGGGCAAGCAGGGCTCGGCGGCCGCGCCGCTGGCCCCACAGAGGCGCGGCACGGCGCCGGCGCGGGCGGGGCGGCCAGCGCCCCCCGCTCCCAGCCCCTCTGCCAGGCCTGCCCCGCCCTCGCGCTCGGCGGCCCGCCGTGCCCCGCGCTCGCCAGCCCGCCACGATCTGCTGCCCAGCCGGAACCCGCTCGAACCCAGGCCACAGGCTGTGTTGTGCCTGGGCCGCTCACCGCCGCCAGGACCTGCATGTCCTTCTGCATCTGCGTCAGCACGCGCTCGTCGCGCTGCATGTGCACCAGCGCGACGGGCGGGTAGGCGCCGCCGCCCCGCTCCACCCCCCGTATCCAGCCGTCCAGCCAGCTCGGCTTCACAGCGCTGACCATCATCGCCGCGCCCTGCCGGCAGGAGTTGCGGCGGCGGCGGGGTCGCGGCGCGGGGCGGCAGGCCAGCGTCCGGCCGTGGCCGCCCAGCCACTGGCCCCGGCTCAGCCCCTCGGGCTGCCGCCCGGGCAGCACCCGCACGCGCCTGGATGCTCATGACTGCGGGCAGCATCAGCGCCAGGTGGCCGCCGCTGCTCCAGCCCATGGCGTAAACCGGCAGTCCTCCCAGCTGCGCCTCCGCCTGGATCTTGGCCACCGCTGCTTTGATGAGCTGGGCCTCGTGGGAGAGGCTGGGCTGCGCAGGGGGCGAGAGGAGGGGAGGAGCGAAGGTCGGGAGGAAAGCAGGGGAGGAAAGCAGGGGTGCGCGGGAGGGGAGGGGAGAGCCCGCGTCGGGACGAGCGGCGCCGGTGGCGGGGCGTGGGGCAGGGCATAGTTAGATGGATGGCGAAACGTTATGGATGCGCGGCCCACCTGGGAGAGCACGTCATAGCAGCAGCGCATGATGGTGCAGGGGGAAAGCGCCGGGTCGGGGTCGTCCTCTGGCAGCGGGTCCTTGCCCTCCTTGCCTGGGTGGCGCAGGGAGGGGGGAGGGAGGGGGGAGAGGAGGGATGGGAGGAGGGGCGCCTGCCGCCGGGGCCATGCGTGGCGGTGGGCGGCGGAGAGGCTTGCCCGAGGGGGAGATGGTGATAACGGCGTAGCCGGCGTCCAACAGAATGTTCTTGAGCTGCATTTAGGCGAGGGAGGGCGGGGCCGACTCCTTGGAGGGAGGCGGCAGGCGATGGGGGAAGGCAGGGGGGGTGGGGCCCAGGCCAGCGGCGACAGCTGGTTAGGTGGCAACAGCTGCTTAGGCGGCGGCAACAGCTCCTGCTCACCTTCATGTGCTCCCTGCGGCCTGTGGACGGGCACGGCGTGGCGGGGAGAGGAGGGCGCGCACATGAGGCGCAGGAGGGAGAGCAGACGGAAGGACGCGGGGCAGAGGCGGGGGCGGCAGTGCGGCGGCGAGAGCGCAGCGAGGCTGCAGCACAGCGGGAGCACAGGCGCCAGAGATACTGGCGCGGGGAGGCGCGCGCTCTCACGCTGCTCGAAGCCCTCCCAGTGCTCCTCGGCCAGCCGGCAGGCGCCGTTGAGCAGCAGGACGGTGCCCCGCGGGTACAGGGGCACCGCCCAGATTGCAAACACGCCGGTCAGCACCCAGCTCAAGCTGTGCTTCGGCCGCGCCAGCGCCGGCGCGCACGGCAGCCACGCGCGGCCGGGCGGCGCGGGCGCCACGCCGCCGCGCAGCGAGCAGAGCGCCGTCGCGCCGGCAGCGCGCGCCGCCGCGTACTGCTCCCGCCCGCCCAGGCCCAGCGCCGCGACGATCGCCGCCGCCAGGTGCGCCCAGGGCGGCGCCGCGCCGCGCTCCGCGGGCCAGCGGCCGCGGGGCCCCGTGCCAGCGGCCTCTGCCGCGCCGGGGCGCGACCTCTCCGGGTCTCCTATTGAGAGAGTAAAGGCGCGCACATCGTCACCCTCCATCCACGCCTCTTCTCCGCCGGCGGAGCTGGGCAGCGCCTCGAACGGCGCCACCTCTATGAGAGCAGACCCCGGCCGCATGAAGGGCCGCGCCCACGGCTGCCCCACGCTGACGACCACGTCGGCGCGGCGCGCCGCCGCGGCCGCCGCGCGCACCGCGCCGGCGCCCGCGCCCGGCCCCAGCGCGCCGCAGCGCGCCGGCAGCACGCCCGCGCCGCCCGCCGCGGGCAGGCCGGCGCCGCAGTCGGCCAGCAGCTGCTCCAGGTTGGTGAATTGGCTGCCCCAGAACAGAATCTCCAGAGGGGCGCGCGCCGGCGGGGCGCCCGGCCAACCCAGCTGCGCCCCCAGCGCGCGGGCGCGGGCGACGGGGGACGCGGGCGCGGGGGCGGCGGCGGCGACGCGCTGGCCCCACGCGTGCAGGTCCGAGGGGCCGGGGCGGCACACCAGCAGGTTGCGGTAGCACACCCTCTGCATCCAGCGCAACAGCAGAAGAAGAGGAAGTCGGGGGGACGGCAGGGCTGAGCGGCCGGGTGCCCCGCAAGAGAGGAGCGGGCTGGGCAGTGCGCCTCCCAGGCCGCGGCCGCAGGCTGCCGGAGCAGGGCAGTAGTCCTAGGCAAGGCTGCGCCTGTCGGCTACCGACCTGGCGGGCTGCTTCGTGCAGCGTCACGGCCCGGGCGCCCGGCGGCAGCAGCTCGTCCGTCCAGGCCGGCGCCGGCAGCCCAAACAGCGTGGGCAGCAGCACCTGCCGCGTGCCGACGGCGGCCAGCCAGCCAGCACGGCGCAGGGCAGCGAGGTCCACGGCCGCCCGGTAGGGCGCGAGCAGCAGCACGGTGGGGGTGCAGTCGACGGCGGCGGGCGCATCCAGCAGGTCGGGCGGCGCCCCCCACGCCCGCATGCTGCGCCGCAGCCCGTAGGCGCCGCCCGGCGCGCGCGGTGGCGCGTGCGCCAGCTGCAGCAGCTGCGCCGCGCTGCCGTTGGCGGGCCGGAGCAGGAGCGACTGGCCGTCCAGCACGCAAGCAAGGTCGGGGAGCGAGCAGGCGCCGCTGCCGGCGTTGGCGGAGCGCGCCGCCATGTCGCGCGCCTCGAGCTTTCCAGCCGTGGCACCGCCCGTGCATGCGGCGGCGGGACGGCGCGCAGCAGCGCCGGCCTGCGGCACCTGCGGCCTGGGCCCCGCCAGCATCAAGACTAGTCCGAGAGGGAAGAGGCAGAGGCCATATAACAGGAGCTTGGGCGCGGTTCGGGCGGTCCGAGACTGCGCCTGCTTGGGCCGACTGAGCATGATGGTGCGGCCCAGCTGCGTGTCCTGGGGGGCCCCAAGGGCGAGCAGGCCCATGCCCGCAGGTGGGAGGTTGGAAGACCTGTGCGTGAGAGAAAGCATGTATGGGCGGTTCCAGGAGGCCTGAAGTGTGTGGCAGCGGTACGGCCCTTTCTATTCATCCGCGACAGTGCCTTCCGCTTCTGCTTCCACCTCCCGCCCCGCGAGTGCGGCCCCAGCGCCAAGCGTTTACAGTGTCAGATAATCAAAGGGGAGCTGTAGTGCACATTCAGCAACGCTACACCTAGCGTCAGCGGCTGCATCAGAGGGGGGCGTGGCGGCGCCCCCCGAGCGCCGCCGCCGCGCCCCTCGCTCACTGCGCGCCCCGCAGCGCCGCCGCCAGCTGCTCAATGCGTCGGATCGTCCAGTCGGCGCGGGCGGCGACCGGCGGGCGCAGCACCACCCCCGAGTAGCAGACAAAGAGGTCAGCGGCGGCGCCGGGGACGCGCGCCTCGGCGTCGGTCGCGCCGTCGCCCACCATCACGACGGTCCGCAGGCCGTCGCGCTGCGCGGGGGGGAGGGGGCGCGCGCGCGTCTGTACAGGCCCGAGCAGGCGGCAGGTCGCGGCGCGGAGGCGCGCGCCAGCACCAGGGAAAGGCGCGCCACTGCGAGCGCGCGGGGACAGGCGGCGGCCGGGGCGGTGCGGCGCGGCGCGGCGCGCGGGTGCAGGGGGCGCGGGGGCAGGGGCGGCGGCCTGCCTGCACCAGCGCTGCGGCTCGACCCGCCGCCCGCGCGGCGCCGACGCCACCCCTGAAAGTTGCTGCAGCGCCCGTTCCCTGGGGCTCTTGCCTGGCGCACACACTCGGGCGCCTCGCGCGCGGCGCCGACACAGCCCCGGACAGACGGCAGGCGAGGCCATTAGACGAGGCCATTGTACAAGGCCAGTGCGGCAGCGCCCGCCCCGAGGCTCGCCTGACGCAAAAACTCGAGCGCCTCGCGCTTGCCGCCGCTGCGAGAGGTGAACTCGTGGGTGTCGAAGCCGGCGTAGCTGCCGTCCTCCTGCGGTTGCAGTGCAGGGGGAGAGGAGGGGTGGACGCGACGAGAGGGGTGGAGGGGCGTGGCTGCCGGCAGCGGCGCCCGCCGGGGAGCGGGCCGTGCCCCTGCCCGCCCCCTGCTCGCCCCCCGCCCTCGCCCGGCGCCGCCGCTTGCGTCTGGACGGGCGCACCACAGACTCACAATAGCAGACCAGAGGTTTTTTCACATCGCGCACGCGCGCGCGCGCAGACTCACAAGAGCAGGGCAGAGTTTTTTCACATCGCGCGCGCGCGCGCGCATAGACTCGCTAGAGCAGAGCAGGGCAGGTGCGCGCCTGGAAGAGGATGGTGTTGGCGAAGATGCGGCCGAGGGGGATGCCCAGCTGCGCGGCGATGGGGTGGATGATCTGTCGGAAGCCGCCCGACACGAGGTAGACGCCGCGCCCGCTGCCCTGCGGCAGGCGAGGGGGGGGAGCAGCGGCGCGCGGGCGCTCGCTCGGCACGGGCGGCCCGGCGGCGCGGCCGCCGCCCTGCGGCAGGCGACGACGGCGGGAGGCGACGGCAGGGGATGCCGGGGCGCTGGAGAGGGGGAGCTCACCCGCCCCATGCGCTCGCGCTCGCCTGCGCGCCTCCGCCCACGCCCGCGCTGTTGTTGTGGGGCGCGCGGTCGCGGCCCCCAGCCCTGCCCCCCGGGCAAAACGGCCCCCGCCCGCGCGCCGCGCTGCGACAGCAACAGCAGCCAAAGCGGCCCCCGCCCCCGCGCCGCGCCTGCAGGTGCGCCACCAGCTCGGGGATGCCGGGGCTCAGCAGCGGCGGGTGGCCGCCCAGGTAGCGCTCGAGGTCTGCGGCGCTGGGGCGCATGACGTCCAGCCGCTGCTTGAGCGCGTCCTGGAAGGGCACCGCCCCGCCCATGGCCCTGGTAGCGCGGGGGGGCAGCAGGCGGGGCGCCGATCGCTCGCTCGCACCATCGCTCGTGAGCAGCGATCGTGAGCAGCGATCGCTCTTGATCGCTCCAGAGGTTCCCGTCAGTAGCTATCAGGAGAGCCCCGCCGCGCAGGCGGCGGGGCAGCTCATGCTCCCGGCGAGGCGGCGGCGCGGCCCCGCGCCGCCGGCTCCGCGCTCACTGGGCCGTCTGCGCCGCCACCTGCTCGCCCACGCCGAGGAACGCGGCCAGCTCGTCTATCGACTCGTCCTCGCAGCTGCACAACAACGAAAACATTTCGGGTTCGGGAACGTTTTGAGCGGGATGAGCGCGGCGGCAGCGCGCGCCGCCGCGGCGGGGGCGATGCCCGCCGCCGCTGGATGCCCCGGCCCCGCCGCAGCCGCAGCCCGTGCGCTCTGCACGCCGGCGGCAGCGCGGCGCCGCCAGCGCTGCCCTGTCGCGCGCGCCCTCTGGACCCCCGCGCCCTGGGTGCTCACAATGTGCTGTCCACGTCAAAGACGAAAGCGTCTGCAGCCCTGAGCAGTGCAAGCACCTGGGGCGTGGCCTCCCAGACCGCACCCTCTGCCGCCGCTGCCGCTGCAGCACATGTTCACATGAATTGCGACAGGGGCGGCGATGAGCGCCCGTGGGCGAGCAGGGGCCAGCCCATGCCATGCGGCGGGCGCCGGGCAGGGCGCGAACGCGCAGGCAGACTTGCGCGGACCTGGCGTTGCCGTAGCCATCCGCCCCCGCCCGCGCCTGGGTTGCTGCTGCCGCCGCTGCCGAGGCGCTGGCGCTGCCCTGCTGCTGCGCTGCGTGGATGCGGAGGCTGGCGGGGCCGTGGGGCGCAACAGCAGGTGGTGACTGACAGCCGACTGCATAGCGGCCTCCCGCGGTGTCGTCAATGCTGATTTCAACAAATTCTCTTCATGTGTCACCGCGATTGAAACCGGACCTGTGGAGTTCGCTGGCTGTGTGCCTGAACGATTGGCACTCGCCAGCGATCGGCTATGAATCGAATAAGCACTTGCTTGATGAGCAAAGGCACAAACAAGCTGCTTCGCAAGACGACTTGAGCACGCTCCGCGCTCCTTCTTCCCGCACTTCTCAAGCTCACGATCGCAATCTGTAGCACTCAACCTGACGTAAACAGCGCTCTTACGCTGAGCCGAGTCGCCGGCTCTCACACCTGCTCACAGACGCTTGAGGCTTCCTGGCGCGAGGCGGCAGTGACGAGGCAACAGGTGCGGAGCATTAGGCTTGCGCGGAGGCGCTCCCGCGCTCACCTCCCGCCGCTGCCCGCCGCCCGCGCCGCCGCCCGCGTGTCGCGTGTCGCCGCAGAGCGCGTTCGCCATGCAGCAGCCGGGCGGCGGGGGCGGGCGCCGCGCCTTCCCCTACCACTCGGCCGTGCCCAGCTTCGAGCTGGCAGTAGCAAAGGTGGACGTCGCGGAGCGGCCGGCGCCGGCGGTCTACCAGGCGCGGGAGCAGAGCACCCTAGACGAGTATGAGCAGCTGACGGTGAGGTGCATCGAAAGTTTTGGACATCTGGAAACACTGTTTCAGCGGCAGCAGGGTCGGGCTACAGGTTGCAGGAGCGGCGGTCGCAACAGCGGTGGCCAGCTGCCGCGGCAGGGCGCCGTGCGCAGGGAACGGCGCGCCGACCGCCGCCGCACGCGCCGCCGCGCCGCAGGGCGCCGCGCACGCCGCGGCGGCCGCCGCGCTCGGCACCGACTTTGCCGCCTGGAGCGAGGGCGAGGTGCGGGCGTTCCTGGAGGCGCGGGGGGAGGACTTTGACGACTGTGCAGACTTTGCGGCGCTGGTGAGCGAGGAGCGCCGCATGCACGTGTCGTGCATGTGCATGCGTCGCGTGATCAGCAAATTGAGGGGCTGGGTTTGAAACAGGAGCGTTGTGTGCTCAGGACCAGCCGAGCTTTGATGGCCGCAAGTGCAGCCGCTCGCGCTGCCGCGAGCAAACGCGCCGCGAGGCCGCGGAGGCGTGGTGCGGCGGCTACCTCCGCACCCTCGGGCGGCCAGTCGCACTCTCGACCGCCCCATGGCCACCTGCCGCAGGTCGCGCGCGCGCGCGAGTGCGAGATCAACACCGGCCCGGCCCAGCGCCCCGCCCTGGGGGCGCAGCCCGGCGGCGGCGGGGCTGCAGGCGCAGCAGCAGCAGAGGGAGCAGAGGAGGAGGTGGACCCTTTGGACGCCTTTATGGCAGAGATGGCGGAGATGGGGGCGAGCGGCGGCGCCGGCGCCGGCGCCGGCGCGGCGGGCGCGGGCGGCGCCGGCGGCGGGCCGCCGCCCAAGCGGGCGCGGAAGGCCGAGCGCTTTGAGGAGGAGGACCACGTGGCGGGTGGGCGGGTGGAAAGCAGGTGGTGGGTGTGGGCGGGTGGAAGGTGGAAAGAAGAGCGTGCATGTGTGTTTTGGAGGTGGAGCCGGCGGGTGGGCAGTTCTGCGGCCGCGCGTGGAGTGCGGCAGCGGGAGGGCGCGAGCAGCCGCGCCCCCAGCATCCCTGGCGTCCCCGCTCGCGTGCGCCCCTCTCCTCACCCCCCTCCTCCCCCCGCCCTCCCCCCTTCCCCCGCCCGCCCTTTTCCTCGCTCTCCAGACTTCATGCAAGCCCGGCAGCGCGGCACGCTGCCCGCGGGCGGCGTGGCAGCGGCCATGGCCGCCGCCGCCGGCGGCGCCAGTGGTGCCGGCGGTGGAGGCGCCGCCTATGACAGCGACGACGACGTGTATGCTGCTGCGGCGGCGGCCGACGCAGCGGGGGGAGGAAAGCGCTACGACTACGACGCGGAGGACAACCCCATTGGTGTGCTAACTGTTGCTACCACTAGTGTTGGACGTGACTGTTGCTGAGATGCGAGCGTTGCCTGCGTGCGACTTGGTGGTGGCTGCGTTCCTAGCACCGGGCGGCGCCCGCGGGCGGCTGCGTGCGTGGCCGTCCACGCGCGCGGCACGGCACTGTTCGGCAGAACAGCGGCGGCCCCTCTTTGCGCACCCGACCACCACCACCACCACCACACACACACACACATGCACACCCACTCACCCACCCACCCACCCACCACCATCATCACCACCACACGCACACGTACACTCACCCCC
>PCFQ01000004.1:434278-456755 GCA_003063905.1 Chlorella sp. A99 | reverse complement strand
CCCCCCCCCCCCACCCCCCCCCCCCCACCCCCACCCCCCCCCCCCCCCCCCCCCCCCCCCCCCCCCCCCCACACCCACCGCACACACACGCTTGGTCCCACCCGCCCGCCCGCCCGCGCTGGCGCGCCGCCCGCGCCGCTCGACGCCCGCCGGCGCTGCCGCCCCCTCGCCCGCCCGTGCTGGCGCGCCTCCTCCCCTGCCGCTTTCTCTCGTGGTCGCGGCTCGCGCCTCACGCCTCCCCTGCCGCTTTCTCTTGCTCCCCTTCGCGCCTTCGCACCTCCCCTGCAGAACGCGCTGCGCCACCTGACCGAAATCTCCACCTTCCTGCGCGTGCTGGGCTCCTACCCCGCCGACGTCAGCTTCTGAGGCTCGCAGCGCGCCCGAGCCTCGGCTGCCGAGCGCGCCCGAGCCGCGGCTGCCGAGCCGGGCCAGCTGCCGAGCTAGTGGACCGGCTTCTGAGCTGTGTCGGCCTCCCCCCGTGCTGAGCGCGGCCAGGCGTCTGAGCGGCCGGACCTTGGGCAGCCCCTCCCGAGCGGCCAGCTTCTGAGCAGCCGGTCAGCCGACCAGCTGATCGGTCGGTCGGCTCGTCGGGCCGATGGGTGTTGCGGCACGGCGTGGCGTGGCGCGCGCCGCCCGGAGCGTGACAGTCGCACAGCGCGCAGTGCAGCCTGGTGCGAGCTGTATTCGTGAACTGCGCTCTTTTGGGCTCACTGTTTGTTGTTTGCTGCTGCAAATGAGTTATTGCTCCGGTGGGCTGGCAGCGAAGGTCAAGGGCGTGCAGGCACGAGGCACGGTACGCGCTGCCACACCGCTCGGTGCAGCGGCCGCCGCGGCCGTCCCTCCAGCGCTCTCCGCCCCCGCGCCACGCCGCGCTCACTCCTCGTCCGACCCCTCCCCCTCCCCCTCGCTGCCGTCGCCGCCCTCCTCCGCGCCCTCGCCCCACTTTGACATAACCGCCTCCTCCACGTTGCCCAGCCCCTCCTTCTTGCTGAGGTCGGCCTGCGCCGGCGGCCGCACCGGCGCGCCGTCGAGCCGCAGCACGGCGCGCACCTGTGCGGGGTGGGCGGGGCGGGGTGTGGTGTGGAGGAGGAGGGGGGGTGGGGTGGGGGTGTGGGGGGGGGGAGAGGCTGGGAGGCTGGGGGCCGGAGGGGCGGGGGCCGCGGTGGCAGGGGCGCAGAGGCAGGCGGGGCGCAGGCTGCGGCGCGGGCGCTGAGAGCCCAGCCCGAGGCTGCGGCGGCGCAGGCCCGCAGCGGGCGGGCTGCTGCCGCCCACAGGTCACTCAAACAGAGCGGGCCCAGGGGGCGGCTCCTCACCACGCGCGCCAGCAGCTGCACAGCCGGCTGGAACATTGACAGCACGGCAATCACACCCAGGAACGCCAGCACCGCTGCCAGCGTCTGGCCCACCCCCTTGAGCCTGCGGCGGCGGCGGTGAGGCACGGCGGCGCGAGCGCGTGAGATGGCGGGGGCGGGCCAGGCATTGCGGGCGCACGAGGCAGGGGCGCTGGGGCCCCAGGGCTGCTGGAGCGGGGCGCGACGCCAGGCCGGCACTGGCCAGCCAGCAAGCAGGCGCACAGCGCAGCAGCGCCCGCGAGCAGCGGTGCGGCGGCGAGCACCCACCACTTGAGCAGCTTCCGCGACATGTCGCCGAAATCGGGGGCGCCAAAGCCGCCACCGCCGTCGCCGCCGCCGCCACCGCCACTGCCGCCGCCGCCACCGCCGCCGCCGCCGCTGCGTTTCCGTGCGCGCTCTTCCGCTTCTTTGAAAACGTCCTTCTTCCCTGCGAGTGCGTCCTGCAGTGCCTTCCTGGCCGCTTCCTGCAGGTCGAGATGGAGGCCGGGGCTGGGTCAGGGAGGGGACGGAAGCAGCCACTCGGCCTTTCGGCCATCCGCCCACGCCCAGCGCCACCCGTGCGCCTCACCTCCTTGTCGCTCTTGCCCCCGCCAAACAGGCCGCCCAGACCCCCACTGCCAGCAGCGGCGCGCACAGTCAGCTGCGGCCGCCTGGTGCAGCGAGCCGGAAGAGCTGGGCGGGGCAAGCTCGCCCGCTGCTGCAAGCATGCGGCATTGGCCCGCAGCATCGAGGCAACTGCGATGGTGCAATCAGAGATGACGGGAGTTGCAGATGCCAGCCAGTGAGCTCCGACGGATAGAGGTGAACGAAACGAGTAAGCGCTGGCCGCTTCAAGCGCGCTGTGAGTGCTAAGGTACGAAGGGAGACAGAGGGACCCTTAAGGCGTGAACGACAATCGCCGCCCCGCCTGCCCACCTGCCTCGCCCGGGACCCAGCCGCCCTCCTGCCAGTGGGGCCCCTGCCCCCGCTGCAACTGCAGCGCTGCCCTCCATCGCGGTAACAGCTTGACATGGCGTCCACTGGCGCAGGGGTCCCGGCATGTCCCTTGGGAGCCTGACCGGTACACGCGGCTGCTGGTGCATCCTGCGAGCTCGTGGCTCACTTGTTGCAAAGAATAGAAACACAAATAGCAGTGCAGCAGTGCTCAAAAGCAACATGGGTCATCTATCACTCGAAAGAATTGGGCACTCGTCACCTCCTCACTGGACTCAGGACAAGGAGGCGGCGGTGGAGTCGCTCTCGCGTTGCAGGGTCTGCAGCCGGCGCAGCAGCCGCGGGCGCCGCACCTCGCAGCTCGCAGCCTGGAACGTCGCATAACAGAACACGATGTCGAAATCGATGCCCGAAGAAAGTGCGGCTTGCCAATCATCCAATTGGGCGGCCGGGGGGGTGTCGCCGCCGGCCGCCTGCCCAGCCCCAGAGGCCGCGGCGGCGCTGGGCGGCAGGAGCAGCCACGACTGCGGCGCGAAGGGCGACGGTGGCAGTGGGCCGCTTGACGACAGCGCGACGGTGGTGATCTCGCCTCCCGTCGGCGTCAGCGGCTGGTCTTGGGCCGAGGCCGACCGTGGCAGCGCCAAGGGCTGGCTGCACGAAGCAGCTGGCGCGGGGCAGTGCCGCTGCAGGGCGCCGCTCGATTGCCGGGCTAACCCCGCCTTGCGCACGCCTGCTGGCGAGGCACACGGCGAACGCTTGGGCACCGCATGCCGGCGAGCCGTGCGTGCGTCTGCCTCGGCCTGGCGCTCGCACTTCTCCGCTGTCGAGGTTTCATAGGAGCTTTTGCAGGCGCTGCAGTAGACGTCCCGCCCGCTGCGCCTCAAGCTGGGGGCGGACGTGGCGCCGCAAACGGCGCACACCCTTGTGTTGCACGATGGCGGGATGCTCTGCGGCGAGGGGGTGGGGTGGGTGGGGTGGGGGGGGAGGCGGGGGGGCGGTGCGCGCCGTGGGATGGGGGCGCGCCAGCAGATGCAGGCGGGGCATTCTAGGCCTGTGGTGCTGGCCGTGCTGTGCACAGCAGCCTGACAATGCTGTGCACAGCAGCCTGCCAATGGTGGTTCTGCCTCTTGCAATTGCTCCTGGCTGTGTCGCGCGGGTACAGCTGTGGGACAGTCACGTGCGCCAGCGCGGGCGGCGGCCACGTACCAGTACTACCCCCGCAGGCTACTTACCCCCGCAGGCTGAGTCAGCCCCGCTGAAAGATGGGTCTGCATGCTCTTGCGCAATCAGGTAGCTCCAGCAGGGAGGATGAAGGCTTTGGATGCTGCAGCAGGGATCGCCAGCTGGTACACTGCAGCTGCCTCATACGTCGCTCAGATTGACCGAGTGAAGCCTGGAGGCAGTGCTCTGACTCAGATCACGCGGTTTTCCCTCCAGTTTTGCACGGGGCCGCGTGTTCACCGACCGAATCCTCGACCACGCGCATGCGTCACCCAGCGAGACACACACATGCGTAGCAAAAGAACGAAAGGCGAATGCATCGCATCCCCATGTGCAAACCCCGCCTGCCCACCCGCCCGCCACCTGCGGCCCGCGGACCCAGTGACCCGGGCGGCTGCCAGCTGATCCATACCACGCAGCCCTGGCGGCCAGAAGTTTCCCCACGCCTGCTGCCAGACTTTCTGCAAACTGCACTCTTATTACACTGCATTCTTCAGCTCTGTTGTTCTCGCGCCCACGGCGCCTTCAGACGGCCCACCCGGGCGCGATTCGCCACCAGCACCTGCACGTCAGCACGCCGCCACCGCCGCGTCCACCACCGCCTCCAGCACCAGCTCCTCCTGCTCCGAGCGGGAGCACCGCCGCACCGCCGCGATCAGCAGCCCCCGCCCGCCGCCGCCGCCGGCCCACTTGGCGGCGGGCCTGGCGCAGGCGTGCTTGAGCGCCACCTGCGTCACCGACATCTCCCCGTCAATGAATGCCAGCTGGGCACACTTGGCCGCCAGCGCGGACTCCAGCTGGACGCAGCGCTCCTCTGCACACTTGCGCGCGGCGCGCTGCTCCCTGCAGGCGACGAGCAGCGGGTGGGAGCGCAGGTTGGCAGGCGCGAGGCGGCGCGCGGCGATGCGGCCTGCATCGCGGGCGGCGGGCAGCCTGCGTCGCCGGCGGGCGGGCTGCACACAGTTGCGGCCTCCCCAGTTGGGTGTGGGCTGAGCCCCCTCCCCCTCACATGAAGCCGCGCTCGTAGCCCGCAGCCACGCGCTCCAGCCGTGCGGCGTATGCCGCCGCAGCGTCGGCCGCCGCCCGCGCGTCGGCCGCGCGCGCACACGCCGGCGCGCGCGACGCCACGAGCTCGCCAATCACGCGGTCGCAGTTGGCCAGCTCGCGAGCGCGCAGCTCCAGCACGCCCCGCAGGCGCGCAGCCTCCGCCTCTGCCTCTGCGCACGCCGCCTCGAGCCGCGCGCGCTCCTGCGCCGCGTCGGCCAGCTGGCGCCGCTGCGCTGCCAACTCGCTGTTGCGCTCCACCAGCGCGGCCGACAGCAGCTGGATTTCTGAGTCGGCGCTGGCCAGGCGCCGCCGCGCCCCGACCAGCGCGGCCTCCGCGGCGGCAGGCGGGCAGGGGGTCTCGGTGGAGCAGGCTGCTGGGGCCGGCTGGCTGGAGGAAATGGTTTGCTTGGCGGGTGCGGGCACCATGACGCTGAGCGTGACGTGCTGCATGTCGTTGGGCTCGCTCGAGTCGGCGCTGTCCCAGCGCACTGCACTCGACTTAGCAGCTCCGGCGAAGCATGCCGCGAGTGGATTCTGCGAAGGGCAGGACGGATAACCTGAGTTCAACTCTGGAGGCTCACGCGCCCCCATTTTCATTGCAAACAAACCCCGCGCATCCCTCTCACTTTTTCGAGCATCGCTGGAACCAACCGCCACAAGAAGCTGAAGGAGTCCATGATTGTGGTGCCCAGAGAGCTGGAGACCTCACAACTCAAGCGTCGAAGCGGTGGGATGGGTATGGAATGTCGAGAGAGTGTGTGAGAGGTGGGGAGGCGGGATAATTGTAGGGCCGCTGCCCTCCTTTCCACCCTCCCCCCCTGGGGCGCACCACCCCTCGCACCGAGTCGCCATGCGCATTTGGCTGTACTGGCCACACAGCAGAGCAGCAGATCATCCTGTGCTAGGGAGGGCAGGCCGCGGGTCCCTGCTACTTGTCGGCCAGGGCGGCGACCGCCAGCGCGGGCGGGCGGGCGGGCGGGCGGGCGGGCGGGCGGGCGGGCGCTTTAACCGGCGTCATATGCCCCAGATCACTCTTCTCGTGTCTGGTGTGTCCCATACACGCACATTGAACCCAGTGCGCGGGTGTGAGGCTCTGTTTTGCCTCGCCCCATTCGAGCGGCCAGTTTGACGCTGCGCTGCGCTCGCTGCGGTGTCAGGCCGCTGGCCCTGATCGCTCAGCAGGAGTGGCAGGTGCCAGGCCGACGGGCACCCTGCACCTTGCACCATCACCTGCCCAGCCCCTGGCACGGCCTAAGGCCAGGCAAGGGCGCGGCAGCGCAGTGTGGGATGCTGCGCCTCAGCGAGCTTGCTGGGCGGGCCTCCGGCGGGAGCCCTGCTGCAAGCTTACCGCCCGCCACGTTGCTCCTCCCCTGTCCCCTGCAGCAGCGCGCTCCACGACGCGCCGTGCCGCGCAGCGCAGCGCTCGCCCTGCACCAGCGGCAGCGGCAGCAGCAGCCCCTTACGCCGCAGTGACGGGAAGCGTCGGCGGGAAGGATGCCGGTCGGTGCGGGCGAGGACAACACGGGCTCAGCGCCCATGTTTGCCATCTTCCTCCTCTCCATCTTCTCCATCGTCCTCATACCCTACACCCTCTGGCGGCTCTGCAGCGGTGGCGGCGAGGATGAGGAGGTGTGCAGGGTTGAGGAGGGGGAGGAGGGGAGGGGCCGTCGGTGGTGTGGTGCTAGAGCGCTCTGCAGACGCGCGTGCCCCCCAACCGCCCCCAACCGCCGCCGCCGCCCGGCAGTCGGGGGGCCCGGCGGCCCGCGCGCTGGTGCACCCTGCTTTGATCGGCTGCTTGCATGCGCTCATGACTACATCTGGCCACATTTGACGCCGTTCCCCCTTCTTGCGCCGCCAGGTGGTGAAGACGTGGGCGAGCAAGGGCAGCGCCAAGCGCGAGGGGCTGGGCGCCAGGCTGCGGCGGCGGGTGGACATCAAGCTGGTGGCCCTCTGGGCACTGTACCTCGCGCTAGTGTGGTGAGGCCTCACGACATATTGTACGTTGTGGCTCGAGGCCCCCCTGTGGTGTAATGAGTGGTGATGCCCCCCTGTTGTAATGAGTGGGCGCTGCATGTCGCGCTGATGTGGCGAGGCCCCCCTCACGACATTACATGGTGTGTGGCGTGTGGCGTATCCCGCGCTGGTGTGGTGAGGGGGGAGAGGGCCGGCGCTGCGCGGATGTGGGGCGCAGTATGTGGGGCCCCTCCCGCGCGGTGCGGCTGCAGCCGAGGGTTCGAGCCGGGAGGGTCCGACGGGGCCTCGCGCACTGCCCGCCCCGCTTCCGCCCGCCACACCTCCTTCCCCCGCGCCCGTCCCCGCGCCGCAGGTACGTGCAGAGCCAGCAGAGCATCCAGCCGTTTGACCCATTTGCGATCCTGGGAGTTGACCCCGAGGCCGACGACAAGGAGATCCGCCGGGTGGGTGCAGCGTGACAACCAATATGAGTATAAAAATGACGGTCTGTTGAGAAACAGAGATGGGTGCAGCGTAGCTGGGTTGCAAAGACACCTCTGGTCTCTGAGTCCGCCGGGTGGGTGCAGTGTGTATTTGGGGTGGGGCCGCAAGTGCTATTGAAAATGCGCTGGTTGCTATGTTGGTGTTGGGCGCGCGCCTGGCCGCTCCGTCGCGGAGCCACTGCAACCGCGCGCCCCCCTCCCCCACCCCTCCCTCGCTCCAGGCCTACCGCAAGCTCTCCCTGCAGTACCATCCAGACAAGAACCCAGACCCCGCCGCGGGTGAGGGCACACACAGCTCCAGGGAGGCGCAGGCGCCACGCCGCAGCAGCAGCAGCCTTCATCCCGCCTTGCACCCACATACACTCTTTCCACCTGCGCGCTTTCCACCCCTCCCCCAGGCGAGTACTTTGCCAACTACATCGCCAAGGCCTACAAGGCGCTGACTGACGAGGCGGCGCGCGAGAACTATGCCAAGTACGGCCACCCCGATGGCCAGCAGGCGAGTTGTGGCGCTGGGGGGCGCCACAAGGGCGCTGCTGCCGCTGCTGGCCTCGCTTGAGGGGCGCTGCGCCGGCGCCAGGAGGAGGCCCTAGCGCGGGATGCGACGAGGCGCGGGCACCAAGCGCGGGGCAGCCCTCTGCCTCGCCGCCCATGCCGCCGACCCCCGCCGCCGCTTCCCCGCCCCCCTTTGCCGCTAGGCCTTCTCCGTCTCCGTCGCCCTGCCCGAGTGGGTGCTGTCGAAAGAAAAGGTGCGGGGCAGGGGCAGCCAAACACATCACTTCTCACATCGCGCGAACTTCTTCCACGCCACACTCCTTGCATCGCGCGAACCGTCGACGCTGATCGGTCGCGCGCTCGCCCGCGTCTCACCGCGCCTGTGCCGCCGCGCACCCGCGCTTGCCCGCCGCAGGCCCACGCCCCCCTCATCCTCCTCGTCATGCTCCTCGGCGGCATCATCGCCCCCCTGAGCCTGGCCGCCTGGTACCTCACCCGCACGCAAAAGCGAGTGCGGGGGTGGGACGTGGCGGGGACGAGCGTGGGGCGGGGAGGGGCCCAGCGACGCGGCGCCAGGGCGCGCCAGGCCTCCCCCATGCGTCCCGCTTGCGTTGGCGCGCCCGCCGAGCGTCCACGCCCCGACTGTAACACCTCGTGCCACATGTCCCGTGTGCCGCAGGTTCCTGGGCCCCAACCAGCTGATGCAGGAGACGTTCCAGATTTTCGCAGACCCCAAGTACGGCATCAAGGAGTCGCAGGTGGGCCGAACAGTTGTTGCTGCTGGTTGGGTTTGGGCGCGGGGCGCGAGCCGGCGCGTGCCGGGCCCCGGCGCCGCCGCCGCGCGCGCGCGCCGCGCCTCGATGCTGGTGCGCCCCGTGCCGTGTGCGCGCCCCCTCCATGCCGCTCCCACACCGCTCCATACGCACCATGCGCGCAGGGCGTCACCAAGGTCCTCGACACGCTGGTGTGTGCCATGGAGTTCATCGCCCTGCCCATTACGCCGGACCAGGTGGGAAGGGTGTGTGTGTGTGTCTGGACGATGGGCCGGACGGCGGGCGGCGGCGGCCGTCCCGCGCGCGCCGCCCTCGGTGGCGCCGCCGCCCTGCACACGCTCCGCCTCCCATCGCTCCCGTCGCCGCCCGCGCGCGTCCCGCGCAGGCACCAGGGCTGGAAGAGGCGCGGCGGGTGGTGCTGCGCCTTCAGCCGGAGCTGCGCGACAAGGGGCTGTTTTGGAAGCGCAACATGGCGGTGCTGAAGGTGGGGGGGCGGCGGCCGCAGTCTCTGAACCAGCCGGATTCCGGCAGAGGGGAGCAGACGACCCTGGCGTCCGCGGACGCGCAGGCTGCGGCGCCCACCGCCGCCGCCGCGGCGCGGCGCGGCGCGTGCGGGCGCGCCTCCCCCCCAGGAGCGACGAGCAAGCCCGCCCACATGCTGATTGCAGCTGCTGCTGCTGCTGCTGCTGCTGCTGCTGCTGCTGCTGCTGCTGCTGCTGCTGGCGCTTTCCGCCGGCGCAGGCGCACATGCTGCTGCTGGTGCACACCGCGCGGGAGCCCATCCCTCCCAGCCTGCAGAAGGACGCGACCTTCATTCTCACCAAGTGAGCTCTCCCTCCAACGCTCCCCCCATGCTTGCTCCGGCGCTGTTGGCAGCAACTGCTCCCACCGGCGCCTGCTCCGGCGCTTGCTCCGGCCGCGCGCGCCGCTGTGCCGCGCCGGGGGGCGAGCGCGTCGGGCGCCGGCCGCCGCGCGTGCCGACCGGCGCGCCTCGGGTCGCCCTCGTCGGCCTTCGCCCACGGGCTCTACTTGCGTGCCTGCCCTTTCCTTTCCTATACAGGTGCCCGGCGCTGCTGCAGGAGATGTTTGGCATCGCCACGATACCTCGGGCGAGCCAAAATTGAATTAATTCATCAAAAACATGCTCGGCGTGAGAGGCGCCCGGGCGCGCGCTTGCCCCCGCGGGACTGCAGGGCGCGTGCGGCTGCGGCGCCGGTTGAGCGCAGGCGCGCCGCCCCTGCTGCCCCCGGCCCCCCGCCCTGACCCCAGCTCCCCTGCTGCCCCCTGTCTCCTCCCTTCCCTCGCCGCAGATGCTGCCTGGCTACGGGTGGCTCACCCCCGCGGTGTCGTGCGTGGAAGCAATGCAATGCATCGTGCAGGTGGGTGCAGCTTGTGCAGGAAGCGGAGGACGACTTGGGAAGCGCTTTTGTTGGAGGAAGTGGGTCGCATGTTCTAGCAGGGAAGGCAGGATGGCAGGAAAGCAAGAGCACCGGCCCTCCCCACGGGGGAGCAGGGGAAGAGGGCAGAGCGCAGGGGGCAGCCCCGGCTGGTAGGATCCGAGATGGCCGCTTGTGTGCCCCCGCGCGCGCAGGCGGTGCCGCCCGCCTCCAAGAAGCAGGGCAGCCTAGGTGAGAGCGCGCCCTCGCGCCCCTCCCTGGCTCTGCGCGGTCCCCGCCCCTGGCGCGCGCCCCCGCCCCTCGACCCCACGCCGCCACCGCGCCTCGGCCCTCGCCCCGCTCGCCCGGCCGCCCGCCCTCCCGAGGGGCCCCCTCCGGACCCCACCTGCCCGCCCGGCCCGCCGCCCCCCCTCTGCAGCCAAGTCGGCAGAGAGCCCCGCGGCGCTGCTGCAGCTGCCCCACTTTGATCAGGACGTGCTCAAGCGGCTGGGCCGCAAGAAGGTCAAGAGCCTGCCGGGTGAGCAGCTTTTCTGCGCTTTTGGCCTGCCGGCGAGCGGCCACGAGGGAAGAGCCGAGCCCGTGGAGGGGAGAAGGCGGCGCGCGCACAGCCCTGCTGGAAGGCACCAGCGAGGGGGGCGGGGGGCGACGCAGCGAGGGAGCCAGCAGGCGACGGGGAGTGGCGTTGTTTTGAGGAGGTTGGCGGCACAGGGCCTGGCCGGCGCACTGGCGCGCGCTGCTCGGGACCCTGCTGCTCCCACGCTCGGCGCTGCTCGAGCCCCTGCTGCTCCCACGCTCGCTCGCTCGCGGCGCCGGCTGCCGCCGCGCCCCGCTGCCCTGCAGAGCTGCAGCAGCTGGACGCGGCCGAGCGCAAGACGCTGCTGCTGGGGTGCGGCATGTCCACGCCGCAGGTGGGAGAGCGGGCGGGCGACGGGGGCGTGCAGAGGGCGACGCGGGGGCGCTGGAGCTGTGCAGGCGCACGTGCGCATGCGTGGTCGGTCCGTGGTGGCTGCCCGCCGCCGCCCGCCCTCGGAGCCAGGTCGATGGCGTGGGCTGCTGGGTGGCCAGCCCGTCGTTCCTCCAGCCCCGTGCGCTGCTTTGCGAGCGCCGCCCTGGCCACGCGCGCCGGAGGAGGTGGCGCGCAACATTCTAGGCCGGGTGGAAACCGGCAGGATTCAATGTCTGTCTTGTTCAATGCTCCATGTGTGTCTTTCTCGCAGGTGGAGGATGTGGAGACGATGCTGTCTGCGATGCCCACAGTCTGGGTCACCGCGCAGTGCATGCTTGATGGCACAGAGGTGCGCTTGCGCCGGTTGCCCCGCCTTCGCCCTCCGCCCTCGCCGTGCTGCCGCCCCTCGCCGCGCTGGCGGCCTGCGCCGGCTGCCCGGCCGCGCCGGCGGCGCCGGGCCTCGCGCCCCCGCTCTCTGTGCCTCGGTGCGCGCATGCGCTGGCCAGAGCGCGCACCCCCGTGCTGCTCCTGTGCCGCAGAGCGAGGGCGAGCCAATTTTTCCGGAGGACATCCTCAGCTGCCGCATCCAGGCGAGCTGCGTTGTGCGGCCTGCCTCGCCCGCCGCGCGGCGCGCGCGAGCAGCGCCGGCGCCCGCGGCGCCGCCCCCGCCCCGGGCCGCCCCCGCCTGTGCCGCGCGTGCGCCCACCGCCGCAGGTCATGCTGACCCGCGCGTGCCACATGGCCCTCTCCTTCGACTCCAATGCGATCAAGGGCAAGGCGGCGCAGGTGCGTGCGGAGGGTGGCGCGAGGCGCTGGCCGGCTCCGATGTGGTCGTCCGATTGCGGCGTGCGCAAGCCTCGAGGGGCGGGTTCGCCCGCTGCCGACTGCGGCGCTCGGCTGCCAGGCCTCGCGTCCACGTGCGGCCCCCTCCTCCCCGCCGCAGGCCTACGCGCCCCACTTCCCGGCGCCCAAGGAGGAGAGCTGGTGGGCGCGGGGCGCGGCTGCGCCGCCCGGCCTCCTGCGATGCTGTTCTGCCGCCCTCGCCCTCCCCGCGCCCCCGACCCGGCCTCGCCGCGCGCTGCCCCACTCCCGTCCATCCCTCCCTCCCTCCCCCCCTCCCCTCCGCCGCGTGACTCCCCGCCTCCCTCCCTCCCCCCCTCCCTCCCTCCCTCCCCTCCCTCCCTCCCAGGTACTTCCTGGTTGTCGACCCCTCCTCCAACGCGCTGCTCGGCTCTGTGCGCAAGAGTTTGCTCCAGGCAGAGGCCATCGGCGCGCGGTGAGGCCCCTCTGCTGCCCTCTCGCTGCCGCTCTGCCTTGCTGTTTTTCCTCCAAGCAGGAGCGGCGCTCTGCCCCCGCGGCGCGCCCGCGCGGCGCCGCCGGCACCCCCTGCTGCGGCAGCCCCGCCCGCATCCTGACCTCGCGCCCTGCGCCGCTCTGCGGCCGGCGGCCCGGCCCTCAGCCTCTCTCCCCCCTCCCTCGCGCGGTCCACGCAGCTACGCCGCCCACTGGGCGGCCAAGACCACTAAGGCAGCGGTGGCGCGCATCGACGGCGGCGCCGCCGGCGAGCGCAACCCGCTGCTGGTGGGCACGCGCTTCGACCCCTTCACGCCCGGCGGGTGAGAGAGCGTGGGTGAGGGAGCGGGCAGGGAGGCGCGGTCACGCGCGCGTGGGTCGCCGCGTGTGGGGGGCCGCACCAGACTGGCAGGGCTGCGCTGTGACGAGGGCTGGGCTAGCGCAAGGCCAGCGTGCCTCGGCGCCCAGCCCGCGCCCACAGCAGCCCAGACTGCTGCAGGCGCAGGCGGGGCACGGGCCGCTGCCGCCCTCCCTCTGCGTCCCTCTGGCCTCCCCCACAGCGCTGAGGTGGACACGCTGGACAGCAGCATCGAGGAGCTGGGGCAGGTGACCGTGCGGCCGGCTGCCTGACCTGGCAGCCACCCGCCTGCGCCGCGCGAGGCCCGCGCGACATGAGCGGCGTGCAGTTCCACCGACCTTCCACCGACCAATCGGCCGGGGAATCGACCAACGACCCTCTCCCCCCCCCTCCCCTCCCCGTCAAGCAGACGATAGAGGTCAAGTTCCTGGCTCCACTCAAGCCCGGCCGGCATGAGCTGCAGGTGCTCGCGCTGCCGGACTCCTGGGTCGGCTGCGACCGAGTCACCCCCCTGCGCGTCAAGGTCGGTCCGGGGCAGGCCTCCCCGACGGCTCTTCTCGTGTCGGCGCCGTGGACCGCTTGCTCGAGCGGGGGGCCGCGAGCGGGGGCTGGGGCGGACGGGCGGCAAGCGCGAGGCGCAGGGCGGCCCGCTGGCGCGAGCTGCGCCGCAGTGCAGCTCGCGGCGCCGCACGCGCCCACCCGGCAGCGCTCCTCAACGCTCTGCGTCCCTGCCCACGGCGCCCCTTTCAGCCCTCGCACCCCACCCGCCCCCCCACAAACCTGCCCTCCCCCCCTCTCCCCCCCTTCCCCGCAGGTGGAGGTGGCCACCCGCGCCGACCGCGAGGGGCGCGGCCGCCGCGGCGCCGCCCCTCTCCAGCGCAGTACCGAGAGCGAGGCGCTCAACGGCGGCGGGCGCGGCGGGGGCGGGGACAGCGAGGCGTCGGACGCCGTGGACTACAGTGGCGATGAGGAGGACGAGGATGAGGAGGAGGTGAGCTCAACTGAGAAACTGAGTACAGGAACGTCACATGCGTGGGGGGAGGTGGGTTTACGCTGGGCAGCGGGAGCGGTCGGCGGCGGCGGGCGGGCACGGCGCGCGGCGGGCGGGTGGGGCGGCGCTCGGTGCCAGGCTTGTGTGCCGCGCGGCGGCTTGCGGCCCTGCGGCCGTGGCTGTGGGCCGGCGCGCAGACGCCGAGCGTGTCCCCATCGGTGAACGATGCTCTCGCGCGCCGGGCGCCCGCTGCGCGTGTACATTCTTGCAGGAGGGCGACTACGACAGCGAAGAGTATGGGACCGAGGAGTCGGGCGAGGAGGGGGAGGATGGGCCGAAGGAGCTGTGAGGAGGCAGGGAGGCGGCTCGCACCGCGCTGCCGTCCTGCTCTGCGCCGTGCCGTGCCTGTGCTGGCCTGCGCGCAGGGCACAGTAAGCTGCGATGACATGCGAGAGCAGAGGGCCAGCACGTGGCATGGGCCTGCGTGTGCCTGGCCTGCGCACAGGCCAGGCCGGGCAGGGAGCAGCAGTGCAGCGCCCAGTGCTCCACGCATACTGCATCCGCCAGCGGATGCAGGCGGCTGCGCTCAGGGGCAGCACAGCTGGTTTCGCAGGGCCGTCAGCAGGGGGTGACGCTGCCAACTGCTGCGTGCGTGAGACTAGTGCTGTGGGACTGGCAGCCATGTCAGAGCGATGAGGGCAAGGGAGCAACTGCCACCCAACCGCCACGACAACACCCAGCGACCACGCAGCGACGCGACAAGGGTGCGCTGCATCACTCCAGAGTCTACAGGCTCCAAGCATCGAGCACGCCCGTGCAGGGTGCGATGGCTGCCATGGTTGCAGTGCGAGCGGAGGCTGCGCCCNGGATGGGCGCATGCGCGGTCCCGCTCCACCCGCCTTGCCACCGCCCACCCATCCCCGCCTCCCACCCCCTCCCTCACCCTCCCAGGTACTTTGAGACCTTCAGCTACCTGCCCGCCCTCTCCAACGAGGCCATCGTCAAGCAGGTGGACTACATCGTCAACAACGGCTGGACCCCCTGCCTGGAGTTTGCCGACCCCGAACACGCCTACGTCAGCAACGAAAACACCATCCGCTTTGGCGCCGTCACCTCCGGCTATCAGGACAACCGGGTGCGTCTGTGTCGAGCGCTGCGCTGAGGGGAAGGGCGTGAAGGGCGTGGCAGGAAGCGCGCACATGCGCTGGCGCGTGGTGGCGCGCACCTGTGTGCGCAGCGCCCCGACACCGCCGCCCCCACCCGCCTCCCCCGCCGCAGTACTGGACCATGTGGAAGCTGCCCATGTTTGGTTGCACCGACGGCACCCAGGTGCTGAAGGAGATTGGCGGCTGCACCAAGGCTTTCCCCGATGCTTACATCCGCCTGGTGGCCTTTGACGCCGTGCGCCAGGTGCAGGTGACCGGTGAGTGCGCGGGGGGCCTCGGATAGCGCCGGCGCCGGCGGCTGTTCTGTCACGCATGGCTGCGCGGCGTGCCTGGCGCGCTGGCTCGGCAGTGCGCATTGTCCCCCCTCTGACCCCCACTCTCGCCCGCCTGCCCTCCCGCTGCTGCGCAGGGTTCCTGGTGCACCGCCCCCCCAACGCCAAGGAGTGGCGCGAGCCCTCCAAGCGCTCCGTGGCCTGAGCGCCCGGCGCGCGCTCTGGCCCGCCATTAGGCAAAGTGGCGGGTGAGGGTGAGTGACGGCTGCGGGCGCTCCCCGCCGCCGCCACACAATGGGTTTGGAGCTAGGGTCATTTGATCTCTTCGGTTTTGATTCTCTTCGGTTTGATTCTCTTCGGTTTGATTCTGGGCCTGTGCGTGGCAGCGCTGGGCCAGCGGCGGTGGCTCGGGCGTGCGGCCATGCCTCCTGACTCGCTTGGCACACGGCCGAGTCGGTGGAACGCGCGGCTGCGGCAGCGGGCAGGCCTGACCAGGCACGGGCAGATGGGCCCCCCTGCCGGCTGCGATACACAGTTAGTTTTCTGGTGCTCCATTGTCCCTGGCCTGGGACTGTGTGCTACCTGGCTTCTTTTTCAACTTTTCCGGAATTGCTCGAGTTTTAGCATGCATCGCCCAATCCGCCCGCCCGGCCCCGCACGCGCCACGCACATGCGCCCAGACCTCTGTAACATCAGACCTACACGTTCCTCACACTAGCCTTGGTCGGCTGGGGATGGTGGGGGGTTGCCACACGCGGCACGGCATGGCATGGCAAGGCGGCACGGCAACAGCCCGAACCAGCCCCACGGGAAGCATGGCCGCACCAGGCACATCCGCTTGGTCGTTTGCTTCTTCACTCCCGTTTGTGCCCTAGGCTCCGCGTTATCCACCGCAGGACAGAGACTTCATGTCACAGCTGTTCTCTACAGAGCTGTTCTCTGCAGAGAACAGAACAGTGCGCTCCCGCCCTCTTGTCAGATCACAGTCTCGTGCACCTTGCTCAGTCAAAGTCGCCTCAGTCAGAGCCGCCTCAGTCAAAGTCGCTGTCTTCGTCCGACCCGGTCCGCTGCGGCGCCGCCCGCGGCCCACCCTGCCGCAGGCTGCGCTGCTGCGCGCCGCCGCCGCCGCCGCCGCGCGGGCGCGGCGCCGCCGCGACGCCGCCGTCCTCGAAGACGGCGCCGGCCGCGGCCAGGCGCGCCGCGAGCGCCGCGAGCGGAAAGTCTGCGCTGCCGCCCAGTTCGTCAAAGCCAACCACGTAGTCTGTCGTCTTCTCCTGCAGCAGGGAGGGCAGCAGGAGGGAGGGCAGGGGGGCTGGGCATGAGCGTGGGTCAGCGCCGGGGCCGCGGTGTGCGGCCAGGCGCGCGGTGCGGAGTGCGCGGCGGGCCAGGGCCGCTCCCCCGGCAGCCGGGCGGCGCGGAGGCGGGCGCGGCGCCCAGTTCCAGAGGGCCGGAGCCAAGAGGTTTGCAGAGGGCAGCTCACGTGCTTGATGATGGCTAGCGTGGGCAGCATCCAGACGCGGAGCTTCTCTGCAAAACGGCGGGGCAGAGCGGCATTGCCGGGGCAGAGGCGTCGCCATACGCACCCCCTGCAGCATGCCGCCATGCTGGCGCGCCTGCGGCGGGCCAGCGCGCTCCGACTGCCCCGCCGGCCCCGCGCGCGGCGGCGGCGCCCGGCACAGGCACGCGACCCGCCCCCCGACAAAGCGGCCTGCTGCGCGCACGCTCTCCCTGGCGCGGCTGCGTGCGTTGTCCCTGCGCGGCCAAGACCTCCGCGCGGCCCCGCAGCAAAGGGGGCTCCCACACGGAATCCCGCCCGCCGCGCAGCGCGCCCACCCCACCCACGCGCCTGTGAGGAAGGGCGCCTTCTCGGCCGCGACCTTGATGAACTTGGTCTCGGGGTGGGCGGCCGCCAGCGCCGACAGGTGCTTGTCCATCACCTGCGCGCAGCGCCACAGCACCCAGCATGCGCATGTGTTCAGCGCACGCGATAGCACAAGGTGCGGACGCGCCGAGCCGGACGCGCGATGCCGCAGCACAGGTTGCGATTGCGCTCCGTGGGCCGCTGCCTGCTGGTGCCACGCCGCAGCGAGCCTCGCAGGCTGCGGGGCGCAGCTGCAGAAGCGGCGGTGCCGCCGGCGGAGCGGCGCACGCCCGCAGCGGCCTTGAGGCGCCCGCGGCCTGGCGCGGGGCGCGGGGCGGCGTGCTCCCGCCCGCTGCCGCCCGCGGCGCGCTCGCCTGGCAAGGGAAGGAGTTGCGATAGAAGTGGCAGACCGCCCGCTCCTCTCCCTTGATCTCCTGCGCCAGCAGGGGCCAGTGTCGTGCCGCAGAGGGTGCCGCGCCCTGGTGGCTGAGGCCATGCGACCTGGCCGCGCTGACTCTTGGCAGGGGCCGGCGGCAGCGCCCGAGCCAGCGCCTCGCGAGGCAGCCCCGCGCCGCATGCGACGCAGCACGCCGTCTTCCCGGAGCCGACACAACAGCAGCTTGAACACAACACGGCACTATGTGCGTCACAGCAGCAGCAGCGAGCAGCGTCAAAGCGGAACAGCAGCGCAGGCACCTCGGCGTTGACACACAACAGCAGCGCACCTTGAAAAACTCCTTTTCTTCCACCTCTCGATACTCGCCGTGGCCGCGCTGCGTCCACTCCTGCCGCTTCTGCACCATGCTGCAGGCAGGCAGCGGCGGCGAGGCCCAGAGTCGGCGGTTGGGGCGAGGCCTGTGGGCCGCACGTGCGGCCGTGGCGGGCGCCCGCCTGCTCTGTTGCCCGCGAGCGTGCCGCCCCGCCCACCGTTTCATGTCGTCTATCCGCTTCTGCCGCAACCGCTCCAGCTCGTCGTCGTCCAGGTTCTCCAGCTGATGGAGCTGCGTGTCGATCTGATCCTCCACCTGCTTCGCCGCGCGCAGCACCTGCTGCTCAATCAGCTGTTGCACGTCCATGGCTGGGCGGCTGGCAGAGGCGGATGGGAGGCAGCTGCAGCGTCGCTTCCGAATGTGGGGGCGCCTTTCGAGCCGGCGGCGCGTTTGATGCGAGTAACGAGAGCTGCGGAGTTGAACGAAAGTAGCGGCGGCGCAGCTATAGGACGGCATGCTTGTTGGCCGCCCGGGGCGGCCCCCCCCCCCGCGTACACCTCTCATGAGCTGCTCGCACGCCTCACACGCCCCCCTGGTGTCCTCCAAGCGCGGACGTAACCTACCAGAGTCCTAAGGCCAAGCCTGAGGCAGCGAGCTGGCTGCCTTGCCGGCGGCCGCGACGTCACACCCGACATGTACCATGGCCAATGGTCCATGGGCGCAGCAGTCCATGACCCCTTCCGCGCGCCATGGAGGACGCACAGCTAGAGTTTGGAGAGCTGCCTGGCGCAGGGCAGGTGCGGAGTTCACCAGGTTCAGCCTTGCGTCGCCGCAGCACCCCTTTCCACCCCACTCCTGCCAGCGAGCCGGCCCCCACCCCTCACCCCTGGGCTGCGACCCGGCCGCACATCGAAGGCACTGCTCAAAGAACTGGAGGCAGCAATGGATAAGGAGCACCCGTGCCAAATCGACATACTCAACTCACCCGTGTCCCCCCGCCACGCCTCAGCCCACCACCGC
This sequence comes from Chlorella sp. A99, assembly GCA_003063905.1. Taxonomy (NCBI): domain Eukaryota; kingdom Viridiplantae; phylum Chlorophyta; class Trebouxiophyceae; order Chlorellales; family Chlorellaceae; genus Chlorella; species Chlorella sp. A99. The sequence goes on along the minus strand of PCFQ01000004.1, from coordinate 438,464 downwards.
TACTGCCCACCCCCACACCGGTGGAGCAGCAGGTGGGGCTAAACAGCGGCCGCAGACAGAGTGCAGAGGCTGTGTGCGCGAAGCGTCACTGCCGGTGCGGCGGCGCACTTCAGCAGCGCGCTCGGCGGCTCCCCCCGCCGAGCAGGGCTGCGCCGGCGTTGAACACCTCAGCCCGCTTCATGCAGCGGCGTCACTGGAGGGCAGGTTTACCAGCTCTGCAGTCGAGTTGACGGTGATGCCGTTGACGGTGAAGGGCAGCGGGATGACAAACCCGCGCGCCGCCCCCTTGTAGACGCGGGCGCCGGTCGTGGGGTCGGGCGCCGGCGGCGACTCCGCCTCACTGCCGCCCGTGTCCGTCAGCACCTCCCGCAAGTACACAGGCATAGCCGTCACCATGGCGGTGGCCTGGGGCCGCGGATTGGAGAGGGAGGTGCAGTGGCATGATCGCTTGCAGCATGAGATCTGACTGCACTCGCCCACCACCCAGCCCATGAGGGTGGGAAAGTCGCTCCCTAATGCGCTCAATTTTCGACCATCCCTTTAACTATTCCGCTCTTTCTCATGCACCTGAGCACCTGAGGGAAGCCTTGGGCTGGAGGGAGCTCGTTCGCATGGGCCGACCCAACCCAGCTTAATGCAGCCTCACGCTGTACACAATGGTGCGGGTCAAGAGCATGAATCGGATGGGTAGCAGGCAAGGCAGAAAGCAGCGAGCCAGGCAAATGACACATCCCGACGGGAATTGCGAGTGCACACCAGCTGTTCCCCTTCCTCTCGCGAGTCCACAGGACCCGTGGAGTCAATCGTTACTTATTGCGAGGGGCTGATATGCAGGCAGCTCACCATGCGATCGCCGATGGGCCCAGCGGTCTCGGCGGTCTGCCCGCGCGTGCACGGGCCCTCAGGGATGTCAATCGTTACTTAGTGGCTGGGCCGCACCTGGCCTCCGCCAGCCGCTAGACGGGCCCGTGCACAGGGGCCTCCCCGCCACCCCTGCTGCTCTGAGACAGGGGTGAGTTATATATACTCACCGGTCCGGAGCCCACCCCAGCCCACCCAAACCCACTATCAGCAAAGTGATGGGCCGTTTTTAAAGGGTCGGTAAGCGATTTTTAGCTCTGGCAGTTCAAAAGTTTTATTATGAAGCCCTCCGTTTTTATTTTCTTTTTAACAGATATGTTTGGCCGTTAATTATTTTCGTTTTGATCTAACCCAAAGACAGTGGCTGACCATCCACTCCTGTGAGATTCTATGCTGTCACGCGTTGGCTGGCAGGGGATGTGAAATTGGTTCAAGGCAGCCACAATTTGCTGCGTCCCACATGGCAAAACGAGCCTGCAAAAGCGTGGGTCTGACCCTTCGGCGCCCGCTGACGACATCCGCTCCGAGCCAGACGATAGGCCCGAGCGAAGTGCAGCCCGTTGAAGACCAGCTCGATGCTGACAAATTGGGCTTTGCCTACAAGGTCCGCCCTTACCTGCTCTTCTGCGGTGAGGCTGGGCATGAATCGAGGCCCCCGGGCGAGAGCCTGAGCGAGTTCATGCAGATCTGGATCTGCCGGCACGCCGCCGCCTGGGTGGCGGCCCGACCTCGGATGTCCGGCCCGTGGGTGGAGTCCACCTCCCCTCCCTCGCGCCTCGCGCACAGGCTTCTTCGGGGCACTGCTCCACCTCCTGAGCGGTTACGATTCGGGCATCACAGGTGGGTCGGGTGGCCTGGCGGGGGAGAGGCCGCGCCGCCTGGGCAAGGGACGCCTGCGACCGCCGCACGCGTGCCCCTCGCCCGCTGCCTCCGCCGCTCACTCCCACCCCACCCACCACCACGTCCCCCCTCCCCAGGCGGCGTCTTCACTTCCCCGACCTTCCTGCAGAAATTCTACCCCGGTGGGTGCAGAAGCAACCACCGGCGGCCACCAGCGCCGGCCCCTCGCGTGACGCCGGCTCCCCGCCCCGAGCCGCAGCGTGCGCACCTGTCACCCGGCCCCCCACCCCCTCCCACGCAGACCTGACTGGCCGCGCCGCCAGCTCACCATACTGCACTTGTGAGTGGCTAGGGGCCGCGGCCGTCGCCAGCAGCGCGGCTCGCCGCAGCCCACGTGCCTGGCGCACTCCCCCCCCACGCGCGCCCCCCCTCGCCCTCTTGTCCCTGCAGATGCCACCACCGACATCACGGTCTACACAGGTGCCGGCGGCAGAGGGTTTGGTGCGGAGGGGGTGGGGTGAGGGGGACCCCATCGGGGGCCGGGGGCCGCAGGATGGGCAGGGCGGGGCGGGGCGCGCGGAGCGAGGCGGGCGGGGCCCTCGCCCCTCTACCCCCCCACCCCACCCACCACGCTTCGCCGCCCGCCGCCCCTGCGCCGCCCTGCCTGCACGCCCCGTCCCGCCGTGCCCCCACCGCACCTCCCGCCGTGGGCCCCCCTCCACACACAGCCTGCGCAGCAGCCTTGATTGGCGTTGCGTCGACGTTCCACCTTGCTGACGTCACAACTGATACACCCGGTGCACCTCCCCTCCCACACACTGCACAGCCGCCCTGACTGACGATCCACCTGACTGACCCCACCCGCAGCCGTCTTCTTCCCCTTTGGCTTAATCGGGGCGATCATCTCCTCGGTCACCTCGCGCCACTGGGGCCGCCTGTCCTCCCTGCGCCTCGCAGCCATCATCACCATCCTCGGCTCCCTGCTCCAGGCGCGCGCGCGCCTGCTTTCGCAGGATGCCGCCAAAGCCTGTGGCAGAGCGCGGCCCTCGCCCGCGCCGCCGCGGCTGCCGCCGCTGGACCCACGCCGGGGCGTCGACGTCCCGCGCGGGAGGCGGGGGCGCGAGCCGCGCCGCGCCGCGCCGCGCTCAGCTCAAACCTCACGCACCCCCTCTCCTGCCCCCAGGTGTTTGCCCAGAACCGGGCGATGATCCTGGCGGGGCGCATGATCCTGGGGCTGGGCAAAGGCTTCGACGAACACGTGAGCCCCCTTGGGAGGGCGACGGCTGGGTTTGGCGCACTGATTGGAACGCCTCGCCAACTCATGACCGAGCCGGACGCGCAGGCCGCCCCGGGGGCGCCGCCCCGCGCCCCCCGCGGCTGCCCTGCCCCTGAGGGGGTCCACGCCCCCGTGTTGCGTCAGCCCATCCATACGCCCGCGCTTGCTTTCCTCCCTGGAACAACAGGTGGGTGTGACCTACCTGGCCGAAACCGCGCCCGCCCAGCTGCGCGGCAAGTTTGTGGGCTCCTCCATCTTCTTCGGCGCTTTAGGCGTGATGGCGGCACAGGCGAGGCAGGGTTCAGTTGGGTGGTTGGGCGGGAGCCCGGGTTGGTTGGTAGGTGGGTGGGTGGGTTGCGGCTGCTGGCGCCGCGCCCTTGCCACCGTCCGCTGCGCCCTGGCCCCCGCCGCCTCTCCTCACCCCCTCCCCGTCCCCGATGCGCAGCTCATCAACTGGGGCGTGCGCAACAATCCCAACGGCTGGCAGATCTCGCTCGGCATGGTCTGCGTGCCCTCGGGCCTGGTGCTCGCCGCCTCCATATTCATGTGGGTTTGTAGATGTATTGCACACACATTAACATTTGTCTCCCGCCCAGCCCCCAGCCCCAGCGACGGCCCCAGGCTCCCGCGCCGCGCCCCGCCCGCCCCGCCCGCCGACCCACGCGGCATGCCATCCCCGCCCGCCCTGCCCGCCCGCGCAGGCCCGACTCGCCCAACTCCCTGCTCGTCCGCGGCAAGCCCGAGGCGGCGGAGAGGGCGCTGCAGCGGCTGCGCGGCCCCGTGGACGTGGCACCAGAGCTGCTGGACTTGAAGGTCGCCGCCGGCACCAACTCCCCTGGCATCCTCGCCGCCTGGCGCCTGCTCGCCTCTGACCGCAGGTGCGCGGGTTGGTGGGGCCGGCGCGAGGACAGGCACATGAGTCGCACCAGCGGCGGGGCAGGCGCAGGGCATGGGGGGCGCTCGCGGCCGCGCCGTGCCGAGGGCCCCGGCCGCCGGCGAGGGGGCCGCGAGCCGAGGCGGGGCTGCGGCTTGTCCTTCCACACACGCGCGCGCGCCCACGCTCCCAACCATCCCGCAGTTACTGGCCCTCTGTCATAACCGCTTTCTTGGGCATGACATTCAACTGGTGAGCTGGCGGGGGGGGGGGGGGGGGGGGGGGCCCCGCCCCCCCGCCCCGCGGCTGGCGGCTGGCGGCCCCCCCCCCCCCCC